>CM052552.1:45955232-46006975 GCA_028533065.1 Trachops cirrhosus
GGCCCTCAGAGTTCTTTGTTATCTATTGTTTGATCCTTACTGCCTGAAAATGATTATTGAGCTTTATCTGTAATCCTGTGCAAATGAACCCAATAAAAGCCCAGTGAGGATCGGGCTCCTGGCTCTTCTCCTTGGAGAGATTGGCCACCTTTCCTCCCCAAGCAGATCATGTCATGGTAGACTTATTCTCATCCTTGGCGGGTGGGGGGAGCGGGGGAGACCCTGTGGGCAGAGCCCCCATCCTAGTATTATTCAATCTCGGCTTCCTGGAGTAACCCGACCTCATATTATCTTTGTATTGTAGGATTTGCTTTGCTAACATGTTGTTTAAGATTTTTGCATCTATGTTCACAAATGAGATTGAGATCATCCCATGATTCTCTTTTCTTCTACAGCCCTTGTCTGTTTTTTCTGCATTAGAGTATTGCTAGTCTCATAAGTTAATAATCATACTTTCTTTTGTTCTCCAGAAGGGTTCATCTATAAATTGAATGAACTCTTCTTTGAACATTAGGTAGGACACTAAGCCTAGATAGTTGTAGAGCTGTAGAGCTATCTAGGTTTAGTATTTTCATTATGGGAAAATAAATTACAGAGTCAATTTATTTTGAAGCAAAAGCACTACTCATATTTTCTATGTCTTTTTACGTTTGTCATTAATTTCAATTATATTTTTCTTATAATATATGCATTTCATGTATGCTTCAAAATTTGACTGGTAGGGAGTGTGGTGGAGACTCAAGAGAGCTGGCTGGGTGTCCATAGGCAGCAGTGCCAGAGTGATAATTAAGTGACCAGTTAGATCCCCCTGAGAAGAATGGGGTCTAAACCCTAAGTAGGATTCCCAGCCTAGGGCACCAGAGCCCAAAAAGGACACAGATAACAACCAGCAGTAAAAAGTGGCAGGGCTGTAGAGACAGATGGCTGGAGATGCAAGAGTGGTTTAAAGCGCCAACACACAAATTTTCATTTGCAGCCACTTACCCTGGGCTCTGGCAACGGCAGAGGCAGAGTGAACTGGTGACACCTGAGGAGAGACTAAGGACTGAAGCTTGGGGGAGAGAACTGAGAGAACAGACACCAGGGTCCTGGTACTGAGTCATACCCCATACTGCAGCAGCCAGTGTGTTCAAGCAGACCACTCCCCTCCAAGAGGCAGGAGCCTGAGGGGAAACAATAGCCCTGACCCCTGGAGGATATCTGCCATGGCCCTGTGGTGCTTAAGTGTGACTGCTGAGTGCAGAGAGACCAGATGAACAACCAAAGGAGATAGCTAGAGACAGTAGGTCCATGGCAAAGGGGAGGGGCAGAGTGGACTACAGATGCTCAAAGAGAGACTGGGGTTGGAGGCCTTGGGGAGAGAACTGAGAGAGTAGCTGCTGGATCCCAGTGCTGAGCCAATGCCCACATGCAGCAACCATCCTGCTAAGGCAGACCACTGTCCTCCAAGCAGCAGCAGCCTGAGGGGAAAGGATACCCCCCACACCAGGAGAGATTCAGCCCTGCCCTATAGTGCTTCAACTTGACTGCTGAGGGCAGAGTGACTGACATGTTGCTCCTCAGTCTTTAGGGTCTTGATTTCAACCTCATTACACAGCCTTTGAAGAGTCCACAAACATGCAATCCTATTAGAAAACAAATACACCATTCCTTTGGTAGCCCTGCAGGCATTTCAACTTAATTAATTTGGTTCTTCAGAATTATAGAACCGAATAAGAAGAATCACACTAGAAAAAAATTGGAAAATTCTGAACTAATAGAAGATCTATGTGAACGACTGCCAAGTGACAATATTAAATTTGACATTTCAGTACTTGAAGATCCAGAGTAACTTTTATGTCATTTCCTCACCAAGTAATCCTAATTGCCTATACTATTAGAAGCAATTATGATATTATTCAATTCAGTACCTTATTAAATCCTATCTCTTTTCCTACTTCCTAAAGCCCTCTTTTTTCTATTCATTTGAAATCTTTTAAATATTAAATTCTAGTTTCCAAACATTTCAGAGTTCCTTTCTTATATACCTAAGGTAAGTTATAATATCATGATCAATACACAATAGTTCCTGTATAGTGTTGACATATATAAATTACGCAGCATGAAAAAGCATCCTGGGGCAATAACATATTAGAATTCTCATTTCACTTATGCAAAGAAATTTATTCTTAACTGAAAATCTGCAACATGCCTGATGTTCTTATTTAATAACCAAAAGGTTTTAGAGATAAGAAAAGTAGGGCTAAGGGACAACTTAATAACTAACTCAAAAATGAAGAAATATTTTCCAGAAAATGACAAGACAATCATATCTAATGAGGTTGTACAGGCAGAATATGTAATCTTTCTTTTTAACTACAAACACTTGCCTTCAATTAGAATTTGATTTGGAAGGGAGCTTCAAGTACATTTAAATTGAATATCACTGCTCAGATGGGTAAAATGAGATGTAAAAGAACTAATAAGACTTACCCAAGGTAAGACAGTGTGTCAAGCCAGTACAGGGGCCAGAATCCCAGTCTCCTCATTCCCAGACCAATAGCTTTCCAGTGGACTACATCTGAGGAAGTACTAAGAAATTCTCCAGATACAATTATTCTGGATATATATTAATTTAAAGCAAGTAAGCACACAAGTAAATATACATGATAGAGGAGCATTTCTGTAGTATTCCCTTGCAAAATGTAGATTTAGCTTCAGCAGGTCTGAGACAGGTCCTGAGATTCTGCATTTGCATCAAGCCCCAAGGTGATTCTGAAGCTAGGGGCCTATAGGACACTTTGAAAACCAAGGCTGTAGAGCAGTCTTAGAGCTTAACAAAGTGAAAATAGGCCCATCATACACCCCTGTACATCTAAAAATGTAGGAAGCAAATGACAGAGGGGAGCATAGCATGGTGTGACTGAAACAGCTGGTAAAATATCTTAGTTTAGATGTTGGTCTTTGGCTATTCCATATCCATTCAAATTCTCTTTCCCATGCCTGCTGTTATTATGCATCCTGAAAATGATAAATACTTGCTTTCCCAAGCTCCTTAGCATCTAAGGGTAGCTAAGTACCCCAACTCTGACCAATAGAACTCAAGCAACTGTCTGCTGGGGTCTTGGGGTAAAGGAAAAACCTAGTGGCAGGTAACTTGGCCACCTCTTCATGCTATTTCCTGCCTTAAATGAGCACTTGAGGCTCAGAGATGCAGCATCCATCTTGTTACCTCTGGCAATAAATCAACATATAAAGAATGAGCAGAAAGACTAAAAGAGCATAATCTTGATGACAAAGCTGAACCCCTGCACTAGCCTGAACTGCCTACCACAAGACTTCTTCTTATGTAAAATAACTGAATGTTTGTATTGCTTAAGCCATTCTTATTATCATGATGTAAGCCATTCTGTTCTAAGTTTGACACACCTTCTAATTAGATAGATGTTTCCTCTCCTTCCAGTCACTTCAACAATTTAGTTTTGTCCTTACAGCCAATCCACAGCCTTTAATACTCTTATTTGTGTGCTCTAACAGAGTCTCATAAATGACTTCTAACTGTCAAACGCAAGGGTCTTTTCAGTCTTCATCGTATATCAAATGCTGATGGTATTTGACTATTTAGCATACCTTCCTCTTTCCTGTACTGATTTGCAAGGCACTGTTCTAATATGGTTCTCCTGTGCCTCTGCTCCTCTTAAATCTGCATGCTCCCCAAACTTCCATCTTTGGCCCTATTTCCTTCCCACCCTATGTCATCTAGCTGTATACTTTCATCTGCTGCCACAGATTCAACAACCAGCATCCATTTCCTTGAATAGTAGTAATAGATACTTAGTGTTTATTTTTCCAGAATGGTGATATAATCCCAAGTACAGGTAAACCTTGAAGAGACAGCAGGTTTGGTTCCAGACCACAGCAATAAAGCAAATATCCAATAAAGGGACTCACACAAGTTTTTAGTGTTAGTGCACATAAAAGTTATGTTTATATTACAATGTAGTCTATTGCATGGGTAATAGCATTGTGTCTAAAAAACAATGCACATTCTGCAATTTAAAAGTACTATATTGCTAAAAAATGCTAACCATCACCTGAGCCTTCAGCAAGTCATAAACATTTTGCTGGTGGAGATTGTTATCTTCAGTTCATAATTAAAAAAATGCAATGTCTGCAAGGCACAAATAAAACAAGGTATGCTATATAAAAAGCAGTGATGTAGTGAAAACTGGGTTTCTTGTCATGTCTAGCTGACCCTATCTGATCAAAAAGTATCTCTGGCAGCAGCATATCATTAAGGAACAAAGACCTAGGAAAAAGTTATGCAAAAAATATGCTACATTTGTTTCTTCTTACTGCAGCTACACTTCTTTTAAGTTTTGTATTCTCAGATAAATAAACGAGGAACCTATACTAAGTGCACTTGTGTCATGGGTGTATAGTTACTTTGAGTCAGGTCAAACTGAAACCCCACCCTGAGATACTACATTCTCTATTTAGGTCTAGAAATTTCTAGGTATAGAAATTTTGACATTGTGCTAAAGTTATTTGTTCACGTTTGTGTTCTTCATTAGAATGTAAGCTCATGAAGGTCAGAGACTGTCATACTTTTGGTAAGTGCTTATTGAAAAGAAGGGATACTTACTTGATGGAGTAGTTTAGGGTTATGGAGGACAAATGGCTTCACTGCATGAAGTTTTTTTTGTATAAAAGTTATTTTTTTATTTTTACATATAAATGGCCCCTTTACTTGTAATTCTAAGAATCAGACTAATTTAAAAAATCAACTCTTCAATACACCTTAAAACATCCAGCTAATGCATAAAGCTCACATAAGGTTACTGATTTTTAAAAGAACCTAAAACTTCAGAGCATCAGACTTTTTTGGAGAGTTAAATGCTGTACCAATCAGAATACTAGAAGGTAAAGGATAACCTAGTCAAGGGCTCTGACTGAAGATATTTTAATGAAGGCAGTATTAAGAGGTGCTGGCATGATTAAAGTGATGAAAAACAGAGGGTGAAGCATCCTGAGACTAGCAATAGTGGAAAGACAGTACCCCATCCAAACCTGAATGGCCAAATGGAAGATATGATGCTTTCAGAACTGGGAAGGAAGGGCTGCCCAATAGGAATTATGATTATATATAATGCTACCACTTCCAAGGTCATTCGGTACCAAGGGATTGAAATCTTGGTTGTAAGTGTGGCATAAAGAAATGTCAGATATTTCATGACTGAATTCTTAAGTTACCTAAGGGAAGAGGCTAAGAAGCTAAGCAGAAAACTACTGCAAAAAAAGAGTAAATTATTTAACAGTCTCTTGGTCTGAAGAAATAAAAATGTAAGTGCATCGTGCATCAGACTCAATTGTGATCCTAAATAATTACATCCTAAGAATGACTATGACCAGAGGTAGACCAAGGTTTATAAACACTGCAACCCAGCCTTGACTCCTGACTAGATTAAGGTAATTATACAAAGAATAGAGTAAAAGCTTTCTGGAATATGATAAAATCATCTAGAGCCTCTACAATTATTAACATAAAATGTCTAGCATTCAGTAAATTTATCAACTGCATGAACTTTTGAGATCTCTTCTAGCTCTGTGTCTTCCAAGGATCCTGCTTCTAGTTTGTGTGAGATATTATATATAAGTATTTAAAGTACTTACTCTTACAGTGTATGTTCTACCTCCAACTCTGTCCCGCGCTTCTAAAACCAAAACACTAACTTCAAGTTCAGCTAACAATTTAGCTGCAGATAATCCTAAAAGGAAAAAAAAAAGAGAAAAAAAATCAAGGAACACATTAACATCTAACATGAAACACCCAAGATTTAATCAGATCTACACATAAAATTAATGCAGGGTATCATACAGAATCCATTGATTTTTCCCTTTTTAATATATTCTGACTGCACTGTGATTAACTTTATAATCTATCATATATTATATATTATATATAAAGATATAAAATATAAATATATAATATATTATTACATATAATATATTACATAATATATGATATGTATTTTTATAATATATTATATATTATATTACCCATTATACTTTTATTATCTATCAAAGGGTGGTTGAACAAAGTATAATAATTTTTAAATATATATTTTGTTCAAAATAATCAAATCACATTTAAGACAACTTGGTGCACCTTTAATCAGTCTATTGTACACCTCTTCCAGAAATCCTGATTGTATAAACAGAAGAGTAAGTTTTCCTGGAAACTTCCCCTGACTACATCTCAGTATATCTGTGCTTTTCTCAACTTAAAACTCTCTTATAATCACTTCCTTTGATGTAATACTTATATTACATGCTTGCCAGATCATGATTTCCCCACTCCATTTAAAGTTACCAAAGTAGATACTATGCTTTATACTTGATTCATTCACTTAAAGCTGAGAACACGTTTTCACTTGTAAATAAAAACTTTCATAAAAGCTTGATTTTAAACCAGTATAATAATACCAGAAAAGTGGAGAAAATATTGTGAATTAACATTATATCAAAGGTGCAGGCTACTGACATTACTTATCATTGATGTTAATCTTGACCAACTGGCTGAGTTATTGTTTGCCAGGTTTCTCTACTGTAAAAGCTACCCCTGTCTTCCATGCTATACTCTTTGAACAGAAGTCTATGCACAACCTACACTTTAGAAGATACAGAAAACAGACTGATGGTTGCCAGAGGGCTTAAGGGGCTGGGTGAAGAAGGTAAAGGGATTAAAAACTACAAGCTGGTAGCCACAAAATAGTCCCAGGAATATAAAGTACAGCATAGGAAATATAGTCAATAATATTGTAATAACTATGTATGGTGCCAGGTAGGGACTGGAAATATCGGGAGACTGCCTTGTAAAGTATATGATTTTCTAATCACTATGCTATACATCTGAAAACTAATACAAAATAATAATGAATATTAACTGTAATGAAAAATAAAAATTAAAAAAAGAATTGGGGAGTTATGTCCCAGTTCCTTGAGGATGAAGTATGGGCATAAATTATTTTGAATTCTTCTGCTCAGGAGATTTGTCTTTTTCTCCCATTTATTTATGTGTCTAATAATGTATTTATATGACTATGGACTCATAAATAGCTGTTTTATACTTTGAGTTATAATCCAATACCACATTATTTATTTTGTTGCTCAAATTCTTCCAGTTTTTGTCACTGGGAGTTGTTTCAATTGTCTCCTGTGTCTCTTTGACATGCTCCCATCCTTTTCTATATATGTGTCTGTGTACTTCCTTAATTTCTGTCATTACAAGATGTTCTAGCCTCATCTTGTCTCTCTCTGCCCTGGTCCTAGAACCAGCCGTTTCTCCCATGAGCCTTTGTTCCTTTTATTAGAAACCAAGATCTGGGTTGTAGGTGTGCCCCATTATTACTTGGGGTGTCACTGCTTCTACACCTGCTCAGCTCACAGAGTAAGAAAATATATGTGTATACACACTTATTTTACAATATACATTTTTTTACTTCTAATGGTATTTTATACCTAGTTATCTTTATACTCCTATTATGAAAAATATGAAGCAGACTGCAGAGATAAATATACTTCGAGGAGAAAAAAAACATTAGTTAGAACATTAGAGTGAAAAAGGAAAAAGAATGACACCAGGGATAAGATTAGTAAAATAATACAAATGATAACTAAATAGGTATAATAGTGGTAGAGAAGATGCACTATTCTAAGTGATCTTTAAACCTGGTAATTTGATAGGTCATTCCTAATGGTATATATCTTAAAAACAAAAAAGAACTGCAAACATTTTGTTCAGTAACCTTTTCATTGCTACTAGTACTGGTATTGTCATTTTGAGGTTATTATGTATGTGGTATGGGATAAAGGATCTGACTACATTCAAAATGTAAAAACCAGAAAACAGGAAAATCGATCATGGCAAGGCAAATTTTTAATAATTTTACAATTTAAGTGTTTTAAATAGGGATGATGACTTTAAAACAATACAATTCCTCTCCTGATTTCTCTCTCTTCAATCATTTGAATTTTACAGAAACAAAAATAAAGTAAGTTAATAGATTTATTATGGAGGTTAAAAAAAAGCAACTCTACTAAAAGCACACCTCATTTGAAAGTTCAGGCAATGAGTCCTAATTATTATATCAGCAGAGCTTGGGTGAGAGTAGGCAGCCAGCTTTTGAGGTTGCCGTGGCAACCTTGAACCAAGTTCCAGCTTCTTAAAGCCATTGCACATGAAAACTGTATTCTCACAGATTCTGCACTGCTTCCAGCATCCTGAGATGGCTACTCTTCCCACAGCAATGGTACAGTAAATGATTTAACCCACACAGTATACCCAAAGAAGGATTCACCATCTGCAATGGCCCTGGCTGTGTGGCTCAGTTGATTGGAGTGTTGTCCCATAAACTGAATGAGTGGACACAGATTTAATTCCCATTCAGGGTATATGCCTAGGCTGTGGGTTCCATCCCTGGTCAGGGCACATACAGGAAGTAGCTGATCAATGTTTCTTTTTCACATCAATGTTTCTCTCCCTTTCTCTCTCCTTCCTTTCCCCTCTCTCTAACATAAATAAGCATGTCCTTGGGTGAGAATAAAATTAAAAAGCCTCAAGACACATCATAATTGAAATACCCAAGATTAACGATAAGGAGAGAATCTTAAAAGCAGCAAGAGAAAAGGAGACAGTTACCTACAAAGGAGTTCCCATAAGACTATCAGCTGATTTCTCAAAAGAAATCTTGCAGGCAAGAAGGGCTGGAAAGAAGTATTTGAAGTCATGAAAGGCAAGAACCTACATCCAAGATTACTCTATCCAGCAAAGCTATCATTTAGAATGGAAGGCAGATAGAGTGTTTCCCAGATAAAGTCAAGTTAAAAGTATTCATCATCACCAAGCCCTTATAATATGAAATATTAAAGGGTCTTAATAAAAGAAGATCAAAACTATGAACAGTAAAATGACAACAAACTCACAACTATCAACAACTGAACCTAAAAATAAAAACAAACTAAGGAAACAAATAGAACAGGAACAGAATCACAGAAATGGAGATCACATGGAAGGTTATCAGTGTGGAGTGGGAGGGGGGAGAATGGGGAGAAAAGGTACAGGGAATAAGAAGCATAAATGGTAGGTACAAAATAGACAGAGGGAATTTAAGAATAATACAAGAAATGGAGAAGCCAAAGAACTTCTGTGTATGACCCATGGACATGAACTAAGGGGCAAATGTTGGTGGGAGGGGGTGCAGCGTGGAGGGGGATAAAAGGGAAAAATGGGACAACTGTAATAGTATAATCAATAAAATAAACTTTAAAAAACATCTTCAATAAAGATCTCAAGGAAATAGTCCTTTGCTTCCTGAGATATAAATCTCAAGTATCTTGTCACTATAGAACCTAGCTTCACACTTACTCTTGCCTTCTTTACCTCGCCAAGGGTCTTTCCTTTACATTACCTCTTAAAGCACATTCCCAATGCCCTATTTCAGAAAAACAGAAATTGGTCCATTTCACTCATGCTACCCTTTCCAGTTAAATTTCTGGTTTTCTTCTTTCTTTCTTTTCTTTCTCTCTCTCTCTCTCTCTCTCTCTCTCTCTCTCTCTCTCTCCCTCCCTCCCTCCCTCCCTCCTTCCCTCCTTCCTTCCTTCCTTCCTTCCTTCCTTCCTTCCTTCCTTCCTTCCTTCCTTCCTTCCTCTTTCTTTCTTCCCTTTCTTCCCTCCCTCCCTCCCTCCTTCGAACTTGTTGTTCAAGTACTGTTGTCTCCATTTCCCCCCCACCACTGCCCCCAACCCCAGCTATCCCCACTCCCGACCCTTGAGCCTACCCCTCTTTGATTTTGTCCATGTGTCCTTTATAGTTGTTCCTGAAAACCCTTCCCCTTTCTCCCCATTATCCCCTCCTACCTCCCCTCTGGTTACTGTCAGTTTGTTCTTAATTTGGTTTTCCTTCTACAACAAATGATCTAGTTTCTCCACTTCCTCACCAGGACAAACCTTGAAGTGTAGTATATTCTTCACAGAAAAAATGTCCAGTGCCCCTATTGTCAATATAGATGAGTGATATAATCATCTGATCCTGTTATCCTGTTTTTTTCTTAGCACACATTGCCACCTGGCACATTAGAAATATTAAAACTCAGCAGATTCTAAATACTGCTAGTACATTTTCTGGTCTTTGAACAAGTATTGAACTTTTAGCAAAAAGCAACAGAGAATATAATATGCATATACATTTGTTTAGTACATACAACCATTTGTATCATCTATCTATCATCTATCTATCTATCTATCTATCTATCTATCTATCTATCATTTATCTATCCATCCATCCATCCAACCATTTATCTATCTGTATATTCATCTGTATATTCTGCTTCTTTTCAGAAACAATTCTCTGCTTTTGAAAATTCTAAATCTTCTAACTCTTTTGATAAGCTCAAAGACAGTGTTGTCTCAAATGATAAAGAGATAAAAACTAACAATTAACTTTAATTTGTCCTGAATTGGATAGACTGGTTGTCTAGACAGCCCCAATTTCTTTAATTATTGTTCAGCATTCATCTTCATTTTAGATAAATGGATCTCACCCAAGTTAGGGAATGCAATTATCCCTTAATTCACTTTTCATCCTATTCTTTCACTGAAGTTTAAAATACACCAAGGGTGCACCACATTCCTGTCCTTGGATTCTGCACACTAAGATATGCTGTGGTTTAAAACAGTAGTTTCCATAATATTTTATGGAACCCTAGTCCTCAAGATGCTCTAGGAAAATTATCAATGTTCATGGAAGTTGGGATATCTCATGCTACTTCTCCTTCTGGGAAATGTATGGTGTGCACTGGCATATTAAAGGCCCTGACAAGTCCTATAGTGAAGGAAATCACCTGTTTAATTCAGGATTTCTCTACCCTCTGCCTTAAAAAAAGAAAAAACCTCAGAACACGTTTTGGGAAAGCTGATTCATATCTTAAAATATTGTTCAAATATTTACAGTAATAAACTACCTTAAACAAGGTCCCAGGTGAACAATGCCTAGAACACAAGCTCAAAGTGATGAAATAAAGCTTTAATGTAGCTCTGGGTTATGCTCTGCTGACTCTTTTAGTTCTTTCCATGTATTCTTAAAAGTGACATGCTTCTCCAACTTTGACAGTTGTCACTTGCCTAGGAATGTTTATAGTATACATCACACTAAATTTTTAAAGTTAATTTTCTATGATTCAGTGAAGTGGTCCCTGGCCGACAAAATTCTCATATAACTGCATGCTTGGATTCTTGGATTGAATACTCTGAGGACAATAAAAAGCACCATCAAACATCAGCTCATAGTGAAGTTTTAAAAGCAATATTCCCGAAGCAGGAAAACAGAGAGCAAAAATCATAAATTTTGCTCAAGGCATATAGTGACCACTTAATTAAGAAATACTTATTAAATGAATGGACAAATAAATGCAAGACAAAGTGTTTTGATTTAAGCCACAGGTCACAGTGGACTCATTTAACCTGGAAATGGTTACCTAAAAGGTCATCTTCATTACATTTCAGATTTTATCCAAAATCCACAGCACTTCTGTCAAGTACTATTTCCTCCATGAAATCATTTCCCCATCACTCATTTCTTATTCCCTTCTCTGTGTCACCATTGAACCTCTGAACCAATCTCAAGCACCAAGAGCACTTCAGGCTCATAGTTATAACCCTTACTATGTATAAGGGGTCCTATGCCTCACATCGTTGCTGGAGAGAGAAATGAACTGACAGATAAAGTAGAGAACTTAACTCTTTCATTTGGGTCTGAATTTTGTCAAATGCTTCAGTGATCAATGATCTTTATAAGTTATTACACATGCATATTAAATCAGAAGTGTGTATAATCATGCACTGCATAATGACATTTTGATCAATGACAGACGGCATATATGATGGTAGTATATTATATAGCCTAGGTATGTAGTAGGCTGTATCATCCAGGTTGGTGGAAGTATACTCCATGATGTTTGCACAACAGCAGAATTGCCAAACGATGCATTTCTCAGACTATAACCACCGTCATTAAGTGGTGCATGACAGTATTTAACAACAATGGCTTCACTTTAATATGTAGGATCTGTAAATACCAGTCTTAGAAAACAACTAAAAAAATCACATCAACCACCACAGACTTTCATTTTCTTTACCAATGTTTTCTCCACAGATTATTTATTTTTATTTTATTTTTTTAAGATTTTATTTTATTCATTTTTAGAGAGAGGGGAAGGGAGGGAGAAAGAAAAGGGAGAGAAACATCAACGTTTGGTTGCCTCTCACACACACCCTCTACTGGAGACTGGCCCATAACCCAGGCATGTGCCCTGACTGGGAATCAAACCAGAAACACTTTGGTTTGCAGGCCAGCACTCAATCCACTGAGCCACACCAGCCAGGCTCCACAGATTATTTATTTTCAAGCCATGTCAGGCTCATTGTTCTATTTATCATGGTCTTAATGTGGAAAATGCAGGTGCCTTGTAGCTCAGCCAGGATGTCTTGACTTTTTATCATTGCCTATTTACACATTCATTACTAGTAAGTATTTAATGACCTAATAAATCCTTTAAATTATTATTTCTCACCACATTTGTGACATGTCAGTATGAGTCCAAAATATATACACTACAGGGGCAGTGACACTAAACAGATTTCCATAACATCAGATGTTGGCTTGTTGCAGAAAAAAAAGTCTATCTATATAAATATGCATATTTTGGTGAAAAGGTCTAATAGCTTTCATCAGATATCCAAAGGGACATTTGATCCAAAAGTTTAAGAACCACAATTCTAAACTATTCAAACAATCACTATGTACTACCTTGCACATACTAGGAACAACTTTTCAAGAAAGAAATAAATTCTTTATATAAAGGTCATTTGACGTAATAGAGTACCCCATATTTTTAATTTAAATGTTCATGAATCAGTAACATTATATGTAATATATTCTAAAGTATAAATTGCTGTGTAACTACAGTCACTACTAGGTTTTAGACCATCTAGCCTCAAAGTAAAGCAACAATAAGGTTTACTACAGTTCTATGAATAACCTTATAGAGCAAGCCCAGGGAGGCAGGGTATAGAAGGAGCACTGTCCTAATGATCAATATTTTAGGGGCCGAAAGTCAAGTTATGCCACTAAGAATTTTGTGGCATATGGTAACTCACTTGATCCTTGGAATCTCAGTTTTAGTACTTTTGAACTTTTACAGGCTGCAATTCTGTGGTCTTGAACATGTCAACTCTCAAAATTAATCTTTTTTTTATGTTTTTATGGACAGTCTGACCTAATCAATTGATTAAATATTGCTGCAAAGTGGGGTTTTAATTACTCTGGCCTAGCAACAACTAGAAAAGGGCTTTTAACTAAGGCTCAGAGGAGCCACAGGGAAAATGTGAATGAGAACCTGTTAAGAAAGACCCAAATCCTGATTTAAGTTAGCGTAGGGTGTCAATATGAGACATGATGCAAACAATTTCCAGAAAACAAAATGGAAGAAAAAAATATTGAGGAGGAGTCTGAAAGAGAAAGCTGAAGAGACAGACCTTTAAGAAGCTTCCAATTACTAAAACAGATACTGGAAGCTATACACATAGAACTTAACCCAATAACTAATTTTACTAGTTGGCAAAATCATGATTCAAAGATTTTAAGTTGCCCTGATTCATAATGTTAGACAACATAATGAGGAATACATTATTCAAGGAAAATACAAATTGCTGGTAAAACTATGAAATATTTTTCAAAATAAAAAGACAAAACAGTCCTAATAATCACCTTGTCTCAAACATTACAGTATTTAAAAATGTAAATGAACTTCTTTTTATTCATTTAGTGCAGTTCTAATAACCCACAATTAAAAATGAGAAATCACCATCATTATGAAATCTATCTATTTTGTATACATGAAGGTATAGACTTGAAGCAAGTGCTAATTGGATCTCTACACTCTTGCAAACCTCTGCAAGTGATACAAAACTTACAAGTTCAATCTTTCTTGGTACACCTGATCCAAATACTGGCAAGATTTGTCATATGGAAAATAAGTTTATGTCATACCTGCACAAAGATTTTATGACCCAACATTCACCAACAGCAGGCTTCTACATTCCTTTTTCTCAATAATTTGTCTCTGTGATCCAATTATACTATAGTTATACTATAATTATATAATTATTATTAAAATAAATAATTAATATAAAATTATAGTAGTTATTTTAACAATACTTATCTAATTATTATTGAAATTACTAATTTTAATTATTAAATATATTTAATTACTGTTAAATATATTTTTAAATATTTTTTCATATTAGTTGAGGATTATTTATAAATTCAAATCAATTAGTACTGGCAAAATGCCAAAATTACCCATTAAATGTAAGAGAAACTCTAAAGCTCATTCAACCATGAAGATATCAAAAAATCAGAACCCCCAAAATGTAATTTTTCTATTCTTTGTTCAATATAAAAATAACTTTATAAAGTAAAAGTATTAGTTTACTTTTGAGAAAAAAATACAAAATAGGGGCAAAGAAATATCCTGAAAAGCAGAAAGTCAATGCTCAGCTTGCACTGAACTTCAGAGTATCTAAATAACTAAGGCACCAAAAAAAGTGGCATTTTTAATGTAAGCTTTTCTTAACCACTAGAAAACCACAAGTATGTGCTTCTAAGTTCTGGGTTAACATGTCTAAAATGCCTTTAGCAGAAATGATGTCAGGGTAAAATATTTCAAAAAGGGAAATTGTGGTATGTTGTACAGTCAATTGTCAACATTCAAAACACTATCAGTCAATCTTCTTGCACAATGGCTTTTCTGGCTCATGACAGAAAGATTCAATCCCTGCTGATTTTACACAGCACCAAGTTCAGGGAGGCTAGTGCTCTCAATTCTTTTAGTGGAGCTCCGCTCATGGATAAAAAATATACGTGGGTTCTCTATTGCTTAGACACTATTCAGAAATATCTTTTAATATATGACACTTGAAATTTCATTTTAAAAAACATGGGAAAATTTTTTAATCAGCAAGGACTATGCCTTGTTACGACTAAAGTGTTTTCACTGTGCATTCACTAACCATTCACAGCTCACCCAGGCACCAAAATCATGGACAGATGTGGCACACTGGCATGATCTCAATGACCACCAGGATCATATCCCTAGGGCACAGTTGGCAACTATTTTCCTTCCCTGGAGCTCTTGCCATAGGCTTAAATTAAACACTGCTCATGTATGGATCACAGTCTCATGATGCAGTATCTGTGCTCTTCCAGTCTCTCCTGTTGTTTTCATCCTCTTATCTCCATCTGTTAAAAATTCTACTTACCTTTCCAGGTCCCAGAGTTTGTTTATATTTGTAACATTAATATTCCTCTCAGTGCATTAATGTCAACTATTTTCCCATTTGGTAACTTCTTACAAGAGGATAAGGCGGGACACTACTCACTCATCTTTATATATACCTCTTTCCTTGTGATCTAGACAGTGCTTGGCATATGGTAGAGGCTCCCAAAAATACTTGACCAATTCCAGGCACCAGAGCTACCTGTGTTTATAATGAGCTACTTTGAGGGATAGAGCATTCCCTTTTCCAAACGTGTTCAAAGCTACAGACAGATAATCACTAAGGAGATGCTACTGAGAGGATTCAAGTCAGGTGATTGGACTAGAAAGACTGCCATTTAAAAACCCCTTTTGCCCAAAGTCTGAAGTATGTATTGTCCCCTGGTGTTGTTTTTTTAATCTTTCCCTAAAGAGAGCCAATTCACAAATATTCAGTTAAGGACAGATTTTGAAATCTTATGTCACTGGGTTTCTCTCATTTGTTACCTTTGCATCAATTCATGAGTAAGAACTAGCACCTAAAGTCAGCAATTCACCCATTATACTTAAAATAACATCAAGGAATAGAGACAGAAAATAAGTGAAAATTGTTAGATATAGATTATAAGCTCTATAAGATGAAAGAAAAATCAAGGGAGAGCCACACTGATCAAGGTAAGCACCCTTAATCAGATATTGGAAAAGAGATAAAATGTAGATGGTCAAAGAGAAGAACTTCCATGTTAAGAAAAACCAAAACAGGGAAGAAATGGAAGAACAAAATAAACCTGGTGTGGCAATGAGGACAAGAGAGCAGAGTGATTAAAACTCAAGTTGGTTTTGGGGATAGTGGGAAATGCTACTTGTCCATAAATGTGGGGCCAGATAATTGGAGGTGTGGAGGGGAGCTTAAAGCACTGGTAATAGACAATTAAGGTCTTGCAGAAGACCTGAGGTGATGAAAGAAGTTTTTTTTTTTTTTTTTTTAAATCATGTCTGGGAGAACATTGCAGGATGGACATGAAAGGAAAGTCCAAAGTAAAAGGTAGCCACTGGGAAGATGCTCACAGCCTAGTGAGCTGAAGGGGTCAAGTTTCTGTCCTAGGGATAGAGGTGTCACTGGGAACTGAGAAAAGGAAGAGCCCGAGAGGAGCTAGCAGGATCTGTTGACTGGGTATAGATGCTATAGAAAACAATGTGTCAAAAATGATGGAAGGTGGTGGTGCCAAAGGGTCAAGGAAGTGAGGAAGAGAAGCTGGATCAAAGGGCAAGGAGGCTTTGGTACATGTAAAATGTGAGGAACAAGACATTCAAGTGTGAAATATCCAAGAGCATATATGCTATGTGGCCGGAGTTCAGAGGAAGGAAAGGATTCAAACTGGAGACTTAAGAGCTCTCTATAGATAAGGGAAAGCTGAAGTCCTAGAATGAGAAAGAGAGGAGGAAAGTGCGTAAGAGCCCAAAAGTAATGAACAGCAAAACCTTGAGGCCATTTCAAAACTAGAATTTCACAAAAATATGGGCACAATGAAAGAAATAGAAAAGGAGCAATCAGTGTGGGAAAAAACTCAGGAGCCAATAGTGTCACAGAAAACATGAAAGAAGTTTTAGAAAGGACTTGATGATAGATGATGGATGACGGACAAGGGTGAGAGCATGTAAATATATCATTATGCTACTACAAATGAACAGGGGTTTCCTCCCCCTCAACTACTAACATACTATATAACACTATTTGATTGGGCCCTGGCTGGTGTGGCTCAGTGGTTGAGTACCACCAGCCTGTAAATCAAAGGGTCGCTGGTTTGATTCCCAGTCTAGGGCACATGCCTGGGTTGTGCCCTAGTCCCCAGTAGGGGGCATGAGAGAGGCAACCACACATTGATGTTTCTCTTCCTTTCTTTCTCTCTCCCTTCCCCTCTCTAAAAATAAAATAAATACATTTAAAAGTAATGAAATAAAATAATTTATTTGGTGAGTGTACAGAAAAAGAGATTTTGTGGCTTTGGGATATACTCTATTTTATGTATCTTAATGGCAAAAAGGAGTTATATTAAGATGTTGCTATTCTGAGTGCAGTCAAAGATATACAAAATGAAAGATAATTCTGTTGATAAGGAATTGATTTTTGAGGAATGTCATTTAGAATTTGTACTCTTCTGGAAGCTATTTTGTTGTATACTAGGAGTAATACTGCAGATGATACATATTGGTCATATATTTGAAGTGTGCTGGTAACACAGTAAAGTGTACAAGTCCTGCCAAAAGTTATAAGAAACATCCAAAACATTTACAATTGATAGAGGGACTATTAAGTCACTCATGGGATACTGCTAAACACACACAGAATGATGTGTTTACGTTCTCAAGAGGCCTTGGGAAGTAATGCCTTTCTCATTTGCTAATGAAACACCCACTCTGTGTGCAAGGTTTATCCAGAGCCAGACTTGCATCTATGAACCATCTGAGAAGGCACTACAGTCATAAGGCAGTGTTTCTGGTCAATTTTGGTGTTAAAATCACACAAATCTGACTGATAGAGATGATATGACAGGAAGCCCAGTGCCTTTTCTATTGTCACTGATGGACTGGAAGCTGGCTTTTGGAATAGGAGTGTGAACCCCTGTGCAAGAAATTTCCTTTTCTTCCCCCAAATAGAAATTAAAAATTTATTTTTTTAATTAATAGCAACCATGGATAAATCCAGGTTTTGAGGGGCCTGAAGCTCACAGAATTTGGGTGCTCTCCTTAAGAAAAAAGAATGCAAAATTACAAATACAAGATTCAATATGAAGCTGGTTATTTATTTAGAATGAGAACAAAAAGGGACCTGCATTTGTGAGGTCATAAAGTACAAGGGTTATCAGCTGCATGGTAAATCCATGTATGGAAAGGGAGAAAGAGCAAGTAATTAGGCAGAGGAAAAATTAAAGACAAAATGCTCCTAAAGAAATATGGGAACACAGAACAAGCAAAACACAAGAATAATATCCCAGAAAGAACCCTGAATTGTAAAATATGGATAGTATGGAGATGGGAGAGGAGACAGAAATCCTAATCAATTTATACAACACATCATCATATTTATTTTCCAGTGATCAAACATCATATTGCTTCTAGGTTTTTGGAAATACCAGTCCACTTCATTGCAGGCACTTGAGTGAGTGAATGAATAAATGAATGAATGAAAGCAAGGGAAATACTTCTTTTTCTTACTCTCTACCAGGATCTACTTTCCTCTGATGTTCCAACATACACACGTTTTTGCTGGCACTGGCTGGAGTTGTCAAAGCAACAGCTTATGCTAATCATTTCTCTGGTAATTAAGACTGTTTATCCTCAACAGGCCAAGTAAAAAACTATGTTCACACAAAATTAATTGGTAAACATATTCAGAGTCTTCTCAAAAGGATTATACATAAAAATGGCTACTGTGGGGCCACCCTAATTACTCCCTTCTTGCCTTTCTCCCTGTTTCTAAATCAGATCCTGCAGGTATACTTCAGAAATTATTAACCCCCTCCTGGGTTGTGGACAGATTAGTGTGGGATTATAGCTAGGACTAAAACACAATTTGTAAATTTCAAACATTTATATTAATTATGACAACATAAGTGACGATTTAATATATCAGTCATGATGAGGTTTCCAGGAAGATCCTGAAAAGCCTCATCTACCACTCCATTGGTCAGCTACAAACCCAAGCCAGGACCAGGGCAACCTAGCCTCACCGGGACATAATTTGGGTGGGGGAAGGATCTCTTATTAAAGGACACAACAAGGCATGCCTTAACCTGATCTTGACTCCAGCTTCACAAATGGATTCCCTTTGGGCAATAAAAGCCCACCCCTCTCTCTTTTTCTTTTTGTACTGTTCTTTTTTATTGTGGTAACATAGGTTAATAATATGTTTCAGGTTAATTATATTATATGTTATAATGTTATGTATAAAATATTATATTATAGATATATGTATATATAATATACTATTTATTGTGTGTAATATAATTATAGTACATATAATATTGTATTATTGTATTATAATACTTCACATTATTATTTGATATCTGTATACAATATATTGTGCTCACCACCAAAAATCTAGTTTTCATTTGTCGCTGTATATGTGAACCTTTTTCCTTACCGGTTCTTCCTTCTTCCTCTTCACTAACCAAATTTTCTAAGAAAAGGCGCTTTAAAAAGAGAAGGACTGGAATAATACTATTAGTACATAAATACTACATAAATCCACATACTGATGTCCTTTGCTTTTTAGGGCAAAGGGCTTGAAATCAGTGAGGCAAAGCAGCCACCTCAGGAATTAGAAGTGAGCATCTTAAATAGGAGAAAATCATTTAGACACTTGCCAGCTAGGTGATTTGACTTGAAATACTCCAGACCTCAGTTTCTCGGTTTTGTAAAATGGAGGCGAATATATTACCCACCTGTCAGGACTGCTGAGGATGGAGAAAATTCACTTGAAGTGTTAAATATAACTGCACAGCAACAGCTAATTACATGTTAGTATTTAATAGTAGTAATAAAGTATTGTTCCTGCCTCTCCCAGTTCACACCATCAGCAACACTGGCACAAACCCCATTTCTGCCCTGCCTCGGCCGGGGGACGGAGAGGCCACTGTTGCACTCTCCAATGCATGAGAGAGACCATCCTCTTCCCCAAACGTCCGGGCGCTACTGCAAATCTACTCTCCGGCCACCAGGGCCCCTACAGCTACAGCTGTTGTTCACACTTACCTGATATGCCGCCGCCTATCACGACTACGTCGAACACGTTGCCCGAGACGCTTGCTTTCTCCCGACTCGCCATATCCTGGTTGACAGTCTCCCCGGGCCAGAGTGTAGAAGGGAGGCTGGCCAAGGGCGTTGCGGACTTTTCTACTGACTCTCCTGGGGAGCTCCGGGGCGGAGCCGATTTTTCCGAGGATTGCCTGGCGGAGCCCCGCCCTGAGGGCGGAGCAGATGCTTGTATTGATACCCGGGAAGAGTCCTGGGGCGAATCCGATGGATCCACCAGCATTTGACGGGTGTCTGGTCCTGAGCGCTGGATGGACATTCGTGCCAATACTAGGGAGGAGTTCACCGATGTAAGAGGTTTTTGTCCGGAACGCAGGAGGAGGCGGGACACTGGGGGCGAGCCGCAGTCCTGTACCAACCCTCGGGAAGAGGGATGGACCGTGACAGTTTCTTGTATGGAACTCCGCGGGATGTTGAGTTCTGAGACCGAGGGGGACCCCTGAATGGACTCTAGCGAGGAGCCCAAGAGCATGACCCGTTCTTGTACCGAACTGCGTGGAGTGCTGAGCACTGAGGATGGGGCAAGGGCCTGAATAGACGCTCTGGAGGAGCCCGAGAATGGGAAAGATCCACAAATAGATTCTTGGGAGGAGCGGGTTACTGAGGACTGTATGGACTCTGATAAAGACACCCGGGGGGTGTTATTTGGTGTCAGAGGTACTTCCACTGAATCCCAGGAGGAGCTGAACAATGAGGAACGGGTGTAGCCAGGTAGTAATATTTCGGGAGTGTTACTGCGTATAGAAGGTATTGATGGTACTAATACCCTGAATAAGCCGGGCATCAAGGGCTGGATGGCTCCTTGTACAGATCCTTGGGGAGTGTTATTGGTCGTAGGAAGTTCAGGTACTGACACCCGGAGATTGCCGGCGCCCGGGATGGAGTCCGGGGCAACCCCCTCAGAGTTGCTGGAGTGGGAGCCGGACGAGGGGGTTTGGTTGGTCGGGCCATAAGCGGGAAAGCCCCAAAGGCCGATGTTAGAGTCAGTATCAGTTCTTAGGCCAGTACTGGGACTGAGCTGGGAAGGCGTTCTGGAGCTCCAAGAATCGTCCGCATCTTGTGTAGAAGTGTTAGACTGGCTGCTGGAAGACAAATAAGAAATGGTCCGCCACTCAGATTGGGTACTGGAACCGGATGTGGAGGCCAGTGCCGGGATCTGGTCTGTAGCGGTCCCGACTACGGGCGTTGGTTCTGCCTCTGGCTCAGTCCTGCTGCTACTGCCCAGTGATCTCAAAGTCTTCGTGCTGGCAGGAGGTTTATGTTTCGCTCTCCTAGGCCCCTCCCCTACAGACGCCGGCCTCTCGGATGTTCTCGGAGCCCAGGCCCGGGAACACCACTCCTTGTTAAGGCCTGGCTCCGCCTACTCCAAAAGCTCCATGCAAAGCCTTCGGCGCTAACGTTCTGAGTGGTCACGTGGCCGGGCGAAGCCACTGCCGTGGGTGAACGGCTGAGTTAGATTGTGGGCGTGGCTGGGTAGGAGTTTTAACCTAGTGCTTTTATTCGTACCATTTAACTAAAAGGAGACTGGGCCAGGGTAGGCTTAAGGAATTGGGTACTTTAAGGAAGCGAACTTGGAATGCAGAGTACCAGGTCTGCCTCTACACTTGGTTTAGCTCATTTTTGACGTCATAAGAGGTTGGGTGAGGGCAGCGTAGCCGCGCGCCCCAGTTAGAGAGGGGACCAGATGAAGTGGTAACTCTCATATGGAGGAGACTTAGCAATTATTAGTTTTCCATTACTTTTTTCAAGCGAAGTGCTTAACCAAAATTGAAGCATGTACGCGAGAAAATTAACACCTCAGCTATCACAGATTAAATGAGATCTGGACGTTAAAAGTGAAGGTCTGGGGATGGCTAAAGTGCAGAAACAAAACAAAAAACTACGTGTTTCCCCATCCTACTGAAAAGAGGAATATTTAATGTATATATTTTACTGTACAGGAAGCCTCTTGTTTTGCTACTTTTATTCCTTAAGTTTTCTGCTTTTTTCCAATTAGACATGCATTTGCCATCACTGAACCCTCAAAAATAGAGGCAATTATGACATGAATTCAAAGTAAATGATGAAAACTCTAGGACGTTAACTACTATCTGTTCCCACCTATAAACATATCTTCCACTCACCCCTCATCCCATTCTCTATCAAATAATATTTTGTTGAAGAAACTGTAAGGAATAGGGGTTCAGTCTTCATCCAGTTTCAATAGCTCTTACCTAGAAAAGGATTTGAAACTTATGGCTAAATAGGTATCATTTTTATCTTGTTAGACATTGAAGCAGAACAAGAAGAAATAATAGATATAAAGAATTCCGCTCTTTCAAATATGATCCTATCCAAATTTCTCCTTTTTCTTGTTTTCATTCAAATATGTTATTTTATGTGTGTACTAGGTGCAGGGCAAGGTACAGAGTATACACAGGTGACACAAGGCAGTTGGAGATCTTCATTGATCATACACTAGAGGAGCTAGTAGAGAAGATGGACAACCACAAGCTTGATTGTCAACCCAGATTCTAATCAATGTTGTATTGCAAAGGTCCATAGTAATAAGAAACAGTTAGGGAGGTTAACTTTGGGAAGAAGGGTATAAAAATGAATCCAGACATAGGGAACAATGTGGGCAAAGGCAAGGTACAGGCATTCATAGAAGCATTGTTCACTGGAGTAGCTGAAAGTCAGCCAATGGAGCTATAGGAAGGGGAGAAGACAGAGACGAAGATACTGAGGTCCACTGGGCCATAGCACAATCTCTGCGTGTATTCCAAAGCAATGTAAGCCACTGCAAGATTTTAAGCAGTGAACAATATGACTAGATTGCATTTAGCAAAGGTCTGTCTGCCTACCTTGTGAATAATGGGTTGAAGAGGACAAGAGTAAATACATACAGGGAAACCAAATTTTGGAATTCTTCAAAGAAGAAGCAATGGTGTCTTGGACTAAAGTGGGGAACAACAGTGGAACTGGAGAGATATGGACATACTAGAGACACTTACATGTAAAATTGACAGGATTTGTTACTAGGATTTGGAAGATCTTGAGTATGTTTTTGGACATGTTGTGTTTCAAGTGCTTTTGAGACATCCACATGAAGGTATAGAGTAAGCCTGAGATTTAAAACAGGAATTTGGCTAGAGATAAAAATATGGAAGTCTTATTAAATAAATGATGGGTGGAATAGATGGGTAGAAATATGAGTATTTTCTCTATTCATTTTATTGTTTGTATTGTATATTCATATGACTTTTGTAATAAAAAGAATAAAAGTTATTTTAAAATAGATAAATGAAGCAATAATTGTCACATATTGTACAAGTATTATTTCCTCCCTTGTGTGACCTGGGGCAACTTATTTAACTTCTCCGTGCGTGTCTCCTCACCATACAGTCTCATAAATTGTATCAGTTCCAGCAGGAAACAGCAAACCCCTAGATTATTTAAAGAGAGTTATCATAAAGAAAGTATATTAAAAGATATGGGCAAAATTGAGAAAAACCACAAGGAATCATCTGTTACCAGACTGGTGACAGGAAGAAACCATTACTATAAGAGAGCAGTAATCAGAACCTGGCAACAGAGGTTTTTGGAAAGGGTTGCAGGGCTGCCTGACTCACGCTATGGCTTTTAGTTCAGAGAGGCAGTCAGCCCACAGGAAACCCTCAAAGAGGGAGCCAGGACAAGTAAATATCCAATATTCCTCTCCTCCCTCCCTTCCTCCAATTTCTGGCTGTTCCTCTCCATTGACCTAACCTAATCAGAAGCTAGAAGGCAAGGAAAGCCATTCATGCAGTCCTTCCAGGTCAAGCATCAGGGGACAGAACAGGCTAGAGAAGAGCAGTGGATGCACCAGGAAGAGCCAAGGGAATATACCCAGCACCATTGTAGTAAGGTTTCAGTGAGAAAATGAATATGAAATACTCAGATAATTACACAATACATACATTTTAAGTTCTAAAAACTACAATATATTCATGTCATGGGCTAGTATTTACTTAACTATTATCTCCTAACATTAAGGATTTAGTGCTTTCCTATTTTTATATGATATAGCATGGGATGAACATTTTCATGCATAAAACATTGTCAATATTTGTCAGAGTTTCTTTGAAGTAGAATCCTAAAAACAGAATCATTGGGTAAGAAAGTAGAAGCATTTTAAAACTTTTTGACATTACCAAATTATAGTACTTGCTCAAGAGATCATATAAATGTATACCTCATAGCAATGTCTTACAATGGTTGTCTTCTTACTGCCCTCACTCCAACATTACCCAAGTTAACTTTTTGAATTTTCTTTTTTTTATTGATGTTCTATTACAGATATCCCAATTTCCTCCATTGCTCTCCCCTGCTCCACCAAGCCCCGACTCCCGCAGTCAATCCCCACCCTGTTGTCCATGTCAGTGGGTATTTATACCTGCTTGTCAATTAGACCCTTTCCTTCTTCCCCTCTATTCCCCCTCCCCTCTGGTTGCTGTAAGTCTGTTCCTTGTTTCCATGTCTCTGCTTCTATTTTGCTTGTTTGTTTTGTTCATTAGGTTCCCCTTGTAAGTGAGATCATATGGTATTTGTCTTTTACTGCCTGGCTAATTTCACTTAGCATAATACTGTCCAGTTCCATCCATGCTATCACAAAAAGGAGGAATTCCTTCTTTCTTTCTGCTGTGTAGTATTCCACTGTATAAATATGCTTCAGTTTTTCTATCCACTCATTTAATGATGGGCACTTAAGCTGCTTCCTGCACTTGACTATTGTAAATAAAGCTGCTATGAATGTAGGGGTGCATAGGTTCTTTTGGATTGGCATTTCAGGATCCTTAGGGTATAATGCCAACAGTGGAATTGCTGGGTCAAAAGGCAGTTCCATTTTTATTTTTCAAGGAAATTCCTCATTGTTTTCCACAGTGGCTGCACCAGTCTGCATTCCCACCAACAGTACACTAGGGTTCCCTTTTCTCCACAAACTTGCCAGCACTTGTTGTTTGTTGATTTGTTAATGATGGTCCTTCTGACTAGTGAGAGGTGGTATCTCCCTGTGGTTTTAATTTGCATCTCCCTAGTGGTTGTGATGTTGAGCATCCTTTCATATGCCTATGGTCCCTCTGTATGTCCTCCTTGGAGAAATGTCTGTTCAGGTCCTTTACCCATTTTTAAATTTGATTGTTTGTTTTCCTTGTGTGGAGTCCTATGAGTTATTTATATATTTTTCAGATCAAACCCTTGTCCAAGGTATCATTGGCAAATATGTTTTCCCATATGGTTGGTTCTCTTTTCATTTTGCTGATGTTTTCTTTAGCCATGCAGAAGCATCTTAGTTTGAAGATGTCACATTTGTTTAGACTTTCTTTTATTTCCCTTTTACTAGAGGATATATCAGCAAAAATATTGCTGCATGGGATATCTGAAATTTTATTGCCTGTGTTTTCCTCTAGGACTTTTATAGTGTCACAGCTTATGTTTAAATCTTTTACCCATTTTGAGTTTATTCTGGTGCATCTTCCAAGATGATGGTCTACTTTCACTTTTTTTGCATGTTACATTCCAGTTCTCCCAACACCTATATCAAAAGGGCTATTTTTATTCCATTTTATGCTTCTGTACCCTTTATTGAATGTTAATTGACCATAGAGACATGGGTTTATTTATGGGCTCTGTATTCTGTTCCATTGATCTATGTGTCTGTTCTTATGCCAGCAAGAGACTGTTTTGATTACAGTGGCCTTGTAATATACTATGATATTAAGTATTGTGATCCCTCCTACTTTGTTCTTCTTTCTCAAGATTGCTGAGGGTGTTCAGGGTTGTTTTTCATTCCATATAAATTTTTGAAATATTTGTTCTAGATCTGTGATGTATGTCATTGGTATTTTAATAGGGATTGCATTGAATCTATAGATTACTTTTGATAGTATGAACATCTATTTTAAATGAATAGGTTTTTCTTTTTATTTTATTTATTTACTTAGTTAAAGATTTTTATTTATTTATTTTTGGGCAAAGGAGAAGGGAGGGAGAAAGAAAAGAAGAGAATCATCAATGTGTGGTTGCCTCTTACACACCCCTACTGGAGACCTGGCCTAGGGGGGCCTGTCCCAAAGCTCAGGTATGGACCCTGACTGGGAATCAAACTGGCAACCCTTTGGTTTGCAGGTTGGTACTCAATCCACTGAACCACGTGAGCCAGGGGGTAGTATGGCCATTTTAATGATTTTAATGATGCTAATTCTTCCAAATCCATGAACATGGTATATGCTTCCATTCATTTCTATCATCCTTAATTTATTTCTTCAGTGTTCTACAGTTTTTCAAGTACACGTTATTTACCTCCTTAGTTAAGTTTATTCCTAGGTACTTTATTTTTCTTGTTGCTATAGCAAATGGAATTTTTTCTTGATTTCTGTTTCTGATATTTCATTATTGGTGTACAAAAATGCTTTCAATTTCTAAATGTTGACTTTGTTCCCTGCTGTTCTGCCAAATTCACTTACTAGGTTGAGTAGTTTTTTGGTGGAGCCTATAGGTTTTTCTATGTACAGTATTATGTCATCAGCAAACAATGACAGTTTTGCTTCCTCCTTTCTAATTTGGATGCCTTTTATTTCTTTTTTCTTGTCTGATTGTTGTGGCTGGAACTTCCAAAACTATGTTGAATAAAGGTGGTGAAAGAAGACACCACTGTCTTGTGCCTGATCTTAGTGGAAAAGCTTTTAGGATTTTCCTGTTGAGTATGATGTTGGGCTATAGGTTTCTCGTATGTAGCCTTTATTATGTTGAAGTATGCTCCCTCTATTCACACTTTGCTAAGGGTTTTTATTATAAATGTATGCTATACTTTATCAAATGCTTTTTCAGCATCTATTGATATGATCACATGGTTTCTGTTTTTCATTTTCTTTATGTGATACACTATGCTTATGATTTGCAAATATTATACTATGAGTGCATCCTGGGATAAACCCCACTTGATCATGGTATATGATTTTTAATGTATTGCTGGATCTGGTTTCACAATATTTTTTTGAGGATTTTAGCCTCTATGTTTTCCAGCAATATTGGCCTGTAGTTTTCTTTCTTTGTTGTTTCATTACCTGGTTTTGGAAATAAGGTAATACTGGCCTCATAAAATGAATTTAGGAGTATTCCCATTTCTTGAATTTTTTTGGAATAGTTTGAAAGGGATAGGAGTTAGCTATTTCCTAAATGTGTGGTAAAATTTGCCTGTAAAGTTGTCTGGTCTAGGACTTTTGTGTGCTGGGAGTTTTTTGATAACTGCTTCAATTTCACCAGTTGTTATCAGTCTATTCAGGATTTCTGCTTTTTCTTGATTCAGTTTTGGAAGATTATATGTTTCCAGAAAGGTGTCACTTTTGCTCAGGTTGTCAAATTTCCTGGCATATAGTTGTTCATAGTAATTCTGACAATCTTTAGTATTTCTCTGGTATTGGTTGTAATTTCTTCTCTTTTATTTCTGATTTTACATATTTTGGTCCTCTTTCTTTTTTTCTTGATGAGTCTGGTTAAAAGCTTGTCAATTTTGTTTACCTTTTCAAAGAAAAAGCTCCTGGATTTATAGATTCTTTGAATTGTTCTTTTAGTCTCTATGACATTTAATTCTGCTCTGATCTTGATTATTTCCCTCCTTCCACTTGCTCTGGCCTTTGTTTGTTATTGTTCTTCTAGTTCTTGTATATGTAGGATTTTGTTGTTTATTTGAAATGTCTCTATCTTTCCTATATAGGCCCATATTGCTATGAACTTCCCTCTCAGGACTGCCTTTACAGTGTCCCATAAGTTTGGGGCTGTTGTGTGCTCATTTTCATTTATTCCCAGAAACTTTTTGATTTCTACTTTCACCTCATTGTTAACCTATTTATTATTTATTAGCACGTTATTCAGTCTTCATACATTTGAATGTTTTTTAAGTATTTTCCTTGAGGTTGGTTTCCTGTTACAAGCCATGGTGATCCAAGAAGATGTTTGTGTTGTAGCCTGTCAAGGCCTGGCAGGCCCACTCTAGCTTTGGGGAGATAGAAGAAAACTCATGGAGCTGTGGGGATGCTTGACATGCCTCTATTCATGGGTAGAAAAGCCATGCACGCTGCAAGCTGTGTGTGTCTACTGAGAAGTCCCTATGGCCTTAAGTACTAGAGGAGAACAAAGCCAGCCTCCAGCCAGAAAATTATATAACATAGCATGCATGATTCTGTGCATGTGAGCCCACTTCATGTTTGGAGACAGTTTATTGGACCGAGTCTCAAGGCTATGAGAACACTACTTATCTGGCCCCTTCAAGATTATGGGAACACTGCTTTCCTTAGTTACCCAGGCACCTGGGTGAGGAAGCCAGACTGCCTCCACTTACCCTACCACTTCTAGGTTCCTCACTGCACAATCTACTTGAGGATGTCTTCTGCAAGGTTCCCATAATGAGGAGGGCAGAGCTTTGCACCCATAACCTACAACAGCAGTACAAGCTACAGCAAGACGTAAGCAAAACTCAACTGCTGCTACCCAGGACAGCAAAAACCACCTCCATTCAGTGGTTAGGGATGCCCACCATTCCTGCAAAAGATCACCTGTCAGGCGTTCAGTGGCACAAGTCTCAGAGGCTAATGCCCATTAAGCTTGGCAAACATTGTGATGGACATCGGGAATATAGACACAGCATTCTGCTACTACTAGAGCACATACACCACCTTGGGATGCAGTAAGCATATCTAAAGCCATACGATTTTGCAAGGCTCCTTCTCAGTCTCAGTGACAACAGAAGCAGCTTGAGAAGAAAAAAACAGCTAATGGATAATACCACCAGGGAGTACACTTGACCTGGTGTCATGCTTTAAACACTTCCCAATTTATTAGCCAGCTTACAAGAGTTTTCTGAACTCAAGCAGGCAAACAGGGCCATGCCCAAGTGCAACAACCAGTCCAATTTCCAGGCAGGTAAGGCCACCCATGTGAGCCACATACCCAGAGGGCTCCAGTAGGAACTGCAGCCCAAGCATCATCCTGTTACTCTCAGAAATGCTCTAGAGTCTGAGTCTGACACAGGCCTGTCAGAATCCAGCCCACCTCGGCTTGTCCTTTGGTGTTCTCAATGCAAAGGTGAGCTGGTTCAGCCAGCTCCATGGCCTCATCTGTAAGCCACCTCGAGCCATCCCATATGGAGTAGCCACTTAATGGCTGGGCCAGTCATACTGCTGCTTCACCCCAGTACAGATGTCAGTCCAGGTAGCATTCCACAAGGAATATTCACTGTTCCACTGGTTCTGAAGCCAAGTCCAATTTGAGACAGAAGCAGGAGAGATGCGCCATGAGGGCTGGCCGATGTGCTCAGGGGGAGCTCAGTACAGACCCAGCATGCTGATTGGTTAGCCACTGAGGCATAGGTATGAACCCAGTGCACTAAGGGGTTACATTGCACTCTATGGATGAAAAGACAGAGCAGTTACAGGAACCAGCAAAGGCAAGTCATGACCCTCAGGCAATATACAAGCCAGCTTCTAGTCAGCCAATAAGACAGTGGCTGGAAGAGGGGTTCTTCCTAGGTGTGAACACCAGACCTTTTGTGCGTCAACTGGGAGTTCAGCATCTACCTGCAACTCGTAAGGAGCCATGGGGAAATGACAAAGTTGCCACGAAGAAGCATTTCATGGTCTACTGGTCCTGGATATGTCTGAGGCAGTTAAGACTGGGGACCTTGTCCCAATCATCCAGGGCACTATTTCTCTACACCTCTTGATTCCAAGGGGCAATAAGAGCCACCCAACACATGTGAGGGGCTTTTATTTCCCAAGGCCATGTCCAAGTGGCTGTTTGCCCTCGCTCCAGGCCCTCTGGAGCAGGCAAGAGAATATTGCCCTTGTTTCCCATGCCTGGTTTCAGCAAAGCATCCTTAGTCTGTACCTGAAGCTCAACTGGACTACAAATTGGAAGCAGTGCTTCCACTGGAGCTAGGTACCCCCTCTGACCCCACTTATTTAAAGTCCAGAGGACAGTCCATATATATTTCATGCAGCCCCTCAGCATAGGGCAGCTGTGGCTCGCAGGCCCTGCTTTAAGAGACCAGTGCTGCTTCAAGAGACCAGTGTACCATTCAATCATTCCAGAAGCTTGGGGATGATAGGCCACATGAAATTTCCAGTCAATCTGCAAATCTCAAGCCCATTGTTGTACCAATGACCCAGTAAAATGCATGCCCTAATCACTTTCAATGATTAAGGGTCATCCATAAGCAGCACATACAGCTTCAGCACAGCAATTACCGCTTTCAGATCTGAGTGCCATGTGGGATAAACAACTAAAAGTCCTGTGGCCGTGTCCACACTTGTAATAGCATACTTATATCCCTCTGAACTAGGTAGAGGCCTAATTACATTCACCTGCCACCAGGTCAGTGGTACCTGTCTCCACACCACCAGAAGTTCCCACAGGCCTTCAGGGACGCTCTCGTGAGCAGACAACACAGGTCTCACAAGCTTCTGGTACCTCTGCTAATGTAACAGGATACTTCCAAGTTTTGATGGTGGACAACGTGGTCTTTTGCCCAGCATGTAAGAGGCGATGGTATAGCCACTGGGTTACTTCTCTTCCTGAGGGACTGGCAGGTACTATTTCTAGCTTCTCCACCTTGGCTAGAGTACCAGCCCCATCATTCCCAGGTACATGTCCAGTAACATGATATACAGTGATTTGTTTCTGGTGGCCTAACTCCCATCAGTCTTACCACAAATCCTGTCCCCACAATGGAGTATGCATAACCATCCATTTATTTGCATGCCATATGGAGATCCATAATGCTTGCCCTGGGTATGCCATCCAACTATCTGTGCAAATAGTCAGGGGCAGTGCCTCATTGCCCGCCATGAGTCATGCGGCTCAGAGTTCTGCCCACTGGCTGCTCTGTCCATGCCAGTTTCAAATCAGATTGTGTCTGTCTCTTGTTGAATTCCTATAGTGGTCCAGATGGTAGGCTGGCCCCTGGTGGACCCATCAGTGTCCCAATGTATCTGAAGGAATAGGTGCCTACCCTTTGTGGAAGGGGCTAGCTTCCATCTCTTCTATAGAGACAGGAACAGTTGATTTCTCATCTACATAACTAACTGGGCCTAACACTTCCTGTTGCTCAGCTCGAAAGGAGCTAGTGGACAGAGCACTCTTTTTTGCAGATAAGGCCCCCACTTGGCTGATGTGGGTGTCTGAACTGCCCTACAACAAGTCTTGACCATCCATTCCTGGACCCACCCTGCAGTGGGATACGTGTCATGGTCCTAAGTGTCATGGGGACAATTCCTGTTATGGCCTCTGTGGCCCATAGGGCAGCATATACTGCAGCCAATTGCTTTTCAGTCATGGAGTACTGTACCTCTGCTCCCTTCCATAGTTGGGACCAGAAACCCAAGGGTTGATGTAGCCATTCCGATTGTTGGCACAAACCCCATCCAAAGCCTTCCTGTGTCACATGCACATTTAGCTCACAGGGTCTAGCAGGTTCCAAAGTATGCAAGGCCTGGGCCTGCTTAATGATGTGCTTTACTTCTTGAAACACTTGTTCCGAGGTTGGAGTTTGATCCCAGTTCACCCCCTTTTCCACCAACGAGTAAAAGGGATGAACGACCTAGGCTAGATGGGGCACAAGTGGTCTCTAGTACCCCCAACAAGCCCAAAAATGTCTGGAGCTATTTCACAGTGGTAGGGGTGAGATATGCCTGAATCTTATCTATCACTGCATCAGGGATGACTTTTGTCTTACCCGACCAGACATCCCCCAAGAACTTGACAGACAGTCCAGGCCCCTGCAGCTTGGACTCCTTGACTGCCCAGCCACATGACTTCAGGTGTGACAGCACTTGAGTCACTGCTTTCTCTAATTCTGCAAGAGAATCACTAGTTACCAAGATGTCATCAGTGTAACAGAACAGGTACAACTCTGGAGGCCATGGCTTAGCTAGGTCCTCTGCCACAAGCCAATGACAGATGGTCAGGCTGTGCAAATATCCTTGAGGGAGCACTGTAAAAGTCCACTGTCAGCCCTCCCATATGAAGGTAAACTGATGCTGACTTTCTGGAGCAAGGTCAATGGAGAAGAAGGCATTTGCTAGGTCAGCTACAAAGTGGTAAGTTCCCAGCTCCCTAGTCAACTAGTCCATCACAGAAGGGACCGCTGCATGTAGGGAAGGAATGACTCTATTGAGCTCCCAGTAACCGCCTGTCAGTCTCCTTGTGCCATTTGGGTTCCTCACTGATCACATGGGGGAGTTAAAGGGACTGTGAGAGGCCCTAATTATTCCCACCTTCCCCAACTCTCATGTCCTCTGGCAACTGGTATTACTTCACTGCCGTTACCTGTCGCTGGGTGGCAATTGCACACAAAGGTGATTAGCATGTCTCTGCAGAATGGCTTTTACCACTCGTGCCTGTGGGCAAAACTCTCTTGCAGTCATTTATAGCCACAGACCCTGTAGTATGTCAATACCCAGGATATACTCAGAAATGGGGGAGACATAGACAGTGTATTCACAGGTGGGGAGGGCAAATGCTCAGTACCCAGAGAGAGCTACATAGACTTCACCCTTGCACTCTGTCCCCCATAACCATCAATAGAGACCTCAGGCCCTGGAAACCTCTCAGGGTTTCCATGTAAAAGAGTACATTCAGCTCCTGTATCCACAAGAACTAACACTCGCTGGACATTTGCAGGGGACCAGTGAATAGTCAATTCAACATGCAGCCTCCAGTCCCCATCTGTCCCCTGAAGATGGGTCCCTTGGCCTTGTCCCTAGCCACAGGTCCAAAGGATATCTCTTCCTTCACCTCAGGAGGCTGACATAGCCAAAATCCAGCCAGACCGAACAGGCTTCTCAGGGCCCTTGGAGTTTACCCCTGGATTTCCTCATTAGTTTCTTTTTCTTCTAGGGCTGTAGGAAACATTGGTCAGTTCTCAGCTGCTTCCAGAGTTCTAACAGGTATGCATTTTGCTTCCTGTCAATCTTAGTGAAATAAACTCCAGCCCCTAAAAGACCTGACCACATCTGTGTTCTAGTCACTTGAATGAGGCTGCTGTTTGGCCGGGAAACAGACAGAGTCTGAGAGACTGTGCAAACAGTTTTCTGTCAGCAGTGAGACTCCACCCCTCCCAGACTACCTCCATGGTCATGATGTCATTTATGTGATGACCAACAAACGGCGTGAGAATCACCATCAGCTAGCCAAAAGAGGAAGGAGGAGCGTGCAGGAGCACGAGATCCCTCATTCCAGCTGTAAAACATTCATCTTTAGGGCCCTGTGTGTTGGGATTGAACATGGCCTGGCGCATGCCTAACTCCCCCAAGATTTGAACTAAGTCTGTAAAGAATAGCCTGTTCCTCACCATATCTGGCATGGCACCCACATTCACCCAGACAGTATGGATAGTTGTCATTACCCATTCCATCAAAGAATGTGAGGCCTGACCCCCCATCGTGTTTCTGGATATTCTGTAGCCACTGGTGCAGGGAGGGGTGTTTCATGATGGATGCTGACTTTTCCATCTCAGTGTCAGAACACATGATGCTATCACCCTTAGGTCCCACAAGTGCAAGAACCACTCAGCTAAGGGCTCCCCAGGTCACTGACAAAACTGATGCATGAGATCAACCAGCTCTGCCTGTGTGTAAGGTCTATAAGTGGTATGTTCTACTATCTGCACGGGACCCACATAGAACCCCCCAGGTGCTATAGGCTATTGGAATTTCATTTTTTATATCACTACAGAGCAGGCCTTCCAGGAACATGGTTCTGCATGGGCGTCATCTTCCTCTGACTCCAACTGTCTGCTGCTGCAGGAGACTGCGATCTGTGTCACTGTTTGGTTGCTCGTAAATCTTCTAGAGCACCAATTCTAGTTTCCAGGGCTTCTTCTCATCCTTGGAGCTCATGTAGTTTTGCTGTGTCATGAAGCTCGGTTTCTGTCTCAGCTTGCAAAGCTGAAAGAAACTCCCAGCCCACGGCCGTGGCCGCATGGGTGCTGAGCCACTCCAGGGTCTCCCCAACCTCAGTGTTTCTCATGGATTTCTCCTCAGTGTTAGGTATGTACTTGATATTGGGCCACACCCTTAATGGGGCCCATGAGGCCACAAGAGTCACCACCAGTTGACATGGCCCCCTAGGGTCAGCCCACCCAACGAGGCTTCCCTCCAAAGAGCCCATGGGCTCATCCACACCATGAGAATCTTGCCAACTACACCAATTGTGTTACAGCCTGTGAAGGCCTGGCAGGTCCGCTCTAGCTTCAGGAAGACAGAAGAAAATGCACAGAGGCATGCGGATACTTGACATGCCTTTATTCTTGGGTGGGCAAGCCACACACACTGCAAGTTGCGTGTGTCTAGTGAGAAGCCTCTATGGCCTTAGGTACTAGAGGAGAACAAAGCCAGCCTCCAGCCAGAAAATTACATAACATAGCATGATTCTGTGCATGTAAGTCCACTTCATGTTTGGAGACAGTTTATTGGACCGGGTTTCAAGGCTATGAGAACACTACTTATCTGGTTCCTTCAAGATTATGGGAATGCTGTTTCCCTTAGTTACCCAGGCACCTGGGTGAGGAAGCTAGACTGCTTCCACTTAACCTACAACAATTGATGTGACTTCAATTTTCATGAATTTTTTGAGGCTAGTTTTGTGTCCTACCACATGGTCTACCTTTGTAAATGTTCCATGTACATTTGAAAAGAATGCATATTTTGTTTCTTTGGGGTGAAAGTTTCTGTATGTCAATTAAGTCCATTTGATCTAGAGTGTTGTTCAATGCCAAAATATCCTTGTTGATTCTTTGCTTGGAAGATCTATCCATTGTTGACATTGCAGTGTTAAAATCCCCTAGTATAAGGGTGTTGCTGTTTACATCTTTCTTGAAGTTCTCCAAGATTTTTCTTATATACGTGAGTGCTCCTATGTTAGTTGCATATAAGTTCACAAGGGTTGTATTTTCTTGATGGATTTATTCCTTTAAGTATTATGAAGTGTCCTTCTTTTTCTCTTTTTATAGCCTTCATCTTAAAACCTATTTTGTCTGATATAAGTATTGCTGTTCCATCTTTTTTCATTGTCATTTGCATGGAATATTTTCTCTATCCCTTAACTCTCAGACTGTATAGATGTTTTGTTCTGAGGTGGGTCTGTTGTACACAGCATATATGTGGGTCCTGTTTTCTTTCCCATTCAGCTACCTAACGTCTTTTTATTGGAGCATTTATTCCATTTACATTTAAGATTATTATTGATAGGTACTTATTCATTGCCATTTTTCCCCTTTGTACCTGTATTCCTCTCTGTCTCTCCTTTTCATCTTTTTTTTTTGAGATTTCTTTTTTTTATTGTTGTCATCTTTTTAAAGCAGTCCCTTTAGCATCTCTTGCAATGCTGATTTGGTGGAGATGTATTCTTTTAGCCTTTTTTTTTCTTGGTCTTGGAGTCTCCTTATTTTGCCTTCCATTTTAAATGAGAGCCTTGCTGGGAAGAGTAGTCTAGGTTGCAGGCCTTAGCTTTCATTACTTGCAATATTTCTTGCCATTCTCTTCTGGCTTGTAGTGTTTCTGTTGAGAAATCAGCTGATAGCCTTATCAGAGCTCCCTTGTAGTAACTAGCTGTTTCTCCCTCACTGACTTTAAGATTCTCTCTTTGTCTTTAAATTTTGCCATTTTAATTATTGTATGTCTTGGAGTGAACCAGTTTGGTTTCATCCCTCTGTGCTTCCTCGACTTCTGTGACTTTTTCTCTAAACATGGTAGAGAAGTTTTCTGTCATTATTTTTTCAAACACAGTTCATATCCCATGCTCCACTTCTTCTCCTTCTGGTATCACTATTATACATATATTATTATTTTTCATGTTATCTTGCAGCTCCCTTAAACTCTCTTCATTCTTTTTAAATCTTTTTATGTTGTTGTTCTGTTTAGGAATTTTTTCTACCTTGTCCTCCAGCTCACTGATTTGAGCCTCTCCTTCATCTAGCCTGCTTTTAATATCTTTTACTGTGTTCTTCATTTCAGATATTGTATTTTTCATTTCCTCCTGTATCTTATTGATAGTTTCTATGTCCCTTTGCATGTTAGTGTAGTTTGCAGTAAGTTCCTTGTAGCTTCCTTGTAGTTCTTTGTAGTTCTCACTGAGCTCATTGAGCATCCTTATAACCATTATTTTGAATTCAATATCTGATAGTTGGCTCTCCTCAATTTCCTTTAACACTCTTTATGGGGTTTGTTCCTTTCCTTTCAATTGAGGGTTGTTTCTTTGTTTCCCCATTTTAGGTGACTCTTGTTTGTTTCTGCTTTTTAGGTTGATCTGCTTTGACTCCCTGTCTTTGTGGTGTGATCATCTGTGGTAGGAGACCTGTGGGATTCAGTGGTGCAGTCTTCTGAAGCTGATGCTGTTGGGATGTGCTTTATGCTGTTTAGTTTGGCTCTCTGGTTGTAATTGGCTTTTGGTTGTTGTTGGGTCATTCTCTCATGGTTACTTCCCTCCAGCTGGCTGACTGAGAGTCACTCTACCCACCACATCATGTTTGTTGTTGTGCAGGTGCTACCAGAACAAAACCACAAAGCCCAGGAAGCAAACCCACACCCACAATATTAACCCCCACCCACAATCTCATTATCAACAGCAAATGAGCCAGCATTAATAAAAGTATAAGATTAAGACTATTATAAGGAAATAAAAATGAATATGAGATGGCTAACTGAAAGAAAAATGATTTTGAGAGGATAGCATGAGGAACAATAATAAGAGTAAGGAATAAGGACAAGGCAAATAGAGAAAGAAAGAAAAGGTTACATCATAAATAATAAAGGAAGGGAAAATGGCAGAATGGAAAAGAGAAGGGAAGTGTATAGTATTAGGTTTAAACAGAATTTAAATAAATAAATAAATAAATAAATAAATAAATAGTGAGGGAGAAGAAAAAAATAGGAACCAAAGTGGAGAAAAATGTCCACCAAAGCACTGTCAACAACAATGAGCAAAGTTTAATATCAGTGGGAGGGGAATAAGATGGAAAAAAGAAAGAAGAGCTTAAGGGATATCTAGAGGAAAGATAACTGATTTTGATATGATCAAGAGAGAAGGAATACTAAGAGTGAGTATCAAAAACCAGGTTGAGAAGGAAAATTTAAAGTAAAAAAAAAGAAAGGGCAGGAGGAAGGCAAAATGGGTAGGGGAACAGTAAAATTAGAGATTTGAAATACAAAAATAGTGAAGATCTAGAAATAAAGTTGGAGAAATGCAACAACAACCAGCATATTCACAAGAGATGAGCAACGACTGATAAAGGTGGAGAGAGAATAAGGGTATTTTGAGAATGGGAAAAGGAATGTGAGATGACCAATGACAAGAAAAATAGTTTTGAGAGGCCAGAAGGGGAAGAAATAGTAAGAGTATGGAATGTAAACAAGTCATAGCAAGAGATAAAATAAAATTTAAAATGAAAATAAAAACAAGAAAGAAGGTAAAATGGAGTAAGAGAAGGGAGGAGCAAAATATGAGATTTAAAATAAATCATAATAAAAAAAGTAGTGACTTAATATGCACAAATTTGAAGGACAAGAAATGAATGTTAAAAAGCTGTACAGGAGAGAAAATAATGCAAATCATAAGGAAGTTAGTGGTGTAATTCATTTCACTGTCCACTCTTTCTGGAACTGCCCCTGGTGATGTCAGATGGTGTCCCAGTCAGGCGCTAGGCAGTCTGTTGGAAACTACCAGTGATTCACAGTTAGTGAATCCTTCCACTTTTAATCTAGTCACCCTGCAACCAGCAATCAGGCTTAAGCTCCACAGTGTGGGGTAGAGTAACTCCTGGGGGTGAAGCTATTGCTTCCCCTCAGGCTGATGCCACTTGGAGGGGAGTGCTCTTTTCCTGATCAAGTTGGCTCCTGCAGTATGGGTGATGACTCAGCACAGAGATCCTGGTGGCTGTTCCCTCAGTTCTCTCCCCAAAGCCTCCATCCCCAGACTCTACTTCAGTGTCTCTAGTCCACTCTGCCCACCCTTTGCTGGAGCCCAGAGTAAGTGGCTGCAAATAAAATTATGTGCATTGGCCCCTTAAGAGGTTCTATGTGACTCCAGCCATCTCTCTCTGGCAAACAGAAACCCTGCTGCTTTTCCCAGCTGGATGTGTCTGGGGTCCCTTCCTGGCTCTAGTGCTATAGGCCGGGGAGCCCATCTTGGGATTTAGACCACACACTTCTCAGGGGAACCCCCCGGCCACTGAATTTCCCTCCAGCACTTCAGCTGCCACCTGTGGGAGCCCAGCCAGCTCTTAGGTGTCTCCTCCACTCTCCGTACCAGTCACGTGGTGAAGCCTGTGGTTATAAGGCTCATCCTCAGCTTATGTTCAGTTGGTTATTCAGGATGATTTCTCTACAATTTAGTCATAATTCCAGATTGGCCCTGGGAGGAGGTTAGTGTAGTTTCCACTTACTCCTCCACCATCAAGGATCCTCTCATCCTTACTTTTCTTACCTTGAAAGGTGAAAAATCAGCATGACATTGCTATTCTAATCAGTGTTTTCTTGATAACCAATGAAACACTTTATCACTAATCAATATATTTATCAGTAATAACATTTATTATCTATTTCATTTCTGTTGTGAGCAGTTTATACCATTCTGTAGTTGATTTCTGTAAGTGCTTTAATAATAAGATGTTAACCTTTATTTGATATTTTCATTACAAATAGTTTACTCCAATTTATATTTTAGTATGGTTTATGGCATTTTAGATATACAGAAATTTTATTTTTCATTTTACTTATATTTTATTGATTATTCTATTACAATTGTCCTGATTTTCCCCCTTTGCCGCCCCCCACCCAGCTCCTCCTACTACCTCAAGCAATCCCCCCACAACTGTTCATATCAATGGGTCATTCATATAAGTTCTTTGGCTACTTCATTTCCTATACTGTACTTTACATCCCCATGGCTATTCTGTAACTACCTATTTGTACTTCTTAATCCCCTCACCTCTTCACCCATTCTTCCCCTCCCCCCTCCCATCTGGCAACCTTCTGGTAACTAACTTCTTTTCTCTTGCTTTTAAGAATCTCTTTTTCTCTTTAACCTTTGGCCTTTCATTAATGATGTGTCTTGGAGTTGGCCTGTTTGTTTCCATCATAATTGGGATTTTCTGTGCTTCCTGGACTTGTGTGTCTATTTCCTTCACCAAATTAGGAAAGTTTTCTTTCACTATTTTTTCAGATGGATTTGCAATGCCTTTCTCTTCTTCCAGCACTCCATGAGGCAAATGTTGGACCACTTAAAGTTGTCCCAGAGGCTGTTATACTATCCTTATTTTTTTTGGATTCTTTTTTCTTCTTGTTTTTCTGATTAATTGTTTTTTGCTTCCTTATGTTCCAAATCATTGATTTGATTCTTAGCTTCATCCATTCTACTGTTGTTTCCCTGTAAATTATTTTTTTATTTCAGTTAGCGTATCCTTCATTTCTGACTGGGTCTTTGTTATGCTGCTAAGGTCCTCACTAAGTTCCTTGAGCATCCTTATAAACAGTGCCTTGAATTCTCCATCTGATAGATTGCTTATCTCCATTTTGTTTAACTCTTTTTTCTGGAGTTTTGATATGTTCTTTCATTTGGGCCATGTTTCTTTGTCTCCTCATTTTGGCAGCCTCCCTGTGTTTGTTTTTATGTGTTAGGTAACTTCTTGGACTCTGTGTCTTGGTAGTATGGCCCAAGGCAGTAGGTGTCCTGTAGGATCCCATGGCACAGCTCCCTTATCACCCAAGCTGGGTACTTAAGGTATACCCTTTGTATGGTCTGAGTACACCCTTCTTTTGTAGTTGAGCCTTGGTTGCTTTTGGCAGATCAGTGGGAGGGATTTACCCAAGCCAGTCAGCTGCAAGGCCTGGCTGTGACCACTGACCACCAACCTACACCCTCCATGGAGAATCAGCTGTGTAGGGGCAGGGTAGTGGTGCTCTGACATGGTCTACAGCTGTCCACTGGGTGTGTTGGCCCTGGGGTTTCCCAGGTGGTGCAGACCAAGGTCATCCCCTACCTGTGTTTTACCTGGGGCACCCTACTGGAGCTATAAAGCAATCTGAGATGGCTGCTACTTGTGCTGAGGTTGGAGATTCCCAGGTGAAAATAAGCTGCTACTCTAATCTGGTTGCCACTAGAGCTCACTGAAAGTAGCTGTTGCTTGTTTGACAGGATTTAGGAGCCCAAACCAGTCATTCTTACATAAAAGCAGCTAGGGTGGGCCTGTAAGTTGGTGGGATAGAGCTTCTGTGGATCTTCAGGGTGGGTTACACAGTGTTAGCCAGGTTGATGGAGTCTTAGATATGGCACCAGCCTACTGGCTCTGTGTGGGAAGGGCTCAGCAAAGGGATGATGGCCTCTGCTCACCCCAATGCTAGACACTTCAGTCTTACCCTCTATACCACCGGTGCTCTTCAAGCTGCCACCATGGTTCTGGAGCTCAGAGGGAGCAAATATGAGTAGGTGAGTCTGTGTATGGGTTCCCCAAGAGGAACTGCTTAGGGCCTCCACTGACTCAATGTCCACTGTTTTCACAGCCAGAAGTTGTGGGAACTTATTTTCCTGGCTCTGGAGTCCTGGGCTTGGAGGCCTGGTGTGGGTCTGGGACTCCTCACTTCCAAGATATCCCTCCCGAATTTTTATCCACATGGGTGTGGGACCTGCCCATTCTGCATCTGCACCCCCTCCTACCATTCTGGATGGATGTGGTTTCTTTAATTATGTAGTTGTCAGACTTTTTTTCTTCACAGTTCCCCATTACCACAAATTATGCAGTCGAGTGTCCCACCTTTGGAGAAATCACAAGGGTCAGCACATCTGGAGTGCAAAGGATAAGCCTCGCCCTCAGAAAACCACCTTTGTGATCATGGTATCTCCCCTGCCAGGTAAGTATTCAGACTTCTATTCAACTTGATTTCTGACATTCCTGAGTGATGGCTATTCTATACTTTATTTAGTTGTAATTTTGATGTGGTTGTGCAAAGAAGCGAGCCATGTATGCCTATGTTGCCATCTTGACTGGAAGCCTCTATACAGGAATTTTAAGTTTATTTGCTTATACAGGTTCCAGCACAAATAACGCCCCTTTTTAATGACAAAACCATAAACATGTAATTCTGTAACTTAATAATATCACACTCAAGCATACCATACAACACTTGAGGTGAAATGTTCAAATTAAAACTATAAATTATTACACCCATATTATTGCCCTACCAACCACATTTAAACAGGCATTATTTCTGCCAGACCCTGTATTTATCCTTTAGTGTTTACTTCTGTTGTTTTTAAACTTAGAGACCTTAAGGATAAAAATCTCTCTTCTTATTTTTTGATGGTTCAATATTTTTAAAATGTGGTTGTTATTTTATTTTCCAAGTAATACTGATTAAAAATATTTACACACCTACTTTTAAGTCCACAGTTTAGCACTCTTATTTGTATGGCTTCAAAAGTTATAACACAAGACATTTACATTAAGGTTGGGGAAAAGATTCACTCAAAACAAAGCCTGATATCTTCTATACATGTGTTTCTCTGTACTTTATTTTAAATACATTAATTTTTAAATGATGCTCATCCAATTTTTACCTGATGGTAAAACATTAGTGCAATTTCTCAACCAAAATAAAGTTTACCACAGATAGGAATGAATTTTTCCCAATTGAAAATGGTCCTCTGGCTTCCATTAAATGAAATTTTCATCCTAACTTAAGTGAAAAAGAATTGGTAGTTGCCATTATAAGCAAAAATATAAAGTACTATACAGCATCATCTACATCACCCCTTGTAACACACACTTTGAAAGAACCAGAGATGCTTTATAGAAGTTTAGTTGGTTTTGAAAAGGAACATGGGTATGGATTATTTTTACATTCTGGAAATTCTGCTGCTGCCACCACTCTGTTCTGTTGCAGAGCTGACATCTTGACTATCAGAGTACACAAGAATGTTGTTCAAACCGAGGAAAGCCAGAAGCCAAAATTTAACTGCACAGTAACAATGTATTTTTCTTCATGTAATCTGTATTCTTCATATTCAGTTTTCTAACATGCATTAGGATACCAGTACTTGTATTCTAATGATTTTATGTTTGATTTTACAATGTGTAAAAACTGAGAAAGAACACAACCTGAGAAGGGGGAACTCTTAGCATAATGAAAATACATAAATTAGTACCCAATTGTATAAGAATATAATCTGTTTAAGTTTCCAGAAATATACTTCTCAAAACTTCCCATTCACTTGCAGGAAACATCCCTCCTCTGTGGTATTAGCCAGGAGGAGAAATCAGGTTGTTTCAATAGAAACAGTTCAGCACAACAGGAAAGAATTTAACTTTGGTCCACTTGTCTGTTAGCTCAAGGACAGTCACACTGCCCAACATCAGTTCAAAAGCCCGATGCTTATATGTTTAGACAATTATATGTTTAAAAATATATTCACTTGTTCATTCTAAAACCGGCAAAGCTGTTCTGTTATCATTTCCCACACTTTTAGCTTGAGAACCCATCACTGGCCTGGTCTCTAAACCCATGGCATCTTCATGAACTTCTCCAGCTGCCTCAGCAGCGAAGTCTTGGCTTAGTTCCCTCTGCTCTGGGTTCATGACATTAGGGGTCACTTGATCCAAGTCTGCTTCTAGAAGCTTGGTGTGGACTTCCAGGGGCACCTGATTTACCTGTTCAATATGCAGCTCCACTATGTGGACTTCAGTGCCTTCTTCAGCCTGAATTCAACCCACTTCCTGGTAATTCACTTGGACCTGCTCTGGAAGCTCACTCATGTGTGTATCATGCACTTGGCTGTCCTGGAGCAGATCTGGATGGACCTGTTCCACAGTCGCTTGTGTTGAGTCTACCTGAACCTGAAGCAGTGGTAACACATGAGCCTTACCTACTTGTTCTATAATACAGGATCAGTTTGCACACAGGTTTCTACTGAAAGAACTTCATCAGTTACCAGATGCTCAGAAATATTATGAGATTCATTGATATGACTCCTTAATTAATTTCCTTGCATAAACACATAAAGTCACATAAACACAAGTCATGTAAAGTACAATGGTTGGGTTTATCTTCAGTTTGTATTACCAAGTGATCTTTGAATTGGTCCCACTGTTAAACACACTGTTACAGATCTGGCATTCTTAAAGCTTCTTTCTTCCTTTTTTTGCTCCCACTCCAGTTTGGCACACAGTCAGGTAACATTTGAGAGTGCTATTTCTAGCAAATTGTTCATGACAATTTGCACATTCAAAAAGTTTTTCACCTGTATGTTTTCAAAGATGCTCTTTAAAATGTCCAAAGTGGTCAAACTGTTTCTCAAAGTACTGACATATGTTAAATTTTTTCCCAGTTCTTTGCTTCTTACTGACCTCACCTTCCTCAAGGTAGTAACAATTGAGGTGCTGTTTCCATACACTCTCCTGAAGGTAACTTTCACTGCATATTTCATACTTGAAACTCTCAGTGGAGTGTCACTTCATGTTTTCCTTAAAATGGTAAAACAATGTAAATGAATGGTTACATTTCTCAGAATGAAACAAGTTCTTCCACATGTGCCAGCTGAAGTTCCACAATTTCAATACCTTCTACCTTTTTGCTTGTGGGGTCGGATGCACAGCTGTCTTCTTTCATCTGCCCTTTCCCGTCACCTTGATGGTACTTGCTGGTAATATCTGCCAATAGGGCCAGAGCTGAATTGTCAGAAGAAGACATGCTCTGAACTACTGTACTCCACAGCCTGCTTGGCAGAAACCACACCCTCCTCTAGTGTCTCTACACCTTCCTTTTCCACTTTGATGGTGCCTTCCATGATCTCTACCTCAATTTCAACGGTTCCGATTCTACAGGTGGCAATGACTCAGTGATGTTATTTGAAGTTTCTGCAATCCTTCTTTTTTGGGGCTCACTTTTTCCTGTGGTAGTTTCCTCTAGTGGAGCAGAGTTTTCTTTGTTCCTGACTTCAAGAGCTTTGATAGCTTCTAGCATTTGCAGAAACACTGCTGCTTTTCACACATCATTGGCTTCTTCTTCTCCTTGTATCATTAATTTTGCTGTATATGTGAACTCCATTAAGTGACTGAAGGCCATTTTACTAACCCTTCTATTGCTACCAAAGGTTTCTGAGTAAACTCGTGAAAGAATTTGTAGAAGAACTTATTGCAAGCAGCCTGAACAGCCTTGTGGGCCTTAAAATGGTGATAGTCGACAATCAGGGTGATTGCCAGTAAACTGGTCTTGCTCTCACTGTTCATTCAATTGGTCCAGGAACACTTTGTGATGTTCCAGGAACTCCTGAAGGCAGTCCATCATCTCTTCAGCTTCCATGACTGGTGGGTTGCTCTAGCTCAGAATCCTCCCTTGCTCCTCTACCACCCTCAAAGCCTCTCCTGCCCTGCTCTGTTCTCCCCTTCCAGGAGCTGAACTCACCCCAAACTTTTCCCTACCCCTAAACAGCACCTTGCCCTCCATGTCTACATGAGTGCTGGCACTCCTTCCGCTCAGATCCAGCAGGTGCACATGCACTCGCTCCGAGACTCCCCGACCACTGATACTTTGGTATTTTAAAATTTAATTATTCAATCCTAATCTACTGGTATGTAATTTTCTATGTGCTCTATTGTGAGGGTCTGAATAGACACCCCCATGCAAATCCAAATAGTTAACCAATCATAACAAAACTGTTGAAAAATCTCTCTATTCTCCACAGAATTGTTTTACCTTGTATAACGTAAATACTGAGCTCTGGTTTTGGATCATCTCTTCTGTTATACTGACCTGCTTATTCTTGCCTCTTTGCCTTCAATGACACATTGATTTACTTAATCTTGCTTTATAGTAGATTTTACCATATGGGAGGATTAGTCTCTTCCCAATACTCTTCTTTACTAATTATTTACAATATTCTTACATATTCCTTCTATTACTATATTTTTAAATATTTAAATGAATTTTACAATCCTTTCATCAATTAAAAATGTCCTTGGATAATTTAATTCAGATGATAATTATTCCTAAATTTTAATCTAGAAAATTTATATTTGGCCATTTCATTTAACATCTTTAAAAGAGATGTCTATATTTCCAGGATATTTGTAGCACCTTGTTTTATTTATATCCCAAATTAAACAATTTTGTGTGGATTCTATGAGGTCATGTGTGTATGCAAATACACAACAGGCATGCGTGTATGCAGACATGTGTAGTATCTGTTTGAATCCTTTCAATTTGTGGACTCTTAATTGGGGGGAGTTTATTAATCCCTATGCTCGGGCAGTTTTCTTCTACTTTAACATGGATTATTGTGTTTTTTATTAATTATTATTTTTCCTTATCTAAGTTAATATTACTATGCTTTTTTGCTCAGTCCCCTTCCCTTGACTTGAGTCTGTTTTAAGTGGTTTATCCCTGAGAAACACCTGTAATTATGTTATTAGAGCATCTTTCTATATCCATAATCATCTTTGTTGTTTTCCTCTGAATTCTGAGAGAGGTAATCAAATTTAGCCTTCATATTTCTGATTTAATTTTCTACAGTTCGTATTCTGTTCTTTACTATTTCTACTGTAGGTTTTGACTATGCCTTTTCAGTTTAGGTATTTTTTTTAACTTTATGTCCTTAGTTCATCCAACTCACTTTTCATTTATGCCATGTATACATCAATGAATTTTTTCCTATGATTTCCTAATTTTGTCATACAGACACTCAGTTTTATGCATTTTCTGGGAACAATATCAACTGTGTTTGAAAATGCTCTTCTTCATCTATAGACATGTGTTGCTTTCTAATACATTGCTAGCTCAAGTGGAAAATGGTACAACCCCTGTATAGAGGAATTTGGTAATATCTAACAAAACCACTTATGCATTCACCCTTTGATCCAGCAGTCCTAATTCTAGGAATTTAACCTAATGATACTCTTCTACAAACAGGAAACACACACACACACACACAAGGTTATTTATTGTAGAATTGTTTTAATAGCAAAATATTTGGAACAATCTACATGCCCATCCATATGAAACTAGTTGCATAAATTTTGATATGTCTACACAATGAAACACTATGAAGCCATTACAAAACAATTAAGGTGGTCTCTATAAACTGTATGAGTGATTTTCAGAATATAAGTGATAAAATCAAGGTATGAAAGAATATATATAATATATATGTATATCTATTTGTGTTTGTACCTTCATGTAAGAAAAATATCTACTTATATTTGCAAAAAGAAACATAGAAAGGATAACTATTTAGAAATTGGTTGCATTTTTATACACTAATAATGAACTATCAGAAAGGGAAACTAAAATAAGCCAATTTAAAATTGCATCAAAAACATAAAATAACTAGGAATAAATTTAACCAAAGAGGCAAAAGAACTGTACTCAGAAAATTATAAGACACTGATACTAATAAATGGAAAGATATACTGTGCTCATGGACAGGAAGAATTATCATTAAAATGTCCATACTCCCCAAAGCAATCTACCAGGGGCACCTGATTTACCTGTTCAATTCTAGATTTACTACAATTCCTATAAAAATACCGAAGGCATATTTCACAGAACTAGAAATCCAAAGGTCTATATGGAACCAACAACAACCCCAAATAGCCACAGCAATATTGAAAAAGAAGAGCAAAGTTGGAGGTATCATGTTACCAGATATCAAACTATATTACAAGGCAATAATAGTGAAAACAGCATGGTACTGGCATAAAACAAACGTATAGATCAATGGAATAGAACAGAGAGCCCAGAAATAAGCCCATATCTATATGGTCCATTAGTATATGAAAAAGGAGACAAGAACCTCCAGGGGGATAAAGATAGTCTCTTCAATAAATGATGTTGGAAAAATTGGACAGATACATGCAAAAAAGGAAATTAGACTATCTTTTTACACCATACACAAGAACAAACACAAAATGTATTAAAGATATAAAAGACTAGAAACCATAAAACTCCTAAAAGAATATATAGGCAGTAAAATCTTGGACATTTGTCTTAGTAATTTTTTTTGATATATCTCCTCAGGCAAGGGAAACCAAAGAAAAAATAAACAAATAGGACGATATCAAACTAAAATGTTTTTTACACAGCAAAAGAAACCACTAACAAAATGAAAAGACAATACACTGGGAGAATACATTTGCCAGTGACACATCTGATAAGGGGTAAATACCTAAAATGTATAAAGAACTCATACAACTAAACACCAAAAAAACAAACCATCCAATTAAATAATGGGCAAAGGACCTAAATAAACACTTCTCCAAAGAAGACATGCAGATGGCAAATAAACATATGAAAAGATGTTCAACATCACTAGCCATCAGAGAGATGCAAATTAAAATAAAAGTGAGATATCATCTCATACCTCTCAGGATGGCTATCATCAATAAATCTAAAAACAAGTGTTGACAAGGATGTGGAGAAAAGGGAACCCTCATGCACTATTGGTGGGAATGCGGAGTGGTGCAACCACTCTGGAAAATAGTATGGAGTTTCCTAAAAAAACAAAAAAGTGGAACTGCCTTTTGACCCAGCAATTCCACTTCTTGGAATATGCCCTAAGAATCCTGAAACACCAGTCAGAAAGAATATATGCACCCCTATGTTTATTGCAGTGTTATTTACAATAGCCAAACTCTGGAAGCAATGCAAGTACTCATCAGTAGATGAGTGAATGAAAAATGGTGGTACATATATAGTGCAATATTACCCAGTCACGAAAAAGAATAAAATGTTACCATTTGCAACAGCAAATGAGGGTATTAGAAGTCAGTCAGAGAAATAGAAATACCATATGATTTCACTTATATGTGGAATCTAAAGAACAAAATAAATGAGCAGACAAGATGGAAGCAGACTCAGAGAGAGATCAGACTGATGGTTGCCAGAGGGGAGGGATGTCGGAGGACTGGGTGAAAAATGTGAAGGGATTAAGAAGTACAGATTGGTAGTTACAAAATAGTCACAGAGATGTAAGGTCTAGTATGGGGAATGTAGTCAATAATATTGTAATAACTATCTATGGGCCAGGTAGGTACTGGAGCACTTTGTGAAGTGTATGATTGCATAACCACTGTGCTATACACCTGAAACTAATACAAACTAATACTGAATGTAAACTCTAACTAAAAAGAAGAAAAAAGAAACACAGGAAGGATAAAGCATTAATGTCAAAATGTGTGAGAGTGGAATACAGGCGCTGGGGATGTGAGTGAGGTTTCTCTGAGTATTCATTTTAAAATAGTGCAATTCCCATTAGGGGTCTTATGGGTTCAAGTAAACCTTCAGACTCACAAAATGACCATGGGCCACATGTGGCATCAGTTTGCTCAGAGAGATATAGCTTGACAGCATTATCCATTGTAATCTTCAATGGAAGTCCATGCAACAGCAGATCATAGAGCAGTCCAGAGAGCAGTATTTTAGCTATTCTCTTTAGTCCCCCAAATGGTAGTTCAGGTACATGGGAACAAGTTTTACATCAGTCAAGTGTGGAGCCTAGCTTGGAGTAGAAGCCTCATGCTCCAGAGTAGTCAAAAACTTTTGTAATCATTCCACAGGCATAATATCCAGGGACACTCGTATAGGACATACCCAATTTTAGCAGTTGCCGTACCTAGGGCAGCCCAAAATTCTGACATTTGCATCAAGTATTTATATATAGCTTATTTAAAGTATCTACCAGTGCAGATGCTTTTTACTAATCAAAGGGCACCTTTAATTTTTACATAGGCAACATGCCTAATAAAATTGGAGCAATTTGAGCATCAAAAAACTTTATAACAATTAGTAAAAAGGCTTTAGTCCATTGTGTTCTGCCAAAATAAATATGTTAATAAAATATAGGGAGAAAGAAATGGAAAAGAAAAGTTCTTCTTTAGAGAAAACTATCAGTAAATATAGAAAATATATTTTTAAAAAAACAGCATTTTCAACTCTTTTAGTAATTGATTCAAGCAAGGATATCAGTAGATGACAAAAATCTTAAATGAAAGATTATTACTAAACAGTTTATACATATGGCCTCTGAGTATTACTTCATAAATTATTTTATTAATTATAAAGGAAAAATATTCCTTTACAGTTAAAGATCTGATAATCACCTTAACCAGATGATCAAACTTAAGATCGCCAATCATCAGTATCTAATATAATGTCCTTTGGTGTAATACAATAAGTACACAACCTCATTTATGTAATATTCTTACCAAAATATCTAACTTGAGTCTAATCATGAGGAAAAAATCAGAAAAATCCAGATATAAGTCATTTTAACAAAACAAGTGGCATAGATTCTTTAAAAAAGTCAAATTGAGAACAGGCTGACAGTGACCAGAGGGAAGAAGGGAGGGGATAAAGAGAGAAAAGGGTGAAGGGTTTGCAGGAACAAGTATAAAGGACATATGGACAACAACAAGGGGGGTGGAAATGGGGTAGGGAGGCGGGGAGGGTTGGGATGGTGGGGAGGGGTGGAGAGAAAAGGCAGAAAACTGTACTTGAAAAATGATAAAAAACAATTATATACAACAACAAAAAGTCAATATTGTAAAAAAAACCTGAAAGGCAAAATTAAGAGAATAAAGATGTATGATGACTAAACACTGTGTGAGAAACCTAATTGAATTCTGGATTAGAAAATTTAAAAGTCTGTAGACTTTTTGAAAATTGAGAAAATTTAAACATGGACTATATATTTGATGATATTGATTAGTTTTAATCATATTAGATGCAATAATGTTACTGTGGTTTTGTGTAAGAATGTTCTTACTTCTAGGAGAGGCAGACCTAAGTTATTTGAGGTGACTGCTTCAACTTATTTTCAAGTAATTCATTAGTAAACAAGAAAAATAATGGAAATGTGGTAATACACACAATGATTGGTGAATCAAGGTGAAAGGAGGACTAGTGTTGATAAAAATATTCTTTTAAATGTTCTGTAGGTTTGGAAACTTTTCAATATTAAGTCTTGAGGAGAAAATTGTTCAGAGAAAAAATTATCTTGTGGTCAGAACCCTTTACTAAGCTAAGTTATTAATCAGTTCTAAAGGTGAAAGAAATTCATCACACAAGCAAAAGAAAATAAAGTTCACCTCTCTTTCTGAAAGGAAACTTTTTAAGGATTTACTCCAGAAAAAATATGGCTCAAAACTAAGAATGAATGCTAGCCCATGGCAAGAAACTAATTAGAATTCCAGTAAAATCTCAGTGACCACCAGCTAGCAGTCTAGAAAACAAATAGATCAAAATTAGAATTCAATGAGCTCTATGAGTATAGTAAAAAGATATAGAATGAGTAAATTAGAAGGCATTAGGAGTATGGTAAAGAAAGCCTATTATTATCCTGTCAATTAAAGATAGAGAGACAAACAAAAAAATGTGACATTACAGAGCAATGTGTTAAATCCATTTGGTCTTGTTAGTAGGTAAATTCTCCTTTGGGATCATGACCTTGGAACCATAGAGAAGAAAACACTGTATAAATATGCCACACTACTCAGCTCTACAATTAACAGTATTCTCATAGGTGTTATTATATATTTTATTGATTTTTCTTTTTAAGTCTTTTATTGTTGTCCCATTACAGTTGTCCCCATTTTTCCCCATTATTCTCCCCTGCCCTACCAACTCCCCCACCCACATTCAATCCTCCCCTGCCCCGTTGTCTTTCTCCATGGGTCCTTTATACAAGTTCATTGACTTGACCCTTCCCCTTCTTCCCCCGGTTATGTTCCTCCCCCTCCCCTCTGGTCATTGTCAGTTTGTTCTTTATTTCCATGTATGTGTTTCTATTTTGCTTGTTTGTTAGTTTTGTTGATGAGGTTCCACTTATAGGTGAGATCATATGGCATTTGTCTTTCCCTGCCTGGCTTGTTTCACTTAGCAAAATACTCTCCAGTTCCATCCATGATTTTTCTACTTTTAGAATAGTTACTTATAATTACAGAAAATAACATAAATGTTATCAATCTTGACAATATAAAGATAAAGAAGCACCTGACAAGTTATGGGGATGAAGCAGTAGAGGAATATGCAGAAGTGTCACAATATTTAATCAAGTGTCCAAAGATAACATAGAAAATTAGTAGAAAATGAAATAAGTTTTCATGAAGAGATAGCCAACCCATCAAACGCACAGTTCAAAGCACTGGTGATCAGGATGCTCACAGAATTGGTTGAATTTGGTCGCAAATTAGATGAAAAAATGCAGGCTACAATAAGTGAAATGAAGGAAAATGCACAGGGAACCAACAGTGATGGGAAGAAAACTGGGACTCAAATCAATGGAGTGGACCAGAAAGAAGAAAGAAACAACCAAACAGAAAAGAATGAAGAAACAAGAATTCAAAAAAATGAGGAGAGGCTTAGGAACATCCAGGACATCTTTAAACATTCCAACATCCAAATTATAGGGGTACCAGACGGGGAAGAGGAAGAGCAACAAGTGGAAAACTTATTTGAACAAATAATAAAGGATAACTTCCCCAATCTGGCAAAGGAAATAGACTTCCAGGAAGTCCAG
>CM052552.1:46007475-46023058 GCA_028533065.1 Trachops cirrhosus
ATCTAGGTTGTTTCCAGCACTTAGCTATTGTAAATTGTGCTGCTATGAACATTGGGGTGCATAGGTTCTTTTGGATTGGTGTTTCAGGATTCTTAGGATATAGTCCCAGCAGTGGAATTGCTGGATCAAAGGGCAGGTCCATTTTTAGTTTTCTGAGGAAGTTCCATACTGTTTTCCACAGTGGTCGTACCAGTCTGCATTCCCACCATCAGTGCACTAGGGTCCCTTTTTCTCCACAACGTCTCCAACACTTGTTGTCTGTTGTTTTATTTATGATGGCCATTCTGACTGGTGTGAAGTGGTACCTCATTGCTGTTTTAATTTGCATCTCTCTGATAGCTAGTGATATTAAGCATCTTTTCATGTGTTTCTGGATCCTCTGCGTGTCCTCCTTGGAGAAATGCCTATTCAAGTCCTTTCGTGGCACAAAAATCTTTAAGGCCATCTGCCTTAGACAACCAACCCTGACTTTGAAATCATTGAATATTTTCTAGTCTCTATTGATTATTAGGTCCCAATGACCTCGTCAGTCATTGCTCATTGAATGATCAGAATAGATGTTTGATTTGTGTTGAATATAGGAGGGATTAACCTCCATGGAAAATAATCCTAGGAACACTGTCTCCTGGGGACAAAGGACTATATTCTCTGTTACTTTTCCTGTTCCCATTGAAGGATGGCAGAATATGCCACACCAAAATATGCCACTTTGGCATAAAGATTATTTTGAGCTGGAGGCAAAGGAGAATCCACAGATGCAAAATAAAGCCTTCCAGGGTTTTCCACATCTGACTAAAAGCAGAAACTTCTGAGAAATAAGGACTGCAATAAATCCGCCCTGCCAAGCAAGCTTTATAACCATAAAGAAGAAAGAAAGCATCATAATGGACCTGCTCAAATAATCCTTATTTTCTGTTAGTTTCTGCCATATATTTACCTTCCCACAATTTGCTGCCCATGGAAACCTAAACCCCTTTTCCTCTGTCTTGTCACATTGCTACAAGTTTATTTATTCTTTTGTTAAGTATTATATGAATCCCAGTTCCAACCATTTCTTTGAGTTACTCATCACTGAGTGCTCCTATGCGTATGCATGATGCATATATTAATAAACTTCTGCTTGTTTTTTCTTAATCTGTTTTTTTAGTCTAATTTACATGGCCCCAACTAAGCAACCCAAAATAGGTAAAGGAAAGAGAGTCTTTCCCTTCTCAACAGCATTTTGAAAAGCTCCACAATTGAGGAACAAATGACAAAACTGCCAAGATTAATAGGTAAAAGTTATAAATATGTGCTATCCCAGTAGAAACATCAAAAAGCCCTTTCAACACTTAGACTACATTTTTTGTGCCCTATTATTTTTGGGTTATATGTAGTCACCACTGTAGGCAAATTTCCAGTTGTTACAAGAAGACTACTTTCATTTTCAACTTTCATTAACAATGTGTATTGTGTTTATCTCTACATTGTCCAGCTTCCCAAGTGGATTGCACACTTCTATATCACAGGCACTGTCTGTCTCATATCAGGAAATGGTACTTACATAGGTAATTGGTACATGCTTACCAGTATCACTAGGTTATTTTTGAATGGTAGTCCACATAAGTCATTAGCAATCATCCCTGACTTCTATACATATCATGTATTGAACTGCTAACACTTCAATTTTTAAAATATTGTTACTTTGTAAAATCCAAGTAAGAGTTGTAGTGTAATTAATTGCATTGTCAATGTCCATTTTCTGGTTTGTCTCTCCATTCTCCTCCCCATGTGCCCTACTCCCCAACATGCATGCGTGCGCACACACACACACACCACATATACATTCTGTACACTAGCAAGAGCAGCACAAAGCTTCATAATGTCATCCCTTTATTTGTGCTGCATCTTCCCTCTATATGAATTTCTGCCTAGATAATCCATATTCATTCTTCTCAGCTAAATTAATCACTATCTCTTTACGAAGCTGTATCTGTCAGTAAATGTTGTAGTGTCCTAGTTGTTTCAAGGGTCTACCTTTCTAGGCAATCCAGTTTCATGTCTTTTCCCAGATCCCCAAATAATCATACTGAGGGTCCTTTTCCCTCCTTTCATCTCTTTTTGTATTCTTTGTCTTTATCCTCATCTTCTTGCCTGTTTCACACTTCTGTTACTTCCAAACTTGCCACTGTCCATGCCAGAACTTTTAGATGTGAGCCTATCCTTTCTATTTACATGAGGATCATTAAAAACAAGACCCAAAGCTTATTTTTATCAAGTCTTCTCAAAGCTATTTGCCAAGAGGATATAGAGAAGATTTAGGGTAAAAGAGCTGTTCCAAAGCAGCCTCAGGGGGAAAATATATTCAATAGGATTAATCCCTTGCTTCAAGGAGGAAGGAAGGCAGATCCAATATTCCTAACTCATTTAGGATATCTGCTTCTGTAGTTGGCACATCAAATCAGGGATTGCAGATTACCTAGGCCTCTGGCCTTTCTTTGTTATCACTTCTCTTTTTCTCTACTTAGCTCTAACCTAAGTGAAATGTAAAATCTTTCAATTGGGTTTAAGTTTTAAATTCAAATGGATGTCTGAGGAAATTGGTCATTGGTGCAGTTTAATTAACAGAAGAGATTCTGTAGGATGATTTGTGTCCTCACATATACTTCCTAGCCACCTTTTCTTGCCTACCTCATAGTCTGCAATTTGTCAAGTGAGTGCCTGCTGTGTATTCTAGGAGCTTTTTAATTTTTTTAAATATTCATTTTTCAGAGAGAGGGGAAGAAATGGAGAAGAGAGGGAGAGAAACATCGATGTGCAGTTGTCTCTTGTGTATCCCCAATAGGGGACCTGTCCCACAACCCAGGCATGTGCCCTGACTAGGAATTGAACTGGTGACTTTTGCTTTAGCAGGAAGATGCTCAATCCACTGAGCCACACCAGTCAGGGCACCTTTTTAAGTTTTTATATTTTTCTGTCTTGAATGGAGAATTTTAGATTATATTCGAACCAGGATTTTATTTGCTCAGTATTCTGCTTTGTTCTCACCAAATCTCTGAGGAAGAGATGGTATTGTTGACATTTTTATAAAATATCTGTCTCTCCCATGGGTGTTATTACATAGCTGATGAGCTAGTGAATACAAAGTCAGTTTGTGACTGTCCCTTCCACAGGATATTTCCAACTCTACTGCTATTCCTTGTGTAGCTGCCTGAGTCATTTGTTAAAAAATAGGTATATACATTTTACATCCCTTTTAAAAGAAACTCAATCATCACATCTTATTTTTTAACAACCTTTGTTCTATTGAATATTGTTCCTTCTATTTTACTTATTTATTAAGGGCATTAACGAGGTATAACTGACAGACAACAAACTACATATATTAAAGAGTGTCATTTGATACATTTTAACATATGTCTACACATCTGAAACAATCAGCACACTTAAGAAAATGAACAAATCCGTCAGCTCCTAAAGTTTCCTTGAGCCACTTTTTCATTCTCTCCTGCTCCTCCCTGTACCTAACTCCCAGGCAATCACTGATTGGCTTTCTATCTCTCTAGATTAGTTTGCATTATCTAGAATGGTGTATATATGGAATCAAACAGAATACATTCTTTTTTATCTGGCTTCTTTCACTTGGCATGTTATTTTGAAATTCATCCAAGTTGTGTGTGTACCGACAATTCATTCTTTTTTATTGCTGATATTGAGTGTTTGTCAATGATGGACAATTATAGATATACCACAATTTATTTATCCACTCACTTCCTGATGGACCTTTGAGTTGATTCTAGGTTTGGTTACTGTAAATATAGCTGCTCTTAACATTCATGTACAAGTCTTTGTATGGGCTTATGCTTTGATTTCTCTTGGATAACACCTACAAGAGAAATAGTTGGATTTTGCAGTAAGGATATGTTTAACCTTTCAAGAAAAGGCCAAACTATTTTACATGTTGTTGTACTGTTTATATCCCTACTAGCAACGTTCAAGAGTTCCAGTTCCTCCATCTATGTCCTTGGAGAAATGGACTTGCTATAATTGGACCTAAAGAAAATAGCTTAAAGGCTTTTTCTTTTGGTAGAGGAGTGCATGTAAATCTCTATTTGAGACAAAAAATAATATTGTTCAAACAAACGTTACCTGCTCTTAAAATTCAGTTTCCTATTACTCTCATATATAAAATCATATCTCACTGAGAGAAAATAAGGGAATAAAATTCAAGTATAAAAAATAAAACCACTGACTACATATTTCAATAACTAAGGCATTTTAACACATATTAGGAAAAATGTTTACAAATGTATGTGACAAAAGTACATATGATACATTTCTCACTGCATATTTTGGTTTGAAATGTAAAAATAAACAGCGTTTGAAGATGAACACATTTCTTGATAATATGTAAATACATTTTCAAGTAATTCTCTAATGAAGGAATAAAATTTTATATGTATCAAACTCATCCAAAGCAATGAAGCAAAGGAAGGATTAATAAATCACAGACCAAGCTATCTGATGAGCATTTCTTCTCTCAAGAATTATTTTTCAAAAATGCAGAGAAATACAATAGAAACAGTTTTGTGTTTTTTAGTACCTCACTGTAGATTTTACTCTAAAATAATTATACAGAACATAAAGCCATTACCTTCTCTTCTGGCTGGCACATAGCTCCAATAGGTAGGCCCCCAATGGGCCTAATTGGTTTATGAAGTGTAGCTCTTTTTTTTCTTTTTTTAAAAATATATTTTATTGATTATGCTATTACAGTTGTCCCATTCCCCCACCTTTATTCCCCTCCACCCTGCACACCCCCTCCCACCCACATTCCTCCCCTTTAGTTCATGTCCATGTGTCATAAGTTCTTTAGCTTCTACATTTCTGATACTATTCTTGCCCTCCCCCAGTCTATTTTCTACCTACTATCTACGCTACTTATTCTCTGTACCTTTTCCCCTCTCTCCTCCTCTCACTCCTCCATTGCTAACCCTCCATGTGATCTCTATTTCTGTGCTTCTGTTTCTGTTCCAGTCATTTGCTTAGTTTGTTTTTGTTTTAGGTGTGGTTGTTAATAACTGTGAGTTCGCTGTCATTTTACTATACATGTTTTTTTTTATCTTCTTTTTCTTAGATAAGTTCCTTTAACGTTTCATAAAATAAGGGCTTGGTGATGATGAACTCCTTTAACTTGACCTTATCTGAGAAGCACTTGATCTGCCCTTCCATTCTAAATGAAAGCTTTGCTGGGTAGAGCAATCTGAGATGTAGGTCCTTGCCTTTCATGACTTAGAATACTTCTTTCCAGCCACTTCTTGCCTGTAAGGTCTCTTTTGAGAAATCAGCTGACAGTCTGATGGGAACTCCTTTGTAGGTAACTGTCTCCTTATCTCTTGCTGCTTGTAGGACCCTGGATAATTGCCCTGACTCTATTTGTTCTAGCATATGCAGTAAAAAGACTTATTTACTGAACTACCAAAGGGATTTTGCCTCAACGTGACTGGACCCATAAAGCCATCAACAGGGAAGCCCAAGGACTTCCTGACTGTCTACTGCTGGTTGTGTTAGTTCTGCTCAGCTGCTGGTTGTGTTAGTTCTCCTTCCTGATTGTGCACTGCTGGTTGTGTTAGTTCTGCTGGAAAGCTCTAAAATTCTTGGATGTCATTCCAGAGTGGGACAATGCTTTAACTTGCATCTGTATTATGCTGCAATCAAAGTTTCAGTGAACTATTGTATTAGATTTCTAGAGAGAACTGATGTAAATGAATCATACCCAACCCAATAGGTATCATCTTAAAATTAAGTAAAACTGATAGAGATAATATATTTTCAGTATCTCAATTTTTTGAGATAAAAATATTTTAAATGCAAGATATAATTGTTTAAAAGCAATATCAGATGGAAGGGAAATTTTCCACTCACCAGCAAAGAGGAAAATACAGAATGAATGGATCTTTCTTCTTTCACTTATCATTAAGTTATGAGAATTTTCAAAATTTGCACTAATTCTTTGAAATCACTCTTTATCTTTGTATAATATCCATCAAATGTATATATTGAGTTATTTAATAAGTCACATTTAGTTGTTTTCATGTTTTTGAAAATTGAATTAATGCTATGTTGAAAAAATAGGTAGAATGAAGCTCTTGACATATTTGGAATTTTTTTTAAGATAGATTGCAAGAAATGGAATTACTTTAACAAAGAATATTAATCTCTCAGTTTTAACATGAAGTACTGAAGTGCTTACCAAAACAACTGCCAATTTGCACCTCATTGGTAGTAAATAAGAATGTGTTTCAATGAAATCTTACTAGGGTTAGGCATTTTATAATTTTTTAATGTACGATAATTTAATAGAAAACATACTACTTTGTTTTCATTGTATTTTATATTACTAATGATTATTGCTTGTTAATATTTGCTTCCTTTTGAGTTATATACTCATATGATTAAACATTTATATCTTTTAAAGCATCCATGCTTTTACTTACTTCTGTATATGAGCTTCTTAGACATTAAAAATATCAACCCTTGCTTTATCCATGCAAAATTGACCACAAACAAAAACTCAGCATTTCTACCTGGATCTCCAGTTCACTGAAACATCCCTAAAACTAAAACTAACTCTAAGCTAAATCATTTTTCAAATTGCAGTTTTATATTAACTATTTTTCAAAGTTTTTCATTGTATCACTCCTAAAACAATATTCTAAGGAAGATATTTTTCTGCTGCATTCATAGTTTAGCTATTTGCATTCATGGCCTTTCTGTTTCCCAAACTCATAATACCTTTAATATTTTATAAGAGATTATTTGAGGTCAGGTTCCCATTAAGTTGACTCTGAGCAAAAACTTAGTGTATAGCTTAGTGTACAAGAAGTGTATTCAGTATGATTCTCAGGATTGGCATTTGTGAAGAACTGAAGAAAACCAGAGCTAGCTAAGGTGGACTGTGCTGTAGACACAGTAAAGGTCCAGCTTTCCTCCCAGGGAGCTCTGGAGCTGGGATGGCCCTTTAAGGTTATATACAGACTCTGAGCTAAGAGTACCAGGCTTTCCACTCTAACCTTGACCAATCATTGGATGAGATCTACTCCTAGAGAGGGGCGTGATCTTGAGGTAGTTGGATCTTCCTAGCTTTTGGAAATTCTTGGACTGGGATTCATCTACCTGCCACCAACATTCCTGGTGGCTGGGAAAATGAATGCTCAGTTCTCAAGCTGGAATCTGGGGTGATGGATGACAGCAATTGCTACAGGATTGAAAATACTGGCAAGAATTTCAATTCTCTGGGGGCAGATGGCTTCTTTTCTGCCCTGTATGCTCTTCCATGGGCCTGAAAGTTTGAGTGTAGCTTTGTTCAACCTAATCTGGTCTCAGGTCTTCTTTCAATTCTGGGTCTTAAATAATATCTTACCTTAGAACTTTGGAACAAGTTTAGGTTCCTCTTTGGACTAAGAATTGCCATTTATGAGACTCACATGGGGCCTCTGAGTTATGTAGGCTTTATCTGAGTTACACATAACCCAAATTATTGGCCTAAGATGAGGCCTGCACCAAGTCCTCCAAATCTGATAGGATTTTTGGAAAAATGACTTTCCCAAGACTGCTATGTGCTAAACAGCCATTTCTTCTGACATCCCACACCTTCACTTAATTTGGACCAGACAGTCCTTGATTGGGTCATAGATCAATTAGTCTTGAACTTGGACATTGAAGGAGTGGTTAACCAGTCATTGACATAAATGCTTCTTACAGCTTTGAGGTGAAATTTCTGGGCCCCAATGGAAGATAATTTTTTTGCAGGATAATTTCTGCTTATATTTATTACTATATATAACCAGGAAACAGATGTACAGAGATCTCTAGAAATAAAAGATGTCTCTACTTAGAGCCTAACTATATCTATGATAACACTCAATGAATACCTATTGAAGAATCATAGTTTCATTGCTCAAAAGAATATCAAATGCCCCTCAAAGGAGGTGAGGAAGAGTCATGGGAGATGTTAAGGGGGTCTTGAAAATGGGGCCACTCACAGAGCATCTTCTTAGCAGACACTTCTCCCTGATATTGCATTGGTTCTGCCTCTTTTCTTCCAGATTGCCCTTTGCTCATGCAAAGAGTAGTAAGAAGCATAGTGTACTGCTCCTGGAGTCAGAATAACTGGACTCTAGGCTTTCTCTATAAAGAAATCAGATAACTTCCCTGAATCTCAGTGTTCTATTCTATAAAATGGGGGTAATAGTTCTTACCTGGTTCTTGTGATTTTTCTAATAGTATTAATGTATTGATACCATATTTCTTGTGTATCATTGAAGAACAAGGTGTTCTGATTAAGTCAATTTTTCAGATAATAGGCCCACTTAGATAGCATATTATTAACTATTTTAGTGAAAATATTTAAAAATCTATATTATACAATTTAAGTTTAATAAAAACAATTAAGTTTAATAAAAATAATTCACAATAAACACAACATTTTTTATGACTTAGACCATTATGAATATAAGTTATTATACTTTGATATGATATGGTCTATATTTTCACAATTTTTTACTTTTCATTGAAATATAAAACCAGAGAAGTACACAAACAACACAACTGGGTAATTGGCACTGGAATAAATAAAGAGAACATTGCTAGCATCCTAGAAGCCTGACTTGGGATCCTTCTAGTCACTACCTGTACCCCTCCAAAAGAAACTATCATCCTGATTTCTAGTAGCCTAGTTTTGCCTTAAATGTGATCTCATTGTAATTATTTTATTTAACAGGGAAAATTTATCATCTCTTTTTATATGTTCTCACAATTTTATCTTATGTGTAATTCAGTATACTTTCATTTTGCCTTGTTTATTGCTTTGTTATTTTTGATCAATTCCTTTGTTCAAGCTTCATTTATGGACACTGGTGCATACCAGGCATTGTTCTGAAAACTGGGGACACACCTAGTCCCTGCCCTCATGGAATTTACATTCTAGAGGAGAAGATAGGCAATAAAATTAAACACATGAAATTACTACAGATTGCCCTAAGTGTTATGATGGGAATCAATAATGTGCTATGATAGGGAATAAAGTAAAACACTTTTGATGTAATTGCCAATGCAGGTCTTCTTCAGAAGTGACATTTAAGTTGAATAAGTGTCAGTAATGCAAAAAAGTCAAAGAAAGCATGCTCTATTCAGGAGAAAAGCAAGTTCAAAGACCCTGAGTTGATAAACTATTAGCACATTCTAGTAACTAAGATGGGGCCCCTGTGGAGGAGGTGTTTTTAACAAGAAACATGTAGTAGGTATGGTTTTGGAAAGGGAGACAGGAGAACATTCATGTAGGGTCTTTCAAGACATTGTGAATTTATTGAATTTTGTTTTCTGAGCAAATGGAAGCCATTAGAAGGTTTTACATGTAGAAGTATAATGGCACAACCTATGTTCTAATTACTATGTGGAGAATGGATGGATACATATTAGAGTGAATATGGGGAGAAAACAAATTGGGAGGCATTAAAGACTAGACAACAGGCACAAAATGGAGTTACTTCTGCTAAGTCCCACATCACCAAACTATGACTTAATTACAGTTTCAGGTCTCCCAGAAATAGAATCTTAATCCAGCCAAGAACAAATCTCCTGATCAGCATTAGTAGGTAATCTGCCTGATAAACCCATGCCATTCTCTATAAAGTAAGTAACCTTGTAATAAGCTATCCACTTTTTGTCCATTACAACTTCCTGGTTCCTGCTCCCTGCTGCCTATAAAATTTCTTGCCTTGTATAATTCTCAGAGCTCCTTTCTGTCTACTTGGTTGGGTGCTACCTGATTCAACAATCACTGAATAAAACCAGTAAGATCTTTAAAATTTACTCAGTTGAAATTTTATTATTTCATCAAAGTTACTGCAATAGTCAGGTGAAAAGTGCTAGTGGCTTGGATCAAAGTTGAGGCAGCAGAGATGGAAATAGCTGTCAAATTCTAGACCTGTTTTTAAAATAGAATTGCCAGGACATCCTAGTGAATATTGGATGTGGGGGGTATGTGTGCGTGCACGTGTGCATGCATGTGTGTTTGCATGCTGCGGGGAAGGAGGTGTTGAAGAATAGGTGAGGGAAAGAAACTCCTGGGTTTCCTAGAAGCAGTCAGATGAATGATAGGATGATAAGACCACCATTTATTGAGAGGGGGAAACTTTTTTTCATCTGTTCATAAAATTAAGACAATGTCTTTTTCATTAATGTATCCTCATAAAACCTATTATAGCACTAGGTGAATGTTTGTTTAAAAAATGAATATCCTTTAAGATCAACGGTTATTTTTATTACTGTCAATGTACTTGTCCCTAATAAATCTACATCTTCTAATCTTACATGACCTGGGAAACCAAATAACAAAATCCTCTCAATGACCTGCAATTAAACCTATAAATCTCTGTCAGCATTTATGTCATTTTTTTTCTTCATTCCTTCCAGCTACAGTAGAACCTGTGCTCTGGACCTTACCTGCTTTAGCATTTATATAATTTCTGGCTATTTTTACTCTATGTCTCTTCCTTTCCTTCTCCCTCCTTCTTCCCTTTTATTGTTAAGATCTTCTTTTCTATATATTTTTTTCTGATCACACTGTAAATGTGCTAATTTCTCCCATGGAAAAGACAGAGGAAAGACCTTTTTGTCCCATCCTACTTCATCTATTGCTTATTCAATTCATTCTCATTTTCTTGCTCTCTTATGCTAGCTCTGTCAAGTCCCTTTCACAGCCAAATTTCTAGAATGAGTTGTCTGTCCTTGTCTTTTCTCCTAATTTGGCTCCCATTCTTTAGCAATTGATATTCTGTCTCCACCACTTTGCTCAAACTGGTTTTTACAAAGTTTATCAATAAGCTGCTTGTTGGTAATCTAAGGAACATTTCTCAATTGTGATTTTATTTGGCTTTTAACAGTGCTCAGTGTTCCCTTTCTCTATGAAGCACTCTTTTCTTCACCTCTGGAGCACTACACTCTGTTGGATTTCTATTTACTTTTCTGGTCTCTCTCTCTCTCAATTCTCTCATATATCTCACTTTTTCTACCTGTTTCTGGGGGGAGGGGGTCCTTCATGTTGCCCTAAGCATACTCCATGTCCTTTGACTGGATGAGCAACTTTACTCTTCTGGTTTTCTTTATCAGCCACAGAGTTAAATTACCCATATAAGATCTTGTGTATGAGCACCAGAGAAGTTTCACTGATTTGCCACCAAAATATCACAATGAACAACTATATCACAAGATTTGAAAACCTGGGTGAAATGGAGACATTTCTAGAAACATATAATCATCCAAAACTGAATGAAGAAGAAGCAGAAAGCCTGAACAGACCAATAACAGCCACTGAAATTGAAGCACTAATCAAAAAACTCCTGACACACAAAAGCCCAGGACAAGATGGTTTCATAGGAGAATTTTAAAAAACATTTAAGGAAGAGCTAAGTGCTATCCTTCTCAAACTATTCCAAAAAATCCAAGAAGATGGAAGATACCCAAACACATTTTATAAGTCCAGCATCATCCTAACCCCCAAACCATATAAAGACACAACAAAGAAAGAAAACTAGAAGCCAATATTGCTGATGAACATAGACACTAAAATCCTCAACAAAATATTGGCAAACCACATCCAGCAATACATTAAAAAGATCATACACCATGATCAAGTGGGGTGCAATGATAGTGCAATATTCCCAAACCAATAAACATAATATATCACATAAACAAAAGCAAAGAAAAAAATCACATGATCATATCAATAGATGTAGAAAGAGCATTTGATAAGGAAAAGCACCGATTTATGAAAAATCACTCAGCAAAGTGGGATCACAGGGAGCATACCTCAAAATAATAAAGGCCATGTATGATAAACCTATAGCCAACATCATATTCAATGGGCAAAAACTAAAAGCTTTCCCACAAAAATCAGGAACAAGACAAGGATGTCCACTTTCACCACTTCTATTCAACATAGTTTTGAAAGATCTAGCTACACTGATCTGAGAAGAAAAAGAAATAAAAGGCATCCAAATTATAAAGGAGGAAGCAAAACTTCCATTGTTTTCAGATGACATAATGGTGCACATAGAAAATCCTATAGACTCCACCAAAATACTACTTGACCTAATAAGTGAATTTGGCAAAACAGCAGGATACAAAGTCAATATCCAGAAACTGAAGGCATTTTTGTACACCAACAATGAAATATCAGAAACAGAAATCAGGAAAAAGTCCCATTTGGTGTAGCAACAAGAAAAATAAAATACCTAGGAATAAACCTAACCAAGGAGGTAAAAGACCTGTACTCAGAAAATTACACAACACTGAAGAAAGAAAATAAGGAAGAAACAAATAAATGAAAGCATGTACCATGTTCATAAATTGGAAGAATTAACATCATCAAAATGTCCATATTACCCAAAGCAATTTATATATTCAGTGCAATCCCTATTAAAGTACCAATGGCATATTTCACATATATAGAACAAACATTTCAAAATTTACATAGATCCATAAAGGACCCCGAATAGCTGCAGCAGTTTTGAGAAAGAAGGGCAAAGTAGAAGGGATCACAATACTTCATATCAAACTATATTTCAAGGCCACTGTAATCAAAAGAGTCTGATACTGGCATAAAAACAGACACATAGATCAATGGAACAGAATAGAGAACCCAGAAATAAACCCATGTCTCTGTGGTCAATTAATATTTGACAAAGGGGAGAGGAATAAAATGGAGTGAAAATAGCATCTTCAACAAATGCTGTTGGGACATCTGGACAGCTACATGCAAAAAAAATGAACCTTGACCACCAACTTTCACCATACATAAAAATAAACTCAATATTGATAAAAGATTTAAATATAAGTTGTGACAGCATAAAAGTCTTAGAGGAGAGCATTGGCAGGACAATTTCAGATATTCTATAAGCAATATATTTACAGATATGTCCCATAGAGATAGGGACATAAAGGAAAGAATAAACAAATGGAACTTCATCAAATTTAGAGGCTTATGCACAGCTAAAGAAAACATCAGCAAAATGAAAAGGAAACCAACTGTACGGGAAAATATATTTGCCAATGATACCTTGGACAAGGGTTTGATCTCCAAAATATATAAAGAACTTATACAACTCCACACTAGGAAGACAAACAATCTGATTAAAAAATGGACAAAGGACCTGAACAGACACTTCTCCAAGGAGGACATATGGAGTTCCCAGAGACATATGAAAGGGCGCTCAGCATCACTAGCCATCAGAGAGATGGAAATTAAAACAACAATGAGATACCACTTCACACCAGTCAGAATGGCCATCATAACCAAATCAACAAACAACAAGTGCTGTTGAGTTTGTGGACAAAGGGGAACCATAGAACACTGTTGGTGGGAATGCAGACTGGTGCAGGCACTGTGGAAAACAGTATGGAACTTCCTCAAAAAACTAAAAATGGAATTGCCTTTTGACCTGGGAATTCCATTGCTGGGATTATACCCTAAGGATCCTGAAATGCCAATCCAAAAGAACGTATGCACCCCAATGTTCATAGCAGCACAATTTATAATAGCCAAGTGCTGGAAGCAACCTAAATACCCATCAGCAAATGAATGGATACAAAAATTATGGTACATTTACACAATGGAACACTATGCAGCAGGAAGAAAGAAGGAGCTCCTACCCTTTGCAACAGCATGGATGGAACTGGAGAGCTTTATGCTAAATGAAATAAGCGAGACAGTGAAAGGCAAATCCTATATGATTTCACCTATAAGTGGAACTTAATAAAACAAACGTGGGCAAAATGGAACCAGAGATATAGAAATAAAGAACAAACTGATAGTAACCAGAGGGGATAAGGAAAGGGGGTAGTGGGAGAAAGAAGGGGAAGGGTTGTTAAGACCATGTATAAAGGACCCATGGACAAACACAACAGGGGGGAGGACTGAATGTTGGAGGTGAGGTGGGTAGAGCAGGGGAGAATAATGGAGGGAAAATGGGGGCAATAGTAGCTGAACATCAATAAAATAAATAAATAAATAAGAAAAAATTCATACTGTGTGGCACCATGGGCTTGCTCAAATGATCTAGAGTAAAATTCTCCTTTTTCCTTGCCATAACTCTTCCCTTCCTCCTTATCTTAATGAGTGTCATTATCTTTTACTAGGCTGAAAAATCAATTCTTTCAGGAAGCTTTCCCTGATTTTTTCAGTAGTTTAGGTCTCCTTGCCATACGTTCCTTTAATTCTCCTCCCATAATGGCACCTACTCTATTTTACTACAGTCATTTTTTAATTATCTAAATCCCCCTACATAATGTAAGACTCATGAGGGCAGAAGCTGTTATTGTTTTGTTGTCATAACAAACCAGCATAAGGAAATGACATAGAGTATAGAAACACATTATTTGTTTAAAGAAAGAATTAATGAAATATGTTAAAATTATAAATAAACTCAGAGTGATAGTTGGGGGCTCTCTATTATGAATAAATTACATGCAATTTGGTGTGTAACTTAACTTTTAAGTGATTGAAGAGAAGGTGGGGAAAAGTCAAGAATATTTTCTATGTGTTCTTAGACATTTTCTTCAGCACTCTTCTTCTCATATTCATTAAGGAAAAAAAGTTCCAAACCTGAAATCAAGTAATCAAGTTTCTGATTTAAACCATCACTTCTCACCAAAGTACCAAGTTAAGCATTAAATAGATAACTTAAATTCCAGGGAAAAATATACTGTTCTTTTAATAAGCAGTTCTGCTAACTGTTCTAGTCAATTCTCCCATTTTTAAAACTTAGTATTGTAATCAGATATTGAGACTTCCAGCCAAGATGGAGGCATGGGTAGATACAATTTGCCTTCTCGCAGAACCAAAAGGAGGACAACAACACATTTAAAAACAAAACAAAACAAAAAAAACCAGAACTGCCAGAAAATTGAACAGTGTGGAAGTCCAACAACCAAGAAGTTAAAGAAGATATATTCATCCAGACCAGTAGGAGGAGCAGAGTTGGGAAGTCAGGGCAGAGAGGACTTGCAGCAAGGTGGTGACTGGAGAAAAGGATGGTCCCACATTTGTGTGAGGATAAACTGGGTGGAACAACCAGGGAGAGAGACAGACCATGAAACCTAGGGTTCCAGCGCGGGGAAATAAAGCATCAAAACCTCTGACTGAAAAAACCGTGGGAGTTCAGGATGTGGGAGAAACTTCCAGCCTCACAGGAGAGGTCACTGGAGAGAGACACACAGGGTCCTAAATCTTACACCAAGCCACCCACCCAGAAATCAGCAACACAAGGACCCAATTTGCTTGCATGTAGTGGAGAAAGTGACTGAAAGGTGCCTGAGAGCTGAGCAAGTGGCAATGTTCCCTCTCAGACCCCTACTCCATACACAGTCCCACAATGCAGCTAAGTGAGTTGCCCTGCCCTGGTGAATACCTAAGGCTCCATGTCTGTACTACGTAACAGGCATGTCTATATATATATAGACCCTGGGATTATACCCTAGGGTGTGTGTGTGTGTGTGTGTGTGTGTGTGTGTGTGTGTGTGTGTGTATGTGTGTGTGTGTATA
>CM052552.1:46033504-46050819 GCA_028533065.1 Trachops cirrhosus
CTTTAACAGGAACCTAAACAACAAAACAAAGAAACAAGTAAAATATAACAAAAGACACTGAAATGGAGGATGGGATGTCAGTGATCAGAGGGGAGAGGGGAGGGAATTTCAGGGGAGAAGGGAAGGGTTTACAGGAACAAATATAGAGGACACATGGACAAAACTAGGGGGGTTGGAAAGGGGAGGGAGGAGGGGAGGAAGGGGTGGGTGGGCTGGAATGGGAATAAAGGATAGAAACTGTACTGAATAAACTAAAAAAAAAGTTCTACCTGATATTTAACTACTTGGGACAGATAAAAAATCAAACATAAATATTTGATTTAAGGTCATTTCTTTTCTAGAGAACTACACTGCATGGGATAACCATAGATCAGTAATTTGAGACATTCTTTACATTCTTGTTCATCTCTCTTTTTAGTTCGTTCACATGTCATTTCTCTTCTAAATACAATTAACCTTTCAGTTCTGGACTTGTGAGTTTTAATCAAAAGGATTTCTGAGGAAACACTCTAGCAACTTCTAAAAATGATTTATTACTATTTATAGATTACCCCTGCCGTGGTAGGACTTATCTTGAAATTGCTACTAACTACCTGGTTTTTTTGGGGGCATTAAGACTTGCCTGAAAAGATTCAGAATCTTGGCCCATGAGCAATTATGACTTTTCATTTTGCAGTGCACTGTACCTCACAAAGCTTTTCCACTTTTGTTCTCATTTCATCTTTAGGCAGCTCAGTGAGATCTGTACTTGGAGACTCGAACAAGTGAAGTTTTGCATGAGTAGTTGCCCAAGGATACAGAGCCAATAAGCAAGTGAATTAGGATGAGACTTTAGGTTTATTTCTCCTAACCTAGCAGTTCTGGGACTTTACTATAAACAACCCTAAGATCCTGCAGTGCTGCCTTTTATGCTGCAGGATATTTTGTGTGCTTGCTTATCTCTAACAGTAGAAATGGCCTCAGATTTCAATAATATTTAAATGTCAGTGATTCTCAAATGTAACTTTTCTTTGGTTCTGAATACAGTTGGCCAAAACTAATCTAATAATATGAGGCTTTATTTATTTAATTAAATCATAAGAGATCATTAAATCATAAAAAAAACTTTCCTAAATTGTCATGGGGGTTATCACTTTTTATTACATTAGCTGTTTCTAGTGGAAAATTTTGCTGCTGTAGAATAACTAGATAATCTAGTTCTGTTCTAATCTGACTGATCTTGCCTTTTCTGGGCTCTTGATCAATCAGTTGCATTGATAATCTGCCCTACTCTGTTCATGTATGAGTTTGCCTTTCTGATGTGGTTAGGACTCGAGAGAAAGCTTTTTCTCTTGGGTTTTCTCATTTGCAAAAGCACTAATGATCGCAGTTTTTTTTTCTGTTCTTAGTAGTTTTAGATCTCTTAAGACTTAATCAGAGTTAGACAGACTTAATTCCGTGAAAACACTTGGCAGATGAACCATGAGTAGTGTATAGGCCCTGTCTTAGATGTACAGTAAAAATTAGCCTAGAATGAGAAAGCAAAAATCTGTCTTGCCATTCATCAATTCTTGATAACAGATACAGGTAAAGCCAGCTGCAAATTATCAGGAAACAACACTTCTCTCCAGGTCATCACAGCTGTAAAGTATCATAAAAACCTCCTTCTTACAGAAAGCAAAACATGAAAACGTCTCCAATTTATTTTATGATGCTAACATTAATATGAAAACTTGACATTGATAATATAAAAAGAAGGAAGGAAAGAAAGAAGAGAGGGAGGAAGGCAGAAGGGAGAAATAATGCTATAGAATGTGGGGAACCCTGTCCTGCAGTGTCCCCTGGAGTCATGGATGAACTGAGGCTACCCAAACCAAGATCTGCTTGGGGAGAACACACTGGCTAATCTGTCCAAGGAGAAGAGCCCGAGGTCCTGTCTCCTGAGGGTTTTATCGAGAATGATATGTGCAGGGGTATACAGCATGCATGCAAAGCTCACCAATCAATGTGTAAAGGCCATAGTTATAGAAAACAGGCATTATCTGTAGGTAACAATTGAGGAAACACAGATCTGCTTCATGTCAGGATCTGTTAGATATGCTGGTGCCAGAGGGTCATTAAATTGTGGTTCATGAAATTAGGAGCTCACACCTTCTGCTTTGGATTTAGATAACAGATTCCTGGCAACAGGGCTATACAAAGCAAGGCAAGTCTCAAGGGGTATAATGCATTCTTTAGTCCTGATTTCCCACCAGAACCCTCAGTGCTAGTATCAGGTCACTCCTGCCTCCCAGCATTCTCAGTGTTCTGGTCAAGTCTTACAGACCATTATTCAAGGCCTGGCATGCGAGGGGTTACAATTCCCAATAACATGCAAGTGTTCCCCAACAATAGAATAATATCACTTAATTGAAAATAGGTTCCAGAAATATATCAAAAGAAAGGTATGGTATGAGAAAGGGGCCAGTGTAGTTTAAGATCAGGAAATCTATCAACCTAATTCATTAAAGAAGCAAATTTAAGGGAAAAATCATGTGATTATAATATTTATTAAAAGGCATTTGATAAAATATAGCCAGAACTTCAAGTTACTACTTCTTTCTTACTCATTGAGAAACTGTTCTCTACAATCATAGACTGTAGACATGTAACTGAAAGTAGATCAATAAGATGAAACCCCTTGCTTTTGTCTGCAGTATCTGAGTCTCTATGACAGAGAGAAGCAGATAAGGGGTTTTATGATACAAAATCCCACATCTACCTTAACTTTGTTATCCTCAAGGATACAAGAGCTTGAGACTACTTCACAATGGAGACCTGGTGTTGATGTCTTTATACTTGCTTTGCTTTGATCTAATCATTTAACTAAACTCCACCTTAACTCCAAAATGTACAATAACTACCTTTCCTTTTGGTGAGAGATGCCCCCTCTGTTGCTCGCTCTCACTCACTGCAATGTGTCAACAAACCTGACTCTGTCAGATTATAGGTTTTTTCCCTGGTGGTTTGAGGCTGATTGAACTAAAGTAGATGACCAAAGGGGTGGTTGGTTTGCTAGGAAAAACCTGTTCTCTTAAAAAGCAGCAGTTCAAGACTATTTCTGAAGGAAAAATAACTGAGTTGGTCAGTTGTTGGCTCTTTGGGATTGTTTTCTAAATTGCCTATGGGCAAGATTTTGGCTAAAATGTATCTTACCAGAGCCTCACAGCCATTTGCAAGTAGTTCCTCCCCATTGCACATGCATGGCCAACTCAATCTTCCACTTGAGAAAAAGGAAGAAATTCAAATACTTTTATGCTGGCTCCTAGATATAAATTTTTCTTGGAACATGTCATTTTTCAACAAACTGCTCAGTCTTTGTTACTACCTGATGAGAATTTTCAGTAATAAAGAGTTAATCTTTGGAAAGACAACTTCACCTCTGACATAGAGCACTTATGAAAATCAGCCTGGCCTAATTTTAGACCAAGCAGTCTTTCCTTGGCCACACACCCTGTGCCCGTGAATATCAAAAGCTCAAGTTCACAGCCGGCAATCTTTTTAGTTCTATCTCTGTTCTGACTTATTTCTCATCTTAGGTCTGCAAGTCCCAGAAACAAAATAGAAAATGTAACTATGTTTTTCTTCATTAAGTCTCTCTAAAAGACTGATTCAGACTAGACTTTAATCTCACAAGTGACTTCTTCTATCTCTGAAACTCCTCAATGCTATTCTACAATACCTAAGCAAGTAGCTGTGGAGAAAAATTGAACTTAAAGTCATTAAGTCATATCATTTAAGGTACTAGGGGCTTGACTTGGCCTGCAAGGACCTTGACTTGGCCTCTAAATTTCTGTTGCCTCGTGCATGTCTGTTTCTGGTTCAGTTTTCCAGTCTGTGAAAGGGTAAATTGTTTCCTTCTGTGTGCATAAGCTTTGTCGGATTTTGGAGTTTTTTGAAATTTCCTTTTTGGTTTTCAGAGGTCCCCTGGGGAGGACCTCTGAAAGGTCCCGAGACAGGCATTGCTTTGCAAAGTGTTCCCAGCTGTATCAGTACTTTTGACCATATTAGGGTGCCATGTGACTGTAGCTCCATTTGAATCTCTACAGGCATTACATAAGGCTACTCTTTCAGGCACCTACAGGTAACATTAACTATCAATAGTTTTAACTCAGAACAAGGGCTCAGCTCAGCTGTAGCTATGTTGTGATAGACCTTGGGGCCTAAAACCAGCTGGGGAACCTTACTAGTAGAAGAGACCTATTGGCAGGATAACAGTGAGGGTGTGGGAAAGCTGGTTGTATATGAAGCTGGGGGTGACTGGTCGGCCAAAGTGAATCCACAAGAGAGCCAGATGCTGTTGGAATAGAGTGAGGCTTGGACTAGTAAGCAGTGGTGTTCATGCTGTGTCAGATTTAGATGTAAGAAATCTTATAGGCCAGTAGCCAGTAAAAAAAAAAAAAACAAAGTTGCCAAATCAGATGGAGGATAATCCACTCTGTTCACAAGGGTAAGTAGTAGAAAAACAAACAAACAAACAAACAAAAAACAGGAAATCCTGAGCAACAGAGTATGTTGATATGAGAAGGCTAAATGTAGGGTGGCAGCTGGGGATTTCTAGGTCTTATGATATTGACACATGCTAGAGGGATAGAAGCTGTAAATGTATGGAAGTGTTTTGTTGTTGCTGTTAATAAAGTAGAATAACATTTATTTCTTAAATTTTATTATACATGCTGTATTCATGGAAAATAAATAACTTTGAAGGAGCTCAAATTAGATATAAATTATGTCCACTGAGCTGGTTACAAGTCACATTCTGCATGAAAACAGTTAAGCTGAAGCTTTCTACTCCTTGTAAGTTGCCATTGTTTTCTTGATTTCAGCAATAGCTTTTTCCTGGATTCAGCCCCTTGGGACAGGTCCTTGTGTAGTTCATGATAGTGTGGCAGCAATACAAAGAGATGAGGTCCTGCAGTTTGACCAGGTACCCCTCCGTGAAGTTGTCTCTGGTGTTGATCATCCAGCGATGGGCCTGCACAAGAACTGCAGATCCCAAATATTTGTCTCCATTCCACCAGTAGCTGGGGCAGCTGGTGCTCCAGTGGGCACAGAGAATGTACTCATACAGCCTATCCAGTTTCTCCTGATCTTCTATGGACTGCAGATACTGCTTGCTTTCCTGGGATTCATCCTTCTTCTTCAAATTATGTCTCAATGGATTTGTACTAAACATAGAAATTGCTTAAATCAGGAACAAGATCCTTTATAACACACATTTTTGAAACAGAGTACATTTATTTTTTATTTTTTAAATCAGTTTTATTGTTATTCTATTATAGCTGTCCCAATCTTCCCCCCTTTGCCCTCCTCTGCCCATCCCACCCTCCCTGCTCCCACAGTCAAATTCCACACTGTTGTCCATGTCTGTGGGTCATTCATACATGTTCTTTGACTAGTCCCTTCCCCTTCTTTCCACCATTATCCCTCTCCCACTCCCCTCTGGTTGCTGTCAGTCTGTTCCATGTTTTCATGCCTCTGGTTCCATTTTGTTCATTAGTTTATTTTATTCATTAGATTCCTCCTTAGGTGAGATCATATGGTATTTGTTTTCAGAGTTTTTTGAGGTCTGTGTCAATCCAAGCAAGAGTTGATTTCATTGATGTTCATTGCACAAGAGTCACAGATACCTTCTCTGTATGATCTTCCAAAGGTCAAGGTAGAATTAATTTCATTCTTAATCTTGATTAAAACATCAAACACCATAGGACCACATTTATTCAAATCAATTTCATAAGTTTGCATATAAGGTTTATCTCCAGAATTGTCTGAGTTCCACTGGTAGATAGCAGATTTCTTGATCTGTGGCTGTGGGTAGCTGTGGCTGCAGCTAGCTGTCTGGGCCCGTGGGCAGGCTCTGCCAAAGGCTGTGGCTGGGAACCTGCTCCTCGAGGAGACTCTGACCACTGCCACCATCTTGGCTCCTATACCCAGCCCCACTCCTTAACTCCCAGGTTGCTCTCTTCCAGCATTCTTCTGCAGAATACTGCAACACAGAGCCAGCATTGACCCATCATCGGCTACCTGCGTAGAAGCCACAGAGTGGGAGGTAGATTCTGGTTTCCAGGATGAGAGGAGGGAAGGTAGCGAAAGCCCACATGAGTGTGTGCAGTTACTGAGGTTCCCCAGTGTGGAACTGTTTTTGGTGTGAGCAGTTCCTCACTAAAGTATAGTAGGTACAAAATTCATGTTATTTGCAGGAAATAAAATGACATGGTATTTCTCAAACCCACTAATCTACCTTAGATACCTGAGACTAATGGCATGGGGGTGTGGAGGGATGCTCATGCAGACTTGAAGAACCTTGAGTTTATCAAAATATGGCTCAGGCTAGAAATAAAGTGGTTTAGTCCACAAGTTATAAAGTTTTACTAAGCAAGGTGGTAGTGGCTTGAGTAAATGTGTTACCTGTGTTAAGTCTGAAATATACCATTTATTTGTAGATGTCCACCAGGGTAGTGCCACAGCAGCCATGGGAAAATTCAAAGTCCAGAGATGCTCTGAACTTGTAAGAGTGAAAGTTCTTCAAGTCTCTATATGTTGTTCTAAGCCAAATTCAGGTCTCACAAAGAGTTTCTCAAAGGTTACCTATTATATCAGCTCTAATCACCAGGGATCTATATATTCCAGGTGTGTCAGGAGGAAGATGTGAACACATGCCTCTTGAAGCTATTGATTCTGTCTAAAGTAGGATCCCAAGGAGACAATGTCCAGGTAAATTTCCCTAATTACCTTCACACTCTTGTATTTTGTCCTTGTTGTGGGTGGTCATCCATTCATTATACAAGCCAGATTGTTTTCTCCAGCTTCAGTAGCATGTGGAAGCCCTTCCTGAAGTTTGCCAAGGCTAGGAATACCCCGAAGGTATAGTTTAATGAAGACCTATGACCTTCAGATGTGAAGGATCAAGAGCAATTTAAAAATGGGTGATAACACTCTGATCTCGGTGACATGGCAGGGTTTGAACTTGCCACTAGTTAAGTCTTGGAACAAACCCTGCTGTACGTTAGTGTCAACAAACAGTCTATCTGGCTTCCAAAAGAAAGTCTAATTTTGCTATGGGCTAGTTCCTGGGAATTAGGCCAGTTGTACAGGTATATAAGACTTACAGTCAACTCTCTCTTGAATTCTGCACTTGATTGTCTCTGTGTTTGAAATATTTGTAGAGATGGAGCACTAATAAGATGAATATGAGGAGCATGGCACTGCAGGACATGTGGAAATGTCTGATGACACAGCTGAGCAAATAACTGCTGTATCTTGTGGTAATACTGACAAGGTCAATAGCTCAAAGAACCTCAGTGCCACAGGTGTAGTAAAGTCAGTAAGGTAAAAGAGAACTCTGTTTCACAGAGGTGGTCTTGTGAGATATTGCCCACTTCTAGCAGGGGCTCTTCATCAACAGGTGGCTTACATTTTATCTGCTAATTCTCTTTAATACACCATCACATAGGACTGGAGATAGGTTTATTCAATCACACTGCTGAGGGGGAACAAATAAGCAAGGGAATGGGAAATAGAACGTAGGGTCCTACTGATCAGTTTCTACTACTGGGCCAGGATATTTCCTAGCAGCAGGAGCAAAAGCTTTCTGAGCCTGGGGCATCACAGTGTGGCAGCCTACCTGTAGGGTATATCCCCTCTGTGGGTGCTAGTGTCAACATGACTGGCTGCAGGATCCCATTTTCTGTTCTGTGCAAGTAAGCAGGAAATATGTGTCGGGAGGTGAATGTAGCTGACCCCTCCAACTATTCTCAAATCTATATATTTAGATGCTGGGAAGCCCATTGGGTTTGGTCACTGCATCCTACACCCTCATGCACCTTTTCCTGGGCTTAATAATTGGCCCAATGCTATTGCTTATGCATGTGTTACAGTGGAATGAGCAGCCAGAGGGGAACTAAAGGCAGGGCCCTCACCATTACAATCTAACAAAGAACTTAATACAGGAGGCTAAAAACAAAAGCTCACACATTGACCCAATAATCTTGAACCTGGTCCGATAAAGCTGTGAGGCATCCTGAACAACAAGTGAAACTAGGAGAGTCTAGGTGGGGGGAGCCCTTGAAAGTCTGTGTGTATCATCTCCACTAGCTGGGAAAAGGACAACCTTGAAACTGTGTATTCATCCCAAGGCCTGGGAGGGAGAAGGGGAAGGGGTCCACAGTGCCCAAATGTTAAAAAAAAAAAACAAAACATAAAACAACTTTGGTTAACTGCCTGCCTCCTATCACATATGCAAATAAACAAATAAAGTCTGGAGCAAGATAAGGATTCAGATTATATGTTTAGGCAGTCATATCTTCCCCAGAAAGCTGGCACCACCTTTACCTGCCAATCAAAATGTAACTTCTTCCCTGGCTGGTATGGCTCATTGGATTGAGTTATGGCCTGCAAACCAAAGGATCACTGGTTCAATTCCCAGTCAGGGCATATGCCTGGGTTGAGGGCTAGGCCCCCAGTAGTTTGTGTTTGAGAAGCAACCACACATTGAGGTTTCCCTCCTTCCCTTCCCCTCTCTAAAAATAAATGAAATCTTTTTTTATGTAACTTCTTGCCCTGGCTGGTGTGTCTCAGTGAATTGAGTACTGGCCTGCAAAGCAAGGAGTTGCTGGTTCGATTCCCAGTCAGGGAACATGTCTGGGTTATAGGCCAGGTCCCCAGTAGGGGGTGTGTGAGAGGCAACCACACATTGATGTTTCTCTCTCTCTCTTTCTCCCTCCCTTCCCCTCTAAAAATGAATAAATAAAATCTTTAAAAAAATGTAACTTCTTTACCCCACCCCACCAACTATATATGTCCTCTGAACAAAGGACTCTCTCTCTCGGCCTCTTCCCTCAGCCTCATGGCTCTCTTGACACATGGGGGATGCCTGGCCAGTTGGCCTCTGGCCCAGGGGGAAGCCCTGGCCACCCCTTTTGGCTACCTGGCTTCTAGCCACCTGGCCCCTGGCCATCTGGGTGCTGGCTACCTGGCCTCTGGCCGCCATACTTTTGCCACCCCTGCTCTACCCACCCTTGCTTTGTTTTCCTATTAGAAATTAGCATTGAAAAACTTTACTTGCACTCTAGTAGGCTCTCTGGCCTGTAATTCTTAACTGCAATGGCAAAAAGAACTGAATTTCTGGGAGTTCCTCCCATAACACATGTATGTTCATGAAGTACATGTCTTACATCAAAAAAGTCCATGGCTTCTCTATGAATTACCAGATTTTTAGAACTGTGGATCTGCCTCATGTTATCCCTCCTTGGTAAGTTGGGACCTGAAGAATATTGCTGTTCTCTTCCCTACAAATTTTGAATTCTATGTTTCCATGTTTAGTTATAACTGAACAGAACAGTTAGACAAATAGATGTACTTGACAGGAAATAGTCTGGCATGGTAGCAAGGTGAGCACTACAGCATCAGCCCAGTTACTACTTGAGATAATGAGCCTGGTATTTCATTTGTTTTCTTGTTTGTTCTTTGGGAATGAAATTATTATTTTAAGCAAAAGTACAAAATTTTTCTTATTAATACATTTTTATTATATCTGACCTGGTGGATTCTCTCCAGTCCTAGTCTTTTCAGGGACAGTTGAGTTACAAAGCTGTACTGTCTTCATTGGACCCCTGGAATCTGACAGGTTGGTTTAATCTGATCCAATGGGTAAATGAATGGGCCCTGTAATGGAAGAGATAACTCTGGTTCCTAAAGCTGCACCCTTCCTTCAACTTTAATTTTCTCACCTACCAAGCTTGGAGGATTGGAGCTATCTTAGAAGAAGGAGTTTTGACATCCTGCTCAGACCCTGAGCCTAGGAAGTGATCTAGTTAGTATAATCAGCTTGGGCATGTACCAGACCTTGGGTTTGATGGACCATCAGTTGGCTACCTCTTGAATTCTGCACTTGATTGACATGAAACCAGTGTCTATCCCACAAAACAAATCTCTTTCTTTTCAAACTGGGGACAACTAGTTTTGTTCTAATTTGGCCAGGTCTCCCAGAGGTCTGTTAGATTTCTTTTTGGAGTCTCTCATATATGAAAGACCTCCTAATGCATTTGTTGTATCACCTATATAATCATTTCCCTGCTGAGACCAGGGAGAATAACCTTTGCTTTATAGACTTGCAGCTCTTTATATTAGTGTTCCATAATAATAACCTTGGGAGCTTCAAGGGTACCGTATTAAATTTGAGGTTACTATTGGTGGAATCTGCCTCTAGGACAAGTGGGCAGGACTTGCACTGACAAGGAGATGCCCATTTGTATGGGAAGCACCTGGTAAATGTCTGCTTATGTCTGATTCTAGGAAGAGGAGATGTAGGGGGGAAAGGGGACAAGTAAGAAAGGGAAGAGGAAGATGTCTCAAGCTGAGCAAGGGAGGTAGTTGGATTTATTTAATAAACAGAATAAGCAAATGTTAAAATCAGAAATCAGCCATATGTATAGGCAGCTTTAGCTACCTGAAAGAACAGCCAGCAGTGGCCATCCCTGAGTCAGGCAGCCAATAAACGTGACATACTACTTTATCACCAACACCTGGAATGAGTACTAATTCCCAAGAAATTTATATTCTACCACAGTGAGATTGTCTAGGTTTTTCATTATATAAACTTTTATTCTCTACTGGTTCTTCTTGTTTCTGAGACCATGGAATGGGGGACCTCATTGGTTAAAACATGGAGCCTTCTCTTCAGTGCACTATCTATATATATCCTGTTGGTGGGAGTCCAGGTTCTGGAGCTTCCCCAAAGAACCTGCCTATAACTCCCAGCTGTCCTAAGTGCAGAGCAAATGACTCCATAGTTGTCATTTTTTGCTCTGTAAGGTTTTTCACTAGAGCAGGAATATTCAGTTAGATGCCTTTGATTCCAGGGACTTCAGCTTATATTTCTATTGTGTGACCTGGGTAGAAAAACTCATTTTCCTTACATCCATAAAATAATGGTGAAGATTTCCAAACTAGCATCAACTCTGCTACCCACAGTAATTATGGTAAAGAAAGTTGAGGGATTCTTCTGGAAAATCAAATATAGCTCTACAGACATGGCCATTTGGGGCTGGTATAAAAATTTGCCTTATAAATTTGTATATATAATTACAAACAAGCTATCTCTCAAATATCTATTTGTATATTTAAGGGTTAAAGGCTTTTCATATAGAAAAGCTAAAGGCTTCATCTCTCCCTTTGCTCCCAATCACATTTGTGATATTGATCATTTTATTATGCAACATTAAATTGATGTAGGAAAAAGCCAGAATCTCATTGTCACTAGCTATATTGCAGTATAGCATTTAAAAAAATGCTGCGGTGATATTTTTCTGCCATTTGGAAGGTGTATCCTCTATGCAGTTTCAGGCAGGGACTCTGCATTTGTTTTTGCTTTTTGACATGGATCACTTGGGCAGTCTGAAATGTGTATAAAAGTCTAAAACAAAACATGATTTATTGGTGACAGACATTCTGACAGGTGTGAGGTGATATCTCATTGTGGTTTTAATTTGCATCCTTCTGATGATTAGTGATGTTGAGCATCTTTTCATATATCCATTGGCCATTTGTATGTCCTCTTTGGAGAAGTATCTATTCAGGTCCTTGCCTGTTTTTCATTGGATTGTTTGGGTTTTTTTGGTGATGAGTTTTGTAAGTTCTTTATAAATTTTGGATGTTAACCCCTTACCAGACATATCAGCAAATATATTCTCCCATTCTGTGGATTGTCTTTTTATTTTGTTGATATTTTCCTTTGCCATGAAAAACCTTTTTAGTTTGATGTAGTCCCATTTGTTTATTTTTTATTTTGTTTCCCTTGCCTGAGGAGAAATCAGCAAGCAAGTACTGGCCAGGATGTGGATAAAGAGGAATCCTAATGCTCTGTTGGTGGGAATGCAGACTGGTGCAGCCACAGTGGAAAGCAGTATAGAGATACCACAAAAAATTAAAAATGGATCTACCCAGTAATTACACTTCTGGGAATATATCTTAAAGAACCCAAAACACTAATTCAAAAGAACATAAGCACCCCTTTGTTCATTGCAGTGTTATTTACAATCACCAGGATATGGAAGCAGCCCAAGTGTCCATGAGTATAGGAGTGGATAAAACAACTGTGGGACATTTATACAATGGAATACTACTTGGCCATAAAAAAGAAGAACGTTTTACCCTTTGCAAAAGCATGGATGGACCTGGAGAACATTATGCTAAGTGAAATAAGCCAGTCAGAGAAAGACAAATACCATATGATTTCACTCATACATGGAATCTAATAAACAAACTGAACTAACACGCAAAATAGAAACAGATTTAATGATGGAGAGCAGGATGACAGCAAAGCTGGAGAGAAGGTAGGGGGTGGAGGGATTAAAAAAAAGGAAAAAGGACTCATGGACATGGACAACAGTGGGGTGATTGTGGGGGTGGGGGTGTAAGGGGACTAAGTGGTAATGGAAAAAAATACAATAAAAATTGAAAAAAACACATGAGAGTTCCAAGAAGAAAATTTGAAAGGTATCTATTTAAAAATACACTTTTGATACAAAGATGCACCTTAATGCATTATGTAACAAGAAAATGCATTTTAAGCACAGACAAGTTAAAGTTTATATAGCTGCAGTGTAAACACTGCTTAGCTTGGCTCTGGCTGGTATAACTCAGTGGATTGAGTGCCAGCCTGTGAACCAAAGGGTTGCCAGTTTGATTCCCAATCAGGGCACATGCCTGGGTTATGGGCCAGGTCCCTAGTAGGGGGCGTGTGAGAGGCAGCCACACATTGATATTTTTCTTCCTCTCTTTCTCTCTTCCCCTCTCTCTAAAAATAAATAAGTAAAGTCTTTAAAAAAAAGATCATTTAGCTTGAATCAGAATATTGAATTGAGGTTATCTTTGGGTAAGACAATATATATGCCATGTCAGACATGCAATCAGTTCTGATTTTGTTTGCTTAATGGATACAAGAGTTGAAAAATCACAAATATATTGTTTCAAAAGGGATTAAAATATTCCTAATTCACATTTGAAGGCAAAAACATTTATTCTCCAAGTTTTTTTGAATTTGAATTGTATTAACATATTTGTAGTAAAGTTAATAGTCTATTTTATAACTCAACAATAAATAGCCCAGCTTAAAAAATGAGCAAATTATTTGAATAGATACTTCTTGTAAGAAGATATACAAATAAGCATATTAGTCATTAGATACATACAAATCAAAACCACAATACAATACCACTTTACACCTGTTAGGATGGCTAAAATAAAAACAGACAATAACAAGTGTTGAATGAATGGACATAGAAAATTGGACCCTCATACATTAGTGCTGGGAATGTAAAATGGTACCACTGCTGTGGAAAAAAGTTTGTTAGTTTCTTAAAATGTTAAATATAAAATTACCACATGACCTAGCAATTCTACTCCTAGGTAAATATCTGATACAATTAAAAATATACATACAAAAAAATCTGTACAATGTACAGATTATCTGTAGTTTCACCTTTCACAGTTTTAATTATGTACAATCAACTGTGGTCTGAGAATATTAAGTATAAAATTCCAGAAATAAATAATTCATAAGTTTCAAATTGAGTACCATGCTGAGTAGCATGATGAAATCTCATGTCATCTCACTCCATTCTGCCTGGGTTGTGAATCATCCCTTTGTCCAGGGTATTCACACCGTATATACTACCTGGTCATAGTCACTTAGCAACCTTCTTGGTTATCAGTATTGCAGTTATTGTGTTCACATAACCCTTATTTTAGTTAATAATGGCCTCAAAGTGCAAGAGTAGTGATACTGGCAATTTGGATATGTCAAAAAGAACCTATAAAGTGTATGTATGTATAGGAAAATTTAGTGTAGTATATATAGGGTTCAGTACTATCTGCAGTTTCAGGCATCTACTGGGAATCTTGAAAGGTATCCCTTGTGGAAAAAAGGGGATGATTGTATTCATAGGCGTTTTACAGTTCAATTGTAGAACCTAAAGAACCAGTGATAGGGAAATGGGAAACTAAGAAAATAAAAAGCAAGGCAGAAAGACATTTGTGGGTGAGTTTCTCAAGTTGGTAAGCCCCATGGCTAAAGCAGCTAGAGGTTGCAAGGCTTCTATGAGGTGTTTTTTCCCTCAACACTGTATTTGACTCCCATGTTGGAGCCTCTGCACAACACTGTCCCTGTTGGACAACTAGATGCCCTGAGTTTCTGCTGCCTCCATCCTTACCACTTATGTCTGCATTACAGCATTTCTCAGAGGTTCAGTGCCTTTTGATGCCCAGTCTCTTCCTGAGGCATTGTGTCTTTCAGCATCTAGTGCTGTCCTCGTTTCCCAACCTTCCTAGGACTTTCATTTTCATCTGGAGGCTTGTAGCACATTCTACTGCTGAGAAAAAATTTCAAGAGACTGTCCACAATGCTATAATGTTGGAAAATCATATTTTAATAAAAATGTGATAAAATTTCAATGATTTTAATCTCTTTCCCTATAACAACAGATAAAAATAGATGAGTATTTTACTGTTTTGTGATACTTGTGATCATGGCTTCAGAAGTCAACACAAGTATGATATATATATATATATATATATATATATATATATATATATCTGAATATGCAAAATATCCTGGGCTTGGTTGTCCCTTTAGTGTATGTGAAAAGATGAAATTATTCATGATTCTGCTAGATGAAGATCAAGATAGAAGAGTGAAAAATGGAGGGAAGAAGGAAAATCATATGCAACTCAAGCCAATCTTAAAAGGGAGAAGAAGAAGAAAGGAGCGGTATTGGTGCCAAAGTATGGCTTGAAGAAGGAGATATCTAGGAATTTGCAAATGGAAAAGATGAAAAGTGGAAAAAAAGATCACACATAACAAATGATTGTGCTGGAAGTAAAGCAAAGAGTGAGTCAGGCAATTGCTAGTGTGGTTCAGAAGTTGAAGGTCTGCTTTAGGTAAATGCTCAAAAGGATATTTCAAATGACTTCAGATTCCCTTAGCATTTTGGTATTTGAATTCTGAGTCTGTTAACAGTGAAAATCCAGGAAACACTGACACATCCAAGAAAGTGACACTAACCCTATGCTCAATAATGAGAAGTAATGGAAGACTTTCAGATTTGGAGAGCCAGAGAAACTGACATTTCCACTTAGGTGACAGGACTATTGCTAAGAGCATCCATGAAAGGCTTGATGGGAAAGTGAATATAACAAATATCTCAGGAGGCAAAGAAGAAATGTTGAAAACAATAAATGCCAAGCAACAACAAAAAAGGCTTTGCTGTCCTTTCCTGCCATACTTCCTGCTCTTCTTTCTTACTGACAAAGAGCACACCATCAATATCCCCTAAAAATGTGTGTGATTTTGAGTATTCAGCATAAGGAAAAAATATTACTTTGTAGTCTGTGATACATCATCAAAGAATCCTTTTTAGAACTGAACAATTATGTGAAAAAACAAGAATGTATAGCAATCTGTTTCAACACACAAAGCTAAAATATAATGGTAGTATCTTTTAGTTTGAAAAGTGTTTCTTCCACTAATGATTGATAACTAAATGATAAGTCTTATATGACCTGCTGGTCATGTAATTTCCAAATTATTTCCAAATATAATTTGAAAATAATTTCCAAATCATTTTCTTTGAATCTTTGCAAATAAATATTTAACTGACAAAAATTAAAAACAAGGCAACTGCATTCCAGGAATTGGGTAAAAGAGTACCAAAAAAGAATCATAATCATATTTATCACTTAGCTTAGCAGTAAATCAAAATAAGGTAAATATTAGATACTGGTTTAATCAGAATTTGGTATAATATTAGAGGGGATGAAGGCTGGAATTATGTAATAGTGCTAAATCCTCATCTTCCATTATAACTCAACTTGTGAAATATTAAAATTTAGAAATATGGAAACCTATTTATTTTCATAAGTCTTGAAGCCTATGTTAAGTTTTAATCATGTAACATATACATAAAATGGAATTTTAGAATTCAAATAGTACTGCATGACACTGTTGTATATCATCCCAATTAAAAAAATAATAATGTACCTAAGAAAATACTAGAGTGGATCTAATACAAATATCTTTGAGTTGACGGGTTGTGGGTTATTTTAATTTTCTTTTAGTGCTTATTTTTGTTTTTCTTTAAATTTATCAAAGATTTACTCCTATGGTTTCAAGAAAAATCAATTAGCTTATCATCTCCCAGGGTAGGGAAGGGCTAGGTGCAGCATTCTTTCCAGTCTAGAGTCTGTTTATTCTTTTTCAGATAAGAGTAACCTGGACTTTAATAGTTTCCCTGTTTTCCTGAGCTTGGTCTATGTTCTGTCAGATTCTGATTCTTCCTACGTGTCTTTGTGCTACCTCTAAAGCCTTACATGGCTGCTGAATAGGTTTTGAATGGAAAGAAATGACATTCTTCTCTTGCTTATATGTGATTCCTAAAGGCAGGATGTGGCAGGTATTGGCTTTTCTCATTGGGTATTTTTCTTTTTCCCTTTAATTCTCTTTTTTGTCATTATATATTTTTTTATGTTTTAGTCCAAGAAGATTCTCCTTTTCCTAGGTTCATGTTTTTTTAAAACTATTTATAGATTAATTATACAATTCCACAGAAGTTGGGCCTAAACTCTAGACCTCTTAAAATCATTTTCAGAGGACATATAAGCCCATTTGTCTATTGGACAGCCCCAGTAGCTCCCTACCTTAGGTAGACTAACAATGAGCTGGCTCATCAAAAAATGCTGCAAAATCCCTAGCTGATTCCAGCACAGGTATGTAAACTCCCCTGTATGCTTCATGTTTGAGTGTGGGCTGCTCTTCTTGTCAGAAAGACATTTCTCTATGTGAGCTCAAGGACTTTCCAGTTGCCAATTTACAAGACCAATTGGGCATGCCCTATCTCTTCCCAACTTCCTTATAAAAATGTGGAATGTCTGCTGTGGAGAAAATACAGACAACTGTAATTGAACAACAATAAAATAATTTAAATAAAAATATTTTTTATGCACCCCAATGTTCATAGCAGCACAATTTACAATAGCTAAGTGCTGGAAACAACCCAGGTGCCCATCAGTAAATGAATGGATCAAAAAACTTTGGTACATTTACACAATGGAATTCTATGCAGCTGAAAGAAAGAAGGAGCTCATACCCTTTGCAACAGCATGGATGGAGCTAGAAAGCATTATGCTAAGCAAAATAAGCCAGGCAATGAAAGACAAATACCATATGATCTCACCTTTAACAGGAACCTAAACAACAAAACAAAGAAACAAGTAAATTATAACAAAGGACACTGAAATGGAGG
>CM052552.1:46059983-46091808 GCA_028533065.1 Trachops cirrhosus
CACAGGGTGAATGTTCTAGGAACCCATCTATATCAGTATACCAGCTGGTGTTGTGAGAGACTGAATTCAGCTTTAGTGAATTTTTTGAAGACTCTTTCAATGCATTTACCCATTTCATAATGGGTGATTTATGAGCACACCTGCCCACACTACACTAAGGGTTCAGCAGTTTTTGACTAAAATTGTCATGACCCCCATGTCCCACTCTCCCTAATCACCTGATCTTGCCCTCAAAGTCTATTTCCTTTGTCAGATTAGGGAAGCTCATTATTTTTTCAAATTATTTTTCAATTTCTTGCTCTTCTTCCTTTCCTTCTGGCATCCCTGTGATCCAGATGTTAGAGTGTTTAAAGTTGTCCCAGATGCTCCAAGCCTCTTTTCATTTTCTTTGAATTCTTGTTTCTTCATTCTGTTCTGACTGAATGTTTATTTCTTCCTTCTGCTCCAAACTGTTGATTTGAGTCCCAGTTTCCTTCTCTTCACTGTTGGTTCCCTGTACATTTTCCTTTATTTCACTTTTCATAGCTTTTACTTTTTCCTTTATTTTGCAACCATACTCAACCATTTCTGTGAGCATCCTAATTACCACAGTTTTGAATTGTGCATTCGATAAGTTGGCTATCTCTTTATTGCTTAGTTGTATTTTTCTGGAGCTTTGAACTGTTCTTTCATTTGGGCCATATTTTTTGTCTGGGTGTGCCTGTTACATAGTAAGGGGTGGAGGCTTGGTTATTCACTAGGGTGGGGCAACCCATGTGGCTGAGTTATGGCTCTGTATGTGGAAGAGGGGTCTGAGAGGGAACAATGCCACTTGCTCAGCTCTCAGCCAGCTTTCAGCCACTTCCCCCACTGCCCACAACAAAATTGGGCCCTTCTGGTGCTGATTTCTGGGTGGGTGGGGTTGTGTATGTTCTAGGACCATGTGGGTCTCTCCAACAAACTCTCCTGTGAGGCTGAGAGTTTCTCCTGCCCCCTCAACCCCCACAGGTTTTTTCAGCCAGAGGTTTTGATGTTTTATTTCCCCATGTTGGGAACCCTGGGTTGCACAGTCTATCTTGCTCCCTAGTTGTTCCTTTCAGTTTATCTGCATGCAAATGTGGGTCTGCCTGGTTCACTAGCCACCGCCACCTTGCTGCAAGTCTTCTCCATCCTAGCTGCTTATCTCTGCCTCTCCTACCAGTCTGAATGAATATTTCTTCTTAACTCCTTGGTTGTTGGACTTCCATACAGTTTGATTTTCTGGCAGTTCTGGTTAATCCTTTTTAAATTTGTTGTTGTCCTTCTTTTGGTTGTGTGAGGTGGCAAAGTGTATCTACCTACACCTCCATCTTGGCCAGAAGTCTCCTTAAGACAATATCTTTAAGAATACCCTTTAAATTATTCATAAAACTTCTGTTCTCTTAAGCATAACAGAGTAAGCAGCTAATATCTACTACCACATCAAGCAAATGCACCTAACCTTGCAGAGAACAAAGTTCTAAGGGAGGGAATAGAGAACAATGCCTTTATATAAAGGAGAGGGGTAGGGGAAGGATAGAGACCAGTGGTTCACAATGTATGCTCCCTGGACCAGCAGAATTAAAATTTAGAGTGAGTTAGAAATGCAAATTCTTAGGCTGCACTCCCAATTTACTGATTCAGAAATTCTGGGACTGTGGCTCAGCAATACATTTTTGCAAGTCCTCCAGATGATTCTGATCCATGCTAAAGCTTGAGAACCACTCTCTTTACACACACACTCACACTCAAGCTAAGCCTGGCTGCCCAATCTGATCACTTTTCCCCCCTTTTATTTCTGAGTGAGATTTAGTCCACAAGTCCACTACTGATTAATCAATTGGAAATGTCTGCCTAGGCTGAGAGATGGGGAGGGAGGTTGCACATGTCAGTTATAAGGGCATACCCAGGAAGGCACAATGGATCTCATACAGAAAAAAAATGCCTCAGATAAATAAATACTTGAGATGAGAACATGCCATTTTTCTTTTAACTAGGATTACTCAATCTTTATCTTCATTTGAATTCCCTGGGGATTTGATTAATATGCATATTCTAATTCAGTCTGCCTGGGCTGTCACCCCAGTTCTGCATTTCTAACCATCTCCCAGATGATGCTGATACTGTGGGTCCTCAGACCTCAGTTTTAGTAGCAAGCATCCAAACTTTCTTTATCCACCTTATTTTTCTGATTTTCTGCCAAAATATTATTTTTAGCCAAAAATAAAATATTATACCATTTGTAAAGAAAAACAACTCTGAAGGACAATTCACTGCAGATTCTGGGTATACTTTTTCTGCAGTGTTCAGTAACAGCTCTTGTGCACCTATCTCTGTCTGACCTGTACTGCAGCACTGAGAAGAATCCTTGCAACCTTCCCACCTTTATTTCTGTTCATTCTATCACATTGCTTTCTACTGGAAGACAAGATAGTAAACAGCCTTTGATGACTGATGTATTTCCCTTCTCTATAAAATCTACCTGATGTCAATTGCTGAGTGCTTCTAGAAAATAATAGAAATGTTGATTGTAAATAATGCTGCAATGAATGTAGGGGTGCTTATGTTCTCTTGAATTAGTGTTTTGGGTTCCTTTGGATATATTACCAGAAGTGGGATAGCTAGGTCAAAAGGCAGATCCATTTTTAATTTTTTAAAGTATCTCCATACTGCTTTCTACAGTGGCTGCACCAATCTGCATTTCCACCAACAGTGCAAAAGGGTTCCCCTTTCTCCACACCCTCAGCACACTTGTTTGTTGATTTATTGGTGATAGCCATTCTGACAGGTATGAGATGATATCTCATTGTGGTTTTAATTTGCATTTCTATGATGATTAGTGATATTGAGCATCTTTTTATATATTTATTGGTCATTTCTATGTCTTGTTTGGAAAATTATCTATTCAGTTCCTTTGTTAATTTTTTAAATTGGGTTGTTTGGATTTTTTTTTAGAGCAGTTTTTTTTTTCATTTATTTTTTAATCATTATTCAAGTACAGTTTCTATTCTTTACTCCCATTGCAGCCAACCCAACCATCCCTCCCCTCCTGCCTCCCATTTCCAACCCCCCTAGTTTTGATGTTGAGTTTTGTAAGTTCATTATAAATTTTGGGTATTAAACCCTTATCAGATGTATCAATGAATATGTTCTCCCATTCTATGGCTCATCTTTTTATCTTGTTAATTTCCTTTGCTGTACAAAAACTTTTTAGTTTGATACAGTTCTGTTTATTTATTCTTTCTTTTGTTTTTCTTGCCTGGGGAGATATATCTGATAAAATGTTGTGACAAGCAATGTCTGAGAATTTGCTGCCTATATTTTCTATTATTATTTTTATGGTTTCAGGCCTAACATTTTATTTATTTGATGCATTTTGAATTTATTCTTGTGTGTGGTGTAAGAAGGTGGTCTAATTTCATTTTTCTGCACATATCTGTCCACTTTTACAAGCATCATTTATTGAATAAAGTACCTTTAGCCCACTGTATGTACTGGCTTCCTCTGTTGAATATTAATTGTCTATAAAGGTGTGAGTTTATTTCTGGATTCTCTATTCCATTCCCTTCAGCTATGTGTCTGCTTTTATTCCAGTGCCATGCTGTTTTGGTTACTATGACCTTATAATATGGTTTGATATTAGGTAGTGTGATTTTTCCAACTTTGCTCTCCTTTCCCAGGATTGTTCTTCTGCTTTCTCAGGATCTCTGCCATGCAGAGCCTACTGTGGTTTTCATATATTTTTTTGAAATATTTGTTCTTGTTCTGTGAAGTATGTTACTGGAATCTTGATAAGGATTGCATTGAATCTATAGATTGCTGTGTGTAGTATGAACAGTTTAATGATATTATTTTCTTCCTACCCATGAACATAGAATGTGCTTCCACTTAATTGTATCTTCTATTTCTTTCTTCAATGTCTTATAATTTTATAAGTACAAGTCTTTTACATCCTTGGTTAGGTTTATTCCTACGTATTTTATTCTTTTTGTAGCAATTGTGAATAGCATTTTTTCTTAATTTCCCTTTCTGTTAGTTCATTATTGGCATATAAAATCCTCAACAAAATATTGACAAGCTGCACCCAGCAATACATTAAAAAGGTCATATACCATGATCAAGTAGGATTCATTCCAGGGATGCAAGAATGGCACAATATTCACAAATCAATAAATGTAATACATTACATAAACAAAAGGAAAGATAAAAACCACATGATCATACCAATAGATGCAGAAAAAGTATTTGGTAAGGTACAGCACCCATTTATGATAAAAAGCACTCAGCAAAGTGGAAAAAGAGTTTGCATTCCTCAACATAATCAAGGCCATATACGAGAGACCTATAGCCAACATCATATTCAATGGGAAATATCTCTAAGCTTTCTCCTAAGATCAGGAACAAGACAAGGATGTCCACTTTCACCACTTCTATTCAATATAGTACTGGAAGTCCTACCCAGAGCAATCAGAAAAGAAAAAGAAATAAAGGCATCCAAATTGGAAAGCAGGAAGCAAAACTTCCATTGTTTGCTGATGACATGATAGTGTGCATAAAAAATCCTATAGACTCCACCAAAAAAAACTGCTTGACCTAATAAGTGAATTTAGCAAAACAGCAGGATACAAAGTCAATATCCAGAAACTGAAGGCATTTTTGTACACCAAAAATGAAATATCAGGAACAGAAATCAGGAAAAAAATCCCATTTGATATATCAACAAGAAAAATAAAGCACCTAGAAATAAACCTAACCAAGGAGGTAAAAGGCCTATACTCAGAAAACTACACAACACTGAAGAAAAACATTAAGGAAGACACAAATAAATGGAAGCATGTACCATATTCATAGATTGAGAGAATTAACATCACTAAAATGTACATACTACCCAAAGCAATCTATAGATTCAACAAAATCCTTATTAAAATATCAATGACATATTTCACAGATATAGAACAGACATTTCAAAAATTTATATGGAACCATAAATGACCCTGAACTGTTGGAATTTTGAGAAAGAAGAACATAATAGGAGGGATGATGATACCTGATATCAGTAATACTAAAAGGCCATGGTAATCAAAAGAGTCTGGTACTGGCATAAGAACAGACACAGGATCAGTGGAACAGAACAGAGAGCCCAGAAATAAACCCAAGTCTCTTTGGTAAATTAATATTCAACAAGGGGGGAAGAAGCATAAAATGGAGTAAAAATAGCCTCTTCAACAAATGGTGTTGGGAGACTTGGACAGCTACATGCAAAAATGTGAAACTCAATCACCAACTTACCTCATACAGAAAAATAAATTCAAGGTGGATAAACAAATATAAGTCATGACACCATAAAAGTCCTAGAGGAGTACATAGGGAGGTAAATGTCAGATATTCCACACAGCAATATTTTCACCGATATGTGCCCTAGAGCAAGGGGCATAAAGGAAAGAATAAACAAACGGGACTTCATCAAAATAAAAAGCTTCTGCCTGCCTAAAGAAAACATCAGCAAAATGAAAAGGGAACCAACTGTATGGGAAAATATATTTGCAAACGATACCTCGCACAATGGTATGATATCCAAAATATTTAAAGAACTCACACCAATCCACTCCAGGAAGACAAACAACCCAATTAAAAAATGGGCAAAGTACCTGAACAGACACGTCTGCAAGGAGGACATACAGAGGGCCCAGAGACATATGAAAGGATGCTCAGCATCATTAGCCATCAGAGGGATGCAAATTAATATCACAATTAGATACTTCTTCACATCGTTCAGATGGTCATCATAATCAAATCAACAAATAAGTGCTGTCAAGGTTGAGGAGGAAAGACAACCATAGTACACTGTTGATGAGAATGCAGACTTGTGCAGCCACTGTGGAAAACCATATAGAATTTCCTCAGAAAACTGAAGATGGAACTGCCTTTTGACCCAGCAGTTCCACTGCTGGGATTATATCCTAAGAATCCTGAAACACCAATTGAAAAGAATCTATGCACCTCAATGTTCATAGCAGCCCAATTTACAATAGCCAAGTGTTGGAAGCAACCTAAGTGCCCATCAGTTAATGAGTGGATAAAAAAACTGTAGTACATTTATACAATGGAATAATACCCAGCAGAAAGAAAGAATGAACTCCAATGTGACAGCATGGATGGATCTGGAAAGCATTATGCTCAGTAAAATAAGTCAGGCGGTGAAAGGCAAATAGCATGTGATCTCATGTATAAGTGGAACTAATCAACAAAACAAACAAGAAAGTCAAATATAACCAGAGACATTGAAATTAAGAACAAACTGACAGTAACCAGAGGGTAGGGGGTAGGGAAATAATGTGGGAAAGTAGGGAAAGGGTCGTTAATGAGTATGTATAAAGGACACATGGACAAAGCAAAAGGGGGTTAGGATCGAGTCTGGGAGGTGGGCATAGGTGGGGTGGGGGAGAATAAAGACAACTGTACTTGAGCAATAATGAAAAATGCCATCTGCATAAATATGCAGCATAAGTGAAGATGTTGTTCAGAAAGATTAATCTGCCTAAACTGTGCAGAATGGATTGGAGTGGAGACTGGTAGCAGGAGGACAAGTCAGGAAAATTACTGAATTCATTCAAGTAAAATGTAATGAAGGTTTGAACATGTGGGAATGGAAATATTTCACACTCTATGCAGGATTTGGGTACCTAGATTAGAAAGTAGCTTATGCAAAGGAATAATTATATTTTTATGTTCTAAGATTCAAGCATAACAGATGTAGTAATAAAATGAAAAGTGGCCAAAAATGTTAACTCTTGATATATTAAAAACAAATTTACTCCTCAGCTTCTTTAAACATTCATTGAACTGTTTCTCATAATGTTTCAAAAATGACATTGAAAACATGTATGAAATTAGAATTGCATCATTTGATGAATTCTTCCAAGATCTAATCTTTAGAAATGTCCTTCTTAAAATGAATTCCTGTTTTAGGAGCTTGCTCTGGAGTTCTTAGCTAAACAGCATCTCTCTTTTACTTTTAGTGTGTTTCAGAATAATCGTATTTATCTTGATCTTTGAATAATTTCCAGGAAAACCTGGACTCTGAAGCTTTTCTTAACTTTAGAGACCAAGGGAACTAAGGCATGTAAGAACTTAAGTGGAGTCATCACCCCTGCTCCCCAACCCCAATAAAGCAAGAATGCTCAAGAATGCTGAAGTCAGACTAGGATAAAACAGTTTAATTTGCTGAGTAATAGCACATCTAACTGAATTTGTTTTCTCTCCTTGCACTGTGTATCAGTACTGAAGAGCTGGAGGTGAAGATTGGAAAAGTACATAGATTTTCAGAGTACAGTTGATTCCACAATATGCCTCCAGATACATCTCCTCATCCTTCCAGGACTTAAGCACCAATTCCCTCAGCCTGTGGCTGTGCTATCAGCCCTCTCTGGAATTGTCCTTGCTTGTAAAAACTGCCTTGCTCAATGTCATGACTTTTCCTGTGACAAGTATGCATCTAGTGGTTTGTCTATTTGAGGGTATAAATGCCCAGCCCATCAACCCAATTTGGGATAACTTTGAAAGGCCATCCCAATATTGGAGCCCCTCATAGAATTGACTGAGGAGCCTTTTGAGTGAGTTTTATATAACTAACTAATCAAATCACTATAAATTTAGGGGCTTAAAACAATGCAAATATGTTATCTTATAGTTCTAGAGGTCAGAAGCCTGAAACGAATCTCACTGGGCTAAAATTAAAGTATCAGCAAAGCTGCATTCCTTTTGGAAGCTCTTGGGGAGAATCCATTCCTTTGCCTTATTCAGGTCTTAGAGATCTCCTGCATTCTTTAGCTCATGACCCCTTCTTTTGTCTTCAAAGCCAGCAGTGTAGCATCTTTTCTTCTCTTTGGCCTCTGCTTCCATCCTTTCCTCTTCTCTCTTTGACTCTTACCCTCCTGCCTACTTCTTTTCTTTATAAGGACCCTATTAATTACATTGAAATCATCAGGATAATCTAGCATCCCATTTCAAGATCCTTAATTATACATGTAAAGTCCCTTTTGCCATCTAAAGTAACATTCACAGGTTTTAGGGATCAGGTTGTGGATATCTTTGGGGAGGGTTTATTATTCTGCCTACCACAAATTTGTTGTGGCTGCATCACAGGCAGACTTCTTCGGCCCTAAACTGCCCACAGGTGTTGAGAGCACTCACAGTAAACTTCCTACACACAAATATCCATATCAGAGTCTGCTCCTCAGTGGACGTAGCCTGTTATAGCAATATAGGTGGTTAGGAGAAGAGTCTGGCATGTCTACCTCAGAATTCCTTTGGATAGTACCCTGAAGGGTACTCCCAAAGGAATACCCTTTGGGAGTATTGGATCTTTACTCCCTAAAGTAACATTTCTTTGCTCTCCAGAGACATAGATCTTATTTTAAAAGCAAGGGGCTCAGTTTCTTCTTGATTTCCTCATAAAGGAGATTCTCCCATGTGACACTTAGCAAAAATGCTAGGAGCTTCTAAGAGGAGAATGGATAGAAGGGGTGTCACAGGTTGAGTTTCCTTAGAAACTGATTTGAAGAGGAAGATAAGTCTGCAGAAGGTTTCTGAGTAAATACCCTTGGTATCAATACTTGAGGATGAAGAGAAGGAATCAGGATTAGGCCAAGGAAGAAACTGGGCTGCAGTGTAGGTTTCAACAAACAATTCAGACAATCCAATGGTGAGCTCTGGAGCAAGGATTATTCTTCAGAGGTATCCCAGGTGGGGCAAGGGGTCTGAGTTTTTGTATCCCTGCCTTAGGTAATCACTGGAAGTGAGCTCCCCTCAGAAAGGAGAGGAAAAACCTCCAAGCTGTTTTACAAAGTGGCTGTATGGTTTTGCACCCCCATGAACCATGTACAGCAGTTCTAGTTGCTCCACATTATTGTCAGCCTTTGGTGTGGTCAGTTACTATGTTTTAAAAATGTTAGCCATTCTAGAGGTTGTGTATCTCATTGTGGTTTTAATTTGCATTTCCCCAATGATGAATGCTGTTGAATGTCTTTTTCATGTCCTTATTTGTCAGCTGTATTTCTTCTTTGGTGAAGTGACTGTTAAAATCTTCTGCTCATTTTTTAAAATTGAGTTATCTTCTTGTTGAATTTTGAGTACTTTTAAAGAAATCAGATGTGTTTGCAAGTATTTTCTTTAGTCTGTCACTTGTTTCTTCAATTCGTGTTTTCAAGAATAAGTGAGAGTGAGCTCAACGCAGTGCCTGCATTTTGAGAGTGGGACAAAAAAGGAAGACCAAAGTGGGGAAAACTGGAGTGGCATCCAAGGAGTATAATCATGAAGATTGGCCAGTTTTATAAGACACATTTTCTGCTTCTATCACTTGGGCTACAGCACATGGCACTGATGTAGACTTACCAAAAATACATACAGCAAATTTTAACAAGCTTGATTGGGAAACTTTCAGTTCCCTCCTACTTGGGAGATTCCTGACAGTGGAAATAGTACTCATGTGATGCTAGTTATACAAAGCAGTTTATTACTCTTTATGTAGTTAGGTTAATGATAAGACATACTCAACAAATAAAATCAACTTTAAAGAGAAGTGCTGCTTCAAACATGCCTAGTTGTAGACCAAATCTTTGTTCAAGTAGTTTATTTGGAACATGATCTCAGGAAACAAGAGTGAAGACATGGGGTGAGTGAGACTCAGAAGGAGCATAAGATGATACAAAATGTAATGGTTGTTATTACCACTATTGTCTAGTTCCCTTACAAACTGTTTTCCCAAACCCTAGTTTCTGTGTGTTTTGCTCTTAATGATTCATACCTGCAGCCTTCTTTATGGATGTACCCTCAAACTATTAGAGTTGCCTTATCTGGAGACATTGAGAGCTGGAAGTGCCAGAGAATTTATGTGACCCTGCCCCGACCATGCTCAAGGGTACCCCATAGTGAAAGGTTGACTAGTACAGGAGTCCAAAAGTCCAGTCCCCTTGCCTTGAGGTGGGGCAAACTTTGGTGTAATATCCAAATCAAAGTTCCCCAAGGTTGGGATTCACCTGAAATCTCACCCTTGGTTTGTTTTTTCCCCAACTCTGCTCTGCTTCCCCCCACTTCCTCACAGCTTCCTACTAGGAGTACTTACTTCCTAAACAAAGATCACTAGCACGTGAATTTTCATCTCAGGGCCTGCTTCTGGGGACAGCACCAAAACCTAAGGATGTATTATATTAAGGCTGACTCTGTAGTGAACAGGACTGCTATTCTTCCAGGACTTCACAGAAGCATATAGGAAATAAAATGAAGATACCATGCCTTATTTAATCCAGTCTATAATTCATAGCAAGTCTTCTTACTTTTTCTTTCTAAGAATATTAATATTCCAATAAATTTTAAAGCATTATGAGAAATATCAGTCTTTTACAAAGCTCATTTCTTCTGCACTTTACATCTCAGTAATGAGATAGATTATGAGACATTTCATTCACTAATGTTTCAGTGTATGTTTTCAGTTACAAGGTTTAGTGAAAATAGTATTTATTATATGTGATAAGATAAAAGCAGTATATAAAAGCTTAACAATATTTTAGTTTTCTCAGTCCTTTCTGGATATGTGATACTACAAGTGGTGCTTATAAGTGAAAAAGTAACAGGAGTAATAAATTGCCATTTTACAAATTTTAGTAAAGCCTTTTATTATGTACTCCCGAGAAAATGAGAAAGTGAATAACTGAATTGACTGGATAACAAATCAACTTGGAAATCATATGCTTTCCAATTCTTTCTTTTGAAGTGATTTAAAGGTAGAACTAATTAAGTTATCAAATTATATATCATTAAAAATCTGTGTATATGTCTAAAGAAACTCAAATCACTAATTGTAAAGAATATGTGCACCACTATGCTTGTTAAATTATTTATAATAGCAAAGCTCTGGAAGCAACCCAAGTGCCCATTAATAGGAGAGTGGATAAAAAAGCTGTGGTACATTTACACAATGGAATACTACTTGGCCATAAATCAGAATGGAATCTTACCATTTGCAACAGCATGGATGAATCTAGAGGGTATTATAATAAGTGAAATACCAGTAAGTCAATCCGAGAAAGACAAATGCATGTGATTTTACTTACATGTGGAATCTAAAGAACAATATAAATGAACAAACAAAACAGAAACAGACTCATAAAGATACAGAGAACAGACTGATGGTTACTAGAGGGGAGGGTGGTTGGGGGACTGAGTGGAAAAGGTGAAGCGATTGAGAAGTGCAGATTGGCAATTACAAAATACTCATGGGGATGTAAAGTACAGTATAGGAAATACAGTCAATAATATTGCAGTAACTATGTATGGTGCCAACTGGGTACTGGAAATATCAGAGGTGTCACTTTGTAAAGTGTATGATTGTCTAATCACTATACTATACACCTGAAACTAATAACAAATAATACTGAATGTAAACTGTAATTGAAACAAATTTTAATTAAAAATAAAAGATAAAATTATGCTTCCTGATAATATAACCACTAGTTGACTTTTAACATATATCTTCGAATGGAGTGACTTTGCTATAGCAAAATGATTTCTATTCATTTACTTACATAGGTGAACTAGGTTTCTCAATCCTTGCATCTATAAACATAATGTAAATTTTCTGTAACCTTTTAAGAATACTGGGTATATTATTTATTTCATCTCATGAAGGCTTATTCTGTGCCCATGTCTGGTACAATCTTTGAAAACTGCAGTGAAGAGTGCCCCTGCACTACACATTTTTTGTTTGTTTATTTTTTTTTTCTTACTGTTAAGCAAGGTGGTATAACTTGGGTTGTATTTCTACTACTTCTGGGTCACAGGGAGGCTGGTGACCTGTTTACTAGTTATAAAAAGAAGTAGCAGAGGGTCCTTTTATGATATTTTTTCTGCAGACAAAATAGCATTAGCTCCATTACTTTGAAATGACTTGGCAAGATGCTTTCAATACAAAGCTGGTGTCTGCTGTATAATTAGGGAGCTCTAGGGCACCAATAATAATTTAGTAATGCATATATTTCCTTGAGCATCTGACATTCTTAGCATCTTCATTTATACATATTTTAGGAAAATAATCTTTAAAAAACATACTACCCATTGTAACCAGTCATACATTAATTGGGAGTTGGGATTTCCCAAAATTAACTGAATTTTACTTATCTTTTTGTTATACTTCATACAAACAAGAGTTCATCAATATAACCATTATAATTCATTGTACTTGTTCATATCTTAACACTACTAAAGCCAGAACAAAAACAGTGAGAAATGCCTTGTTATAGTAAATTTTAATTTTTAGAAAATATTGTAATCATTGCAAAGAAAATGTGATAATTAAGTTGATGGTAAACTAGACTGTTTGATTTCAAGTGCCCCTGAGAGAATGAAGAAGAGAGAAGGGGTAAAAATAATCATGCCACATTTGACTCCAGAAAATAAACAACTTCATCATACATCAGTGCCTAAAATATATGTGAGTGAACATTAGAATTGCAAATGAATTGGGGAAGGAAAGAACTCTGCTTTTACATGATTTTGTTTTGCATTGGGCTAGGGGATTTTTTCTACTATAAACTAAGAATGAATTCCCAACTTTAAGCAGAGGCATGGGCAAGAATTAACCTATTCATGGTGTGAGAATTAAATAGATGCATTGTTGAAAACCTGCCTCTTTTTAAATCACATAAGTGAAATCTAATGAACTTGACTAGTTAGAAAAAGAAATTGCATTCATGGCAGAAAAAATCTTATCACAAATATATGCTTAACTCATAAACGGTGGCACTTTGTATTAAATATGTTCAGGCTCCAAAGTCCTTGGGATGTATATTCAGATGAGGAGTCAGATATTGCCTGATTAAATTATCAAGTCTTGGGATGCTGACCTACATGGTTTGATTTTAAGTGCCCCTAAGAGAATGAACAATGATCAGTAACTTCTTACTTTATGATGCCTCCCAATTGCTGATTCTTACTTTTTTAACAGAGGCTACAAGGAGATTTCCATCTTTATTATTACTATGTTTTGGGATTTGTTTTACCCAATCTTATTTTTGTTGTTGTTGTTCAGTTACAGTTGTTCTACCTTTTCCCCATTGCTCTCCCCTGCCCTGTCTGCAGGCATGATGCATCTCCTCCTCTGTTCATACAGAAGACTGCAAAAGGAATTAGATAGAAATAAATCTGAATATAGAACTCAGCTCTTCTGAATGTGTGACCTCAGGCAAGTCACTCTAGGACTTGGGGCTGGGATTTGGAGTTCTATTACCATTTACAAAGGATTTAATATTTTTATTCAGCCCTAATGTACTTGCTCTGTAAGTCCTAGAGGACAGCTCTTGGCTTGTGTGTGTGTGTGTGTGTGTGTGTGTGTGTGTGTTTTACAATGGCATACAAAGACTTAGGAAAAGTGAGGTATGTATGCTTGTAATTAAACCCTCTTTACATGGATGACTAAAGTAGCCCAAAGTCAATGTGGGAAATCTGGCATCTGTCCCTGAATTCTAGTTTCTCAGATTTAGCTGTGTCATGGCAGGATGAAGCCATGCGGTATAGAATCCAGGGTTATATGTAATATACTCTTCAACTTGAGTAAATCTAGATAAATATGAAAGATTAAAAAGGATGGTACCTAATGACAAGCTTAAGGATAAAAACTGTAAAATAATAAAAGGACAGCATGTGCTGTGTGTATGTGAGTATCCTCTGGGCAGTATGGAGAGGAAATGAGAACCAAGTTGGCATTCAGAGTAAGAACCACTAAACTGTGCATATGGACCCAAGAAGAGACACTGGGGCACGTGTCTCAGGGTTGATGCGGCTCTTCTCTTGCTTGAAAACCTTGTATTAACCTCATTGGAGGAATTTACCTTGCAAGGGGTTGCCAAGTTTCATCAAAACCTACTGCCACCACCTCCATTGCATCCAGATCCATAATTGTAGTCCTGTCATAGCACACTCAGAAGGAGGGACAAGTGCAGAGATGGAGAGGGGAGGAAATACCATAAACATTGGTAAAATGGCAAGGTTTTTGCTAAATTGTATCAGTAATAATCTGTAAAATACATCTATGAGAATGAATTTTAAAGGTATTAAACCAAAAGGATTAAATATAACATTGGTTAAATGCATCTATTTTTAAGAAATTTTTCTTCATCCCCAAACTCAGCAGTTTGGACAGCCCAGAGAGTTTGGACTCCATTTGCTACCTGAAATAGCTGGGAGTGTTTGACTAAAACCTGAACACAAGAGTGGAATATAAGTTGAAATATCAGAAGTAGCCTGAAGAAATTCAAAAAGGCTTAGAAAGAGAGGGATGTTGGAGTGAATTTGTGTGTGCTTCTTTTTCCACTTCTCCAATTTTACCCCCTGGCAAGGCAAAAATGATATATTTCTTTCTCAAGGCACTGAGAAATGCAAGGGTGGGCAGGATTCAAAAACTCTCATACCTATCTCCTTCAGGTTAGCAATAATGGTGGGAAATGCTACCATTGAATTGGTCTTTCTCATTTCATTTGGAATGATGGAATCCCAGGATGGTAAAGGCAAAGGGGAGCCATTTATATATATTATATGTATATCATATATATATATATTTATGTTTATATTTTACATGTATTTATATTTTATATATATTAATATATATATTTTAAAGATTTTATTTATTTATTTTTAGAGAGAGGGGAAGGAAAGGAGAAAAAGAGGGAGAGAAACATCAATGTGTGGTTGCTTCTCACACGCCCTTACTGGGGACCTGGCCAGCAACCCAGACATGTGCCCTGACTGGAAATCAAACCAGCAACCCTTTGGTTTGAAGGCCCACCCTCAATCCACTGAGCTATACCAGCCAGGGCAAAGGGAAGCCATTTAACTACTAGAGACAAAGTGAGTGTAATTGCTGTAATAAGCAGCAGAGCCAGAGCGGCAATCAGAAAGTTTTGTCATGTAGGGATCTTTGGGAATGGCTAATTAATCTCAGTGTCCCTGGGCCTGAAAAGAAGTTTTCAGCTTATTGCCACAGTTTAGCTTCTTCAGGACCAAACTCTGAGACAAGATTTGCAGTTTAAAATTTTACTGGGAAGTTCTCTTGGAGGAGTAAAGGAAGCAGAATTAGGCAGAGGGAGAAGCTGAACTGTTATGCAGTTACAACAGAGTCTATAGTCAATTCTACAGTGAGCTCTGAAGCTGAAATGGACCTGCAGAGTGTTCTGATTTGGAGGAAGCTGCCTGGCCTTTATATTCCTGCACTAACCAGTCATTCAATATAGGATCCCCTGGGAAGGGACATGGTCTTGGGCAAGGAAGATCTGTCTACAGGCCCAGGCAAGCCCCAAAGAGGGATTTAGTTGAGAACTATTGACTACCAACACTCTTAACAAAGGGGAATGCTTTAGTATTAAAAGTACAGGATGGTCTTTTGAGAGATGCCCCAAAATACTGATAATACCTATTGAAGTATTATAGGATCTGAATTACTAAGGGGAAAAATCTAGGTCAAAAAAGAGAGACCTGACTTGAATTATCATAGTGAGAATTATAGTTTCTCACCCTGTCCCCAATCCTGATTGAGCCAGGTCACAAAAACAGAGCCCTTTGAAAAAGGGGATATTGGGTTCCCTGGAAGGAGGATCCCTTTGCCATTGCCATACATATGTTCTAAATTTGCCTCTCAATATTACTCCATGGGAATTGGTGCCATTTATCAGAGTGACTATGAACTGGGAGATAGTTGGCAGATCTCTCATATGGCTATGAGAGATAGCCATATCAGGGATTGCCAGATAAACACTCAGAGTTGATGCTAATTGTGGAGTTCACTACATCCCTACCAATGAGAATTGTGGCCAGAGGTTAGGCGACTAATAGAATTTTAGGCTGAGACTATGGTTATTTCCCAAATTCTGGAATTATGGCTGGATAGACATTCTGGAAGTATGTCTGGATAGACATACATAGCATCCAGCAGAATCCCCACATGGGCTCCTATATCCATCCATAGAGTGACAGCCATTATAGTAAAAATAAACAAGTGGAAACCCCTGGATCCTGGAACTTTCCTCTTCTACCAGGATAGTAAACCAAAAATAGTATTATTTTCCTAGAGAAACTTCAAATATTTGTGTCAGCATGAAAAAATTGAAAAATGCTTAGAAAGATGATTTTTATCACATTCTCACTTGATTTGTCTGTCTTATACAAAGGACATCTGAGTCTTGGAGAATGGGTATGGATAATCACACAGGTAATTTGGTGTTGACTCTCATTTCAGCAATTGCTCCATATGTGATCTCTTCTCTAGACCAGTTATCATAGCACTTGGAACCTACCTGAGCAGTAGTAGCTTCTTCCTGACCTCTGGGAAACACCTCCTTCCTCCTTTTGCACCTGAGTCTATCCAACACTTTTATAGCTTAATCCCATGTATGGAATCTCTCTTCTGCTTGAAACACCTAGAGTGGAGTTGTAGGTTGAATTCCCTGGGAAACAGGCTAAAACAGAGATTAACATGCAGGGTATTTATAATATGCAAGGAAAGGATGAAAGCAGGATTGGGCAGAAGGAGAAATAGTGCTGCAATGCAACCTCAATCAAAGTTTCGGTCAAACCCACATGGAACTCTGAAGCTAGAATGGTCCTTCAGAGTTGTCCCAAGATGTGAGGAATGGACTAGGCCTTTGTACTCCTATGTTCACTAGTTATTGAATGGGTAGTAGGGAATGGCCTTAGATAAGGGGACTCTATTTAGCTGAGGCAATCCCTATAGGGAGCTGAAAGCAGAGGACTATCCACCATCAACTGGTGGAGAAGTCTCTCAGTCTTCAAGTGGGATCTGGATTATGCACAAATTACATCCACCAGAAGAGTGAGGTAGAAGAAAGGAAGGTGTTAGGGAGAATGAGGCACACAGATGATAAAGAGATGATGCTCCATTTTAAGAACAGCTCATCCTCAGTAACTGGAAGACTCTTGACCAGACTCCACATTGGCCAAGCCCATTGCATAAGGGGTATTTTCCCACTCAGATGATCAAGTCTCTATATTTCTCTGCTTTGCAAGCTCATTTTATGCATAAACAGAGAATTAAAAAAACAATATTTATGCCCATTCTTGTTATAAACTGACTATAAGTAATATAATTGCATTGTATTCTCTACGTTTCCTAAACTATTTCAGAGAAAATGCTTCCAAATTAGCTCCTTTATGGCTACAATGAACATTTCCTTGGTAATTGCACTTGTCAAAATAGCCTGTCCCACATCCTCTCTCCTGACCCTGACTCTTCAGCTTTGCAAGGGAAGAAATGCCAGCTAATTAGGAAGAGTAGGGGAATGGAGTTTAGAAAAACAGTTGAAGAGATGCCTTGAAGACTTATTGAAAGCAAGCTTGACCATTGTGCACCCTTCCTTAAAAATGCGTGGAGATGATCCAATTAGTTGGAGATTTGATTTTTTTTTTTTTGTAAGAAGATGAACAGTGAGAAAACACTGGCTGAAGTCTCTAAGTCTGAATATCAGGACAATCCCTAGAAAAGTGGGAAATAATGTTATGGATGACAGGAGGTAAGGGCATCAGGAATTTATCAAGAATGCTGCAACAGATTTCAGTGATGCAGAGAGGGAAATTTATGAACAAGTGACTGGGAGAAAGAAAAACTCAGAATGAAGAATGATATGAAATTTGCTTGTGCCTGAGCTGACAGGGGCGTGGAGGAAGAAAAATAGCTTATGTATAGAGTCTATATGAGATATGCTGTCTCAGAAGAGGAGTGCTATACGAAGTTGGCTGCTCCTATGACATCATTCCATGGGCTCTAGGAAAGTGTCTCTTACCCTTTCTTCTTGCTGCCCTGCAAGTATCTTTGAAATTCACTGTTAGAGATTACTTAATTATGTGTTCTTTCCCCTATAGTTGTGTTTCAAAACTTACAGCACTTAGGATGAATCTGGCTTTGTGGCTATATTCTGTAAATTCTGATTATTTTGAAAATGTGTGTCTCCTTAGGAGTGGAAGTGAGCCATTTCATGTGTAGTAAAATATAACTACATGTGATATGTGCTTTCCTTAGGTGTTTGAGAGCACCAGAGTTGCACCTGAGATGTGGAACATCAGAAAGAAGAGTGCCAAAAAGAGAGAAAAACTCACCAATGGTTTGAAAAGATCTCCACTTCCTATTTTCCCATGCAGCTTTAGGCCATGGGAAATAGTGTGGTGAAGTCAGTGTTGTGGGTTCAAATCCCAAATTGAACTTATTTTTTTATGATTTAATGTTATAATATTTATAAACATAAATCACAAGTTAAAAGTTATTGTATTTATAACCTTATAACTGTAAATCACAAGTTAAAAGATGTTTTAAGTAGGAAATATCTCTCCCTTAATGCTACCATACTAATAGAGCAACTGCTTTCATTTTCTGTGTTGCCTTCCATTATTCATTTTCATAAATATTTTAAATATTTTTTTAATAATTAAGAATATTTATATATTTATTTTTACATGAAATAATTTTCAAGGTTGTTACACAGTCTTAGTTGTAGTTCATGGGTTTCTTTTCTATGATTTACTCAATTGTGTTCCTATGGGACAATTGTGTTGGTTGGTAATTTTAATACTATAGAGCATTCTCAAATTTAGAGAAGACAAACTACTTGGTCAAAAGTTTATAAATGTTTAGACAGCTTTTGAGATCTTGGTGAATTGTTTTCCAAACTATTTGGGGCAATTTGAAATCCACCAAGCACCCTGGCTGGTGTAGCTTAGTGGATTGAGTGCCAACCTGTGAACCAAACAGTTGCTGGTTTGATTCCCAGTCAGGGCACATGCCTGGGTTGCTGGCCAGGTCCCCAGTAGGGGCCACACAAGAGGCAACCACACATTGATGTTTCTCTTCCTCTCTTTCTCCTTCCCTTCCCCTCTCTAAAAATAAATAAATAAAAGCTTTAAAACTAATAAAATCTACCAAGCATTTTCACCTCTCGTCAACATTGGGTTTTATCATTTTAAAACATTCTATTATTTTAATGGTGTAAAATGTGACTTTACTGTTTTACCATGTATTATTATTTTGAGGATTGGCAAGGTTTAATGGGTTCCCCATATGTTTGAATTTTCTCAAAATAAAATTTTAAAAATATACACGTAACAATTTTATGAGAAGTTGTAGGAAGAATACAAAAATCTCTGTGTACCTTTATCCTAATGCAGCAATTGGAAACATCTTGCCAGATTGTTTTATCATTTTCTCTCTCTCTCTCCTTCCCTCTCTCTCTCTCTCTCTCTCTCTATATATATATATATATATATATATATATATATATATATATATATATATATGTATTACTTATTCTGAACCATTGGAAAATATGCTGAATACATCATACTCCTTTACCCATTAGCAATATTGTATTATGTTTCATTTCCTGAATTTGATAATTACATCATTGTTATATAAGAAAAGTTTCTTGTTTTTAGGAAAAACACATTTAAGTTTAATATCATCTAAAATTCATACTTTGATTTTATAGATTATTTTAATAATATCTTTGAGAACAAACTTCTCTCCTGTCCAGGAACCAATTCATAGATGCATGTACTTAGCTGCAATGTTTCTTTAGTTTCTTTTAATGGAGAACATTTTTTCAACATTATTTGACTTTTGTGATACTGACATTTTCATAGAGTATGGACCAAATATTTTGTGGAATATCCATCAGTGATCTGGTAAATGTTTAACAGATATGTTTTTGGGAAAAAAATCCTGCTATATAGCTTTTACCAATTTCCATGATATGAATATTCCCAAGGTGGCTGATGTATACCTACCAATGTGATCTTAGTGAGAGTGCCACTATAAAGAACTGTGCACAATCAGCTCTCATGAGCGGTAGGCATGGGCCAACTATAGAAAATCACAGAATGTCCCTCAGTTTGGGTTTGCCTGCTTGTTTTCTCAGAAATAGGTCACATATTTTTGTCAGGAATGCCAATGAAGTGATGTTATGTTCTTCATAGTACATCATGTCAGGAGACCTGTAATACAGCTATGTCCTGCCTGTATTTAGAATGAGAAAAAATATATGGGGTGTGTGTGTGTGTAATGTGATTTTATTTCCCCTCAGTATAATAAATGGATGGAAGTGAGGATAAGGGAATGTTCTGTTTGAAGCAGAGGAAGTCAGTTCCCCAAATTCCTATTATCCTCAAATTGTAGCTTTGAGAGGGCTCTGAGTTACACAGTTTGAAAATCACTACTTAAATGGAAGACAAGGGTTTATTTTTGAGGGGCATGAAATTCTAATTATTCATGAAGGTTATGCAATATTAATAGGAAAGATTTGTTTACTTATTATTAATGTTTTGCCTGTCCCGTGTGCTGACCTAAATACACCAGTGGGATACATCTATATTTATTTAATTCAAATATATTTTAATTAAATAGATATACATATCAGAGATCAGTTTCTTCTCATTTAATGATTTCATTTTTATTTCTTCAAGAGTGGTATACTTTGGCTTAATTTACCTGTGGCAATAAATATGTCACATAATTTACATGTATCTAATTTTGTCACCTGTGAAAAAGAAAGATGTTGCATTCATTGATCCCTGGGTCTGTACGGGAAAGGATTTTAAAATTCTAAACCAGAGTGCTCCCAAAGGGAGAGAGACTAGCCTGAGTCACCATAAAATTACTGCAGCACTGTCACCCCATGCTCTCTAAGCTTCATCTACTTCAAGCTGGGAATCTCTAAGTAGGCTCAGACCAAAGGACAGTACTTCCTCAACTCTTATCTATGGAAATCTGTTCTTCCCCAAGATTCACAACACTATCACATTTTAACTTCTTTAGGTAGTCAAGGTTCTTTCTATTATTTCAAGACTTTTAATGACAAAATAATGACTGAGCAAAAATAATGACTATATGTAACATCTTATTTGGAGATAACTTGGTTTTATGAATGCTGAAATATTAGCCAAAATGTAGCAATTACATCTTTAAAAGTTATGTTTTGCTCTTACAAAAAGAAGTATATATTTATACTTCAATGGACAGATAGAATTTCAACACTATAAATCTCATAAGTAGATTTTCATTCCAGTTTATAAATTATTTACATATGTTTAAAGACAAATACTCAGATGTTAATGATAAATCTAAAAGGATGATATTCCTATTTAATAGGACATTATTCAAGAATGCTAGAAATGATATTGATGTGGGTATTCAGTTATTCAGTTTTTCAAAGGTTGCAATATAAAAGGAATATTACATTTTGGTTAAATACCAAGACTAAAACCAAATTTCAGTTCTTTTTAACATGCTGCCCCAGCTCCAGCCTTTTATTAAATCTTTTTTGAAATTACTTTTGAAATGCACTTTTGCTGAGACAGCTGCCAAGGTCTTTGCCACAGCTGAAGCACCTCAAGTACAGCACTGGTGTGCCAGGCTTCATCTACCTTTGTTGCTATTAATTATATCTCATCTCACCTTTTCATTGGGAGAATATACACATTTCCCAGTGGATTCTCTTTGCTTTCAATTTTAGGTGTGTTCATTAACAGTTCATTTTTTTAATGGAGTCATAAAAGTAAAGAAGCAAATGATAGAAACAAGGAAGGTATTAGGTAAATTTGACAATCCCTACCAGGTTACATTTTGGATGAATGGGTAGCTTGAAGTACAAATAGAGGACATGGAATTCCTGGCTATTATGCATGTCAAATAGTTCTTCACTGTATCCTGAGGCCATTTTTTTTTAAAGGAGAAAACCAAGATAAAGGTCTATAAAAGTCTTATAATCTGTATGAATGCAGAGGCCATGTTTTTTTGTTTCTTATGATTTTGTGCTTAACACTTAGTATATAGGTAATTACATGAAAAACTAAACTAGACTATAGTAGCCCAGCCCAATTCCTCAGGTCAAACCAAAGAACTATGCTCATCTAAATAAATCTCTAGGGAGAGGAAACCCCATGTTTCTCATGTTTTCCCTCTTCATATTGTCTCTCTGTGATATTTTGGTGACTAATTCTTTCAACAAATATTTATTGAGTGTCTTCTATGGCACTTGCCATAAAGATATGAACAAGTTAAACTTGACTCTTGCCTCAGGGTCTAGTTAAAGTTCAAGTCCTGGTCATAGTAACTGTTGATTGGCCTAGATAGAATAGCCTCTGCAATGTGCAGAGGGCAAACCCAGTCTTCTGATGTATTTTCTGGGAAATGGTATTACTCACATGCTGTAAATACTCTTATGTTCTTTCAAAGAATCAGAGTTTCTTGAATATAGAACCCAAATTTAAGGCTCTATTCATTTTAAATGCCTCTTAATAAGATGATTTAAATTTAATGACTAATTTCAGTATGTACAAAACCAAGCAGTTCTAGGGCAATAATTTCTCAGTCTGCCCCATACCCATCTCTAAATGCCACATATTCATTATGGACACAGGAAGAAGAAAATGTTACAAATGGCTCCGCACAAAGAACAAATGGGGTTATAGATTTTTTACATATTTCTCAAGTCTATAAGTCAGTGATGTGTAGAATAGCATGCTATGGATATATTGATGATGCATGCTAAAGGAAATGTTTACAAAAATATCAGTCACTGGTTTATAACTGCAGAAGAATTTCTTAGGTAAAATACAATCTTCCTTCTCATAAATATTTGCCTTCTTCACTCCTTAGATGATTTCAAATGAATCCGTTTTTAATGAGCTGTAATTTTTAGAGGCTGAGATGCACATTAGAGGGATTATTTTAGAAAAAAAGGTGATTTGAATTTTTCCTGTATTACTCAGGGCCCCAACAGGAAACAGATGATGCTCTTGAATTAGGATAATTTAAGGAGAGATTAATAAAGGCACTATTTATAAAGATGTGGGTGGGATACACAGGAACCACAAAAGATTCTGCAGGAGCCACAGACTTTAATGCCGGTAACTACAAAGATGTTACTATTGCCTGACCTGAAGGGAGATGAGAAAGCACTTACTGGAGGGACAAATGGAAAATATCCTGATGCATTTCTGTATTTACCAACCCTTCAATTTAGGCTGTAGCCAAGAGAGATGACAAAACAATCTTTTTGCTTGAGTTATACCTCCAATTTTATAGATTTATATATGCCTCCATTGAGGTCCTGTTTTGCACCAGGATCTATTTGGTGTGAATAAAACAGACAAAATTACTACCCTTGTTGAACCTACATTCTATCAGTAGCTATTTCTATTAGTCAGGAGTCATTTAGTTATAAGAGAAAGTCATTCAAGTTAGAAATAAAACAATATATATTTTATTAGAAATCCTTCTCAATTGTAAATCTGTCAGGCAACTACTCTCTGGGCTCTCTATTACACCTCTCTTCTTTCCCCTCTCTCTCTCCCCTATCTTCCTACTTATTTTCCTACTTACTTCAATCTCAATCCCTACATCTCCTGTTCACTGGAAAAGAAAAATGGTTTTGCTTCTCTACATATCCTTCTGAATCTGTGCTCTCCTCTGTATTAGGCAGGCTTCATTTTAAGGGCTCTTATTTTCTACTTCCCCACATTTTAATTTGCATGTACCTTGGTATCCACTCTTGGATTTACTCTTTTTGGGTAAGAGATACTACATTATTTATTTCATTCTAAATCAGGTTTCTTAAATTTAGAGTGCTCATAGAACTGTCTGCAGACCATGTTGGAATTGCAGAACTGTACATGAGGCCCCCATGGACAGTGATCATATATGTATTAGTTTCCTAAGACTGCCATAACAAGTATTACAAACTAGGTGGCTTAAACAAGAGAAATTTTTTATTTCACAGTTCTAGAAGCTAGAAGTCTGAGATCAAGGTGTCTAGGGAGCTAGAGAAGGATCTATTCCTCTCTCTTTACCTTTGATGTTTCCTTAGTTTATGGCAGCATAACTATTGTTTTTCACAGGGTGTTCTCCTTGTGCAAGTGTTTTGTGTCCAAATTTATACTTTTTATAAGGATACCAGTCATATTGGATTATGGGATTGCCATACTCATACTTAAGGATTACTTAACTACCCACATCTGCAACGACCTTATTTCCAAGTAAGATCACATTCTTAGGTACTGGAAGTTAGAACTTCAGCATATGAATTATGAGGGGTACACAATTCAACCCATAACTATAGGTAGATTAGCAGAAACTTACATTTTTATATGCTGCATTGGTAACCTCTTAAACTGCTGCTTATAGTTTTGGCCCCATCTTGGACTCCAGTAGCCTGATGCTAACTAGTTCTAAGTAGATTTTGGTTCATTTCATACAGGTGCACCTGAACAGCATGTCAGCCCCCATCAGTATCGCATACTTCTTGCCCCAGCTTTCTCTAACACAATAGCATGGAATATCTGCTACAGCCCACTCAACAGTTTCACATGAATAACTCAGGAGTATGGAAGAACTAATACCCCATGGGTGACCCTTGACCAGTGGGAGATGAAATATAATGAATAAAAGCGTCTGACTCTCATCCTCAGGTAAACAGGTCTGCGACTCATTCCACTAGGGTTTTTAGAACTACCAGTCACCAATAGCAGTATCCAACTTGATAATTTATCCTTGTATTGTTTTTCCTCTTTCCCTTTTATTCCTTTAAATCCTAACTCCTGCTTCCTGAGTTCACTTCCCAACTAAACTACCTGTATCAAAATCTTTGCATATGGGAGACACTGACCTAAGATACAAGCTTTCCAGGTGACCTTGATGTGAGCAATACATGAACCAATCTTTGAGAAATTCTCCAAAATTCTGTGCAGAAGAGGATGTGTTAAAATCATACTTTAATGTATTTGTTAACTATAAATATGCAACAGAGATCCTGTAGTCAGGGTTTATATGAGCAGAAGTCCAAAACAACAGTAAATCTCAGAATGATGAGCAAACCACCTTCTGTGACAGAAGCTAACAAGTGCCCAGGTACTATGGGTAGCACTGTCTGTCCTCAGAAAATAATTGGGCAATGGGTCAATGTGACTTAATTTTCAAAGCTTATTGACTGTACACTGAAAAATTCAGTTTGGGGCCTTGCAAATGTGGGGTATATACTGCCACCCCTTCAATGAAGCAAGGTCTTTTGAGGCTCCAGAGGTGGCCAAGAGGTGAGAAAGCCAGCAGGAAGTTTGTCACTGAGAACTCTATACTAGCCTTGAAGCCTCATTTGAATTAACAACCAATTTTCAATAGCCTTTAACTTAGTGGAACTTAGATATTCTAACCTAGACTTTCTGTTTCTGCTACTAGGTTGACAGGAGGGCCAGTTCTCTGTGACACTGACTTGCCAATTTAAAAAGCCAAACAATTGCTAACCAGAATGGCCAGCCAAGCAGAATGGATAACAACTCTAGACTCTAAATATCAGGATTTAAAATCACACCAGAGCAGTCAGACACATTTGGGGGGAAAATCCCTGGGGGGAAAGAGAAATATAGTTGACTTTGAACAACACAGGTTTGAACTGCATGGGTCCACTTATATGTGTTTTTTTTTCAATAAACACAGAGTCCACCCTAGCCAGTGTAGCTTGGTTGGTTGGAGCATCATCCTGTAACCAACGGGTTGCAGGTTTGATCCCTGGTCCAGGCACTACAGGAAGCAACCTATCGATGTTTCTTTCTCACATCGATGTTTCTTTCTATCCCTTCCTCTTTCCTTTCCTTTCTTTCTAAAAGCAGTGAAAAAGTGTCCTTGGAGATGTGTATATCATATATATATACACACACAAAAAGTACAAAAAAGTACAAGTATGGATACTTGTGTGTGTGTATATATATATATATATATATATATATATATATATATAAAATCTGCCAAAGTTTCTACAGAGAGTCTACTGTATACATATATACATTGTTGTATTGCATTTTATATAAGGGATTTGGGCATCTATGGATTTTGATATTCCCTAGGGGTTTTGGAAACAATTCCTCACTGATACTGAGGAATGAATATAGTTAAGCTTTGGGGGAGTCAAAAGTTATATGCAGATTTTTGACTGCATGGATATGATACTCTTAATCCTTCCCCCTGTTTTTTAAGAATCAATTATAATAAACTGAGGAAGATAAATGAAAACATTTAATTTATGTGTGTATATGTGTGTGTGCATTTTGGTGTTTACAAAATGGCAGCATTATTTTAACCAAGGATGAAATGTTTAATGTTCTGAAGACTTGTTTGTGCATAGATGGCTCAACATGGAGGAAAAGAATGAATAAGAGAACATGAGAACATTGCAAGGGCTGACCAGGGAGGCCATGCTTAAGCAAAGACCCTAAGTCTATGGGGAATGTAGCTAGTGATTGAATGGATATTATACTACCCATGTTGCACTTGAAAGAGTTTGGACTTGGGAAGATGTGGGCTTATATCATAGCTCCCCCATTTACCAGCTGACTTAACCTCTCAGAGTAATACTGCATTACAGGGTTTTTGGATTAAATGAGAGATTGTATAAAAGGCACACAGCTTAATTCTTAGCCATTCAATAAATGATGTACATTATAGCAACTTTTATGAGAAAACTATTTTTGTGGAGTATAATTTAGTATACACAGGTTACATCTTGGAATTTTGTATAAGCAACCTGAGTTCCTGAAGTGCCTAAAGAACTTAGTCATATAGCAGTCATTGAGCATAGACCACAAGTACAAATTAGAAGGAAACATTGTATGTATACAGGATGATGAAACACATGCATTTATGTATATACTAATAATATAATGCACACATTTACCTAAATTTTTGATTTTTAACAATATTTTTAAAAATCTCTGTTCCCCTTTGTCTTTTTCTTTTTCATGGTTGCAATATCATCTTAGCTCTAAGAGATGTTGATAGACTAATCAGGAAGAAGAAAAGTTAGACAAAGTACCTGTTTCATGTAATTTCTTTTTTTATGCTTATCTGGTGATCCTTAGTTGTCTACTTATATTTACAAGAGGGATACTAAAAAGCTGATTGGAAGCTTTTAGCATAAGTGGGATTTGTCCACTATAAATGTCACTTTACAGTTATCTGGATGAGCCATTTCTTTGAGAGAAACTTTGACTAGTTTTTTTTTAACTTGTGCTGGTCATATTCCTTAGAGAAGGCCTTTCTGGTAGCTTCCCTTGAGGGTAGCTACCCTCAAGGGGAAAAAAAGTTATCATGACCAGTATTCTGAGGGCAGAGTGGAGAAGGAGTATGGGAAGACCTCACCATCCAGTATTAATATACTCACTTAATTCATGTGTTTCCACTTTGACTGAACTGGAGGACACCAGAAATAAAGACCCTACTTTTTCCCTTCTTAGAGAATTAGTCTCCAGTAATGTTCTGAGGTCAATAGAAGTTTCAAGGAGTAAAGGCATAGATCTGGGGATCTAATTGCTGCTTAAATAGATTTTTAAACTCATCTTCATTATTTTGGATGTTTTGCTGATGTTTCTAACTTCTAGAGGGGTACATAATACTGCCATCAGGGATTTTGTTGTGTGAATTGATGTGCTTTGCATTATTTCCTCACTGCTGGCTTAATATTTAGTGTTCTTTTGTATCCTGAAGTTCTTTACCTTTGCTTGTCCATCAGGTTTCCAGATTCCAAAATTATATTGCTGTTGTCCTCCCCTGTTTACCTAATCTTTGTGGTTTTATGCCTTGAAAAATATGTTATTTAGATGAGTTCGCTGAAGGAAATAAAATGGATTTTTTGTTTTGGACTATGTACTTGAACCTGGGCTTCAGTGCAGCCACATTCATTGTCTCATATCTGGTTAGAACATCTGTGAGTGTTCCCTTTCCCAAGTCCCCCATGTGACTAGTTTAATGAAATGTGAACTGTCTTCATCTGGTATTTCCCCTTAAGAATATGTCATACAGAACAGTTAAACTCATGCTCCAGAACTGCTCCTAAATTCTGCTATGTATAATAGTGTTAGACAAATACAACTAGATAGGAAAAGATATGACTAGATATGACTAGATATGACTAGACAACTAGATATGACTAGAAAGGAAAAGGCATTGATATATGTGTATACAAACACACACACACACACACACACACACACACACACACACACACACACACAAAAGCTTTGTTTGATGCCTGATATAGGCTGTGCTCTCAGTTCTCATTCTGCCTGAACTTCAGTGGTCTGAAGGCAAGCTCGTACACTCTCTCCCTGGTGATGAACTTGCCCATGCAAGCTGATTCTTATTCATGCACATGTGTTGCAGTTTCCCTAGGAAGCTCAGCAAATACAATTTGCAGTCCTTTCAAAACCTGTGATCCAGACACTTTCTCTTTGGGATATGCTGCCCTTGTTGCCCCTTCACACAGTACATTGAAAACTCAGAGGAAGGTAGGACTAAAAAACCCCTTTGATCTATTCCAGGGTTGCTGCCATATCTTCCCATTGGCATTGCCTACCAGTCATGCCTCCTCCTGTTTTTTCACTTACCTCCAGAAAAGAAAAAAAATGAAAGATATTACAGATGTTTCTGAAGAACCAAACTTCTTAAGTTTGTTTATCATTTCTCCCAGTGTCTGAACCAATAAACTCCACCACATAATCCCTGAATAGAAGAAGCTATCATTTAACACCTCTGGCCTTCAGTTTCTCTATGACATAAGGAGTTGAGAATCTATGACCCTTTCAAAACTTTAATAATGGCTCTTTATCTTCTTGTACACCAGGAAATATCTAAATATACATATAGATTCCATTTTGGTAAACAAATAGAGAAGCAAGATATTGAAGAAGTTCCCTGATTAGATTTTACCAATATGGAAGAAGTGGACGCAGAGAAAGAGGTGTTTTTTCTTTCTCCATAGGGCATTGGATACTGCTTTTGGGAAAATAATTCAAGTTGCTTTAAAACAAAATGGTGACAAGCAATCCTGTGACAAGACATGGATTCCTTTGAGAGTTATGATAGGGCACAGGTGATAGGAAGAGAGAGAACTAGAGCAGGTATCTGTTATGATTGACTTAAAGGCCAAGGTAAGGAAGAAAATTAAGATCAGAATGGGCATGGATCAGGAGTAAAGTCACAGGAAGTTTTATCCTCTTTTCCTGTGTATTCCTATGACTATCTCATAACTAACAATTTGTACTTTTTAATTTCTTCACCTTTTTCACCCATCCCTCACCCCATCTGGCAACTGTCAAAATGTTATCTGTATCTATGAGTCTGTTTCCTGTCTGCTTGTTCATTTGTTGTTGTTGTTTATATTCCACATATAATTAAAATGATATGGGCCCTGGCTGGTGTGGCTCAGTGGATTGAGCACTGGCTTGCGATCTAAAGGGTTGCTGGTTCAATTCCCAGTCAGGGCACATGCCTGGGTTACAGGCCAGGTCCTCAGTAGAGGGCGCACAAGAGGCAACCACACATTGATGTTTCCCTCTCTTTCTCCTTCCCTTTTCCTCTCTAAAAAGAAATAAATAAAATATTTAAAAAATTACATGGTATGTCTTTCTCTGATTTATTTCATTCAGCACAATACCTTCTACGTTAATTCATGTTGTTCAGATGGCAAGATTTCATTCTTTTTTATGGTTGAGTCATATTCCACTGTATATATGCACCACTTCTTTATCCATTTATCTACTGATGAACATTTAGGTTGCTTCCACATCTTGGCTATTGTAAATAATGCTGCAATAAACATATGGATATATATGTCTTTTCAATTTAGTGTTTTGAATTTCTTTGAATAAATACCCAGAAGTGAAATTTCTGGGTTATTTGTTGTCTTTTGTTATAGCCTTTGTTTTAAAATCTACATTGTCTGGTATAAGTATTGCTACCCCAGCTTTTGTTTTGTTTTGTTTCCACTTTTCATGAAATATCTTTTTTTATCTCTTTACTTTCAGTCTCTGTGTAAAACCCTATAATTTTAACATTTTCATAATTCTATGAAATGGAAAAAGATAGATTCTTTTATATTAGTGAAAAAGTAATTATTATTTTGGAGAATAATAGTGCCAGTTACTACTATTAACTCAATGCTATATGCTAGACATTGAGCTTAGCATTTTATATACATCACAACTTGTGACATAGTTCTTTATCTGTAAAAGGAATAGGTAGTTAAATATTTTAACAAAATTATATATCTAATAAGAGTCAAAGCCACAACTTGAACTCAGTCTAAAAACCAATAGAGCAGATATTATCTCAAATTTAAACAGTATTCAAGCCAATAGTCCTTTTTAACACATGAGGAAACAGAAGATTGGAATCCTTGTCCCAGTATTCATTACAGGTATAAACTTGAGGAAGTCACTCCTCTTATTCAGTTTTCTGGATCTCTAACACTAAGTGCAGTATCTTTTCTAATGCCCTAGGTTTCCTTGCTCAATAAAAACACCTCAAGCTTGTCTGGAGGTGTGTCTTTCAAGAAATAACTGCTGGAGTTCTGGCCAAGATGGAGGCATAGGTAGAAAAGCTGTGCTTCCTCACACAACCAAAAGAAGGACAACAAATTTAAAAACAAAAGACAACCAGAACTGCCAGAAGATTGAACTGTATGGAAGTCCGACAACCAAGGAGTTAAAGAAGGAACATTCATCCAGACTGGTAGGAGGGTGAAAACAGACAGCCTGTGTGGAGAGGACTCATGGCAAGGTGGCAGCTGGTGAAGTGGGCAGTCCAACATTTGTGTGCAGATAAACTGGGAGGAACAACTGGGGAGTGAGACAGACCACACAACCCAGGGTCCCAGCATGGGAAAATAAAGCCTCAAAACCTCTGATTGAAAAAACCTATGAGGGTTGTGGTGTCAGGAGAACCTCCCAGCCTCACAGAAGAATTCACTGGAGAGACTTACAGGGTCCTAGAACATACACAAACCCACCCACCTGGGAATCAGCACCAGAAGGGCCCAATTTACTTGTGGGTAACCCTGGGAGTGACTGAAAGCTGGCAGAGAGCGGAGCAAGTGGCACTTCAAAAATGAAGGCTATGAAAAGTGAAATGAAGGAAAATGTACAGGGAACCAACAGTGGTGGGACTCAAATCAATGGTTTGGAACAGAAGGAAGAAAGAAACATTCAACCAGAACAGAATGAAGAAACAAGAATTCAAAAAATGAGGAGAGGCTGAGGAACCTCCAGGATAATTTTAAACATTCCAACATCTGAATCATAGGAGTGCCAGAAGGAGAAGAAGAGCAAGAAATTGAAAATTTGTTTGAAAACATAATGAAGGAGAACTTCCCCAATCTGACAAAGGAAATAGACTTCCTGGAAGTCCAGAAAGCTCAAAGAGTCCCCAAGAAGTTGGACCCAAGGAAGCACGCACCAAGGCACGCCATAATTACATTACCCAAAATTAAAGATAAGGAGAGAATCTTAAAAGCAGCAAGAAAAAAGGAGAGTGTCACCTATAAAGTAGTTCCCATTAGACCATCAACTGATTTCTCAAAAGAAACCTTGTAGGAAAGAAGCGGGTGGAAAGAAGTATTCAAAGTCATGAAAGGCAAGGACCTCCATCCATGATGACTCTATCCAGCAAAGATATCATTTAGAATGGAAGGGCAGATAAAGTGCTTCCCAGATAAGGTCAAGTTAAAGGAGTTCATCATCACCAAGCCCTTATTATATGAAATGTTAAACGGACTTATCTAAGAAAAAGAAGATAAAAAATATGAACACTAAAATGACAACAAACCCACAACTATCAACAACTGAACCTAAAAAACAGAAACAGAAACTAAGCAAACACCTAGAACAGCAACAGAATCACAGAAATGGAGATCACATATAGGGTTATCACCGGGGAAGTGGGAGGTGATAGAGGAGG
>CM052552.1:46092308-46114812 GCA_028533065.1 Trachops cirrhosus
TTGCTTCCAGCACTTAGCTATTGTAAATTGTGCTGCTATGAACATTGGGGTGCATAGGTTCTTTTGGATTGGTGTTTCAGGGTTCTTAGGATATAGTCCCAGCAGTGGAATTGCTGGATCAAAGGGCAGTTTTTTTTGTGATATGATTGACCTACAATAGAACATATTTAAAATGTACAATTAGATAAATTTTGACATATGTATACACTTATGAAATCATCACCGCAGTGAAGATAATATCCATTGTCCTAAAATTTCCTCATGAAACTTTGTAACCACTCACTCCTTCTCTTTCCCAATCCATCACTAATCTCTTTCTGTCACTAAACTTTCCAGAAATGTAAATAAATGGAATCATATACTATATACTCTTTTTCCTGGCTTCTCTCACTTGGAATAATGATTTTGAGATTTCAACTAATCTATGTGCTTCAACAGTTAATCCCTTTTTATCACTAGATAGTATTTCATTGTATGTGTATAACACAATTTGTTAATCCTTTCAACTGTTAATGGGAATCTGGGTTGTTTTATTTTTGCCCTTTACAAATACAGCTGCTATGAACACAGTATAAGGTCATCATGAATTCATATGGTTTCATTTCTCTTGGGTAAATATTCAGGAATGGGAAATCTAAGTAATACTTTAGGTATATGTTTAATCTTTTAAGAAACTGCCAAATGTTTTCCATAGTGGATGTACCATTTTATGTTCCCATTAAAAGTTTGAAAGAAGAAGTTCAAAACTATTAACAGTAAAATGACAACAAATGATGCGTACACTGGCCCGCAGTGTCCGCGGCATAGTGGATGAGACATGAGACAAATTCACACAGACTACCGAGTCCTGTGGAGGAAAAGGACGGCACAGCCATTCTCTCAAGAGGAGAGCACCCCGAACTTTGCCTTGACAAGCTTTTATGGGCTTTCTAATAGCATACATCAAAGAAGGTTTTCATTCATTATGCTTAGGTTTGCTTTAGGTAATTACTTTTTACAGATAACATTGTAAACAATGTTACTGATTACTCCTTACAGATTAACAAGGAAAAAATGTTGCAAATGCAAGGGAACAATAAGAATAATTGGCCTGGTTATACTTTAATCCTTGGAAGAATTAGCACAGACTTCAGGAAGTTACTTTAAAGATATGCAGTAAGCATTTGCTGCTTCAACTCAAGGTGAGGGAGTTTTAGCAAAAGCAAGTCATAAAGCAGCCTAGGTATGATGCAGGCCTGATTTCCCACGGGAGAACCGATCTGTGGGCTTGGCTCCTGCATACCACAATACACCTATTGGGCTTTTCAATAGGGCTGAGCTACAATTGTCATCGCCAGGCAGATTGGTTCCCTACAAACAAACTGACACCTATGAACAACCGAACCTTAACCCCCCCCCCAGAAAAACTAAGCAAACAACTAAAACATGAACAGAATCACAGAAATGGTGATCAAGTGGAGAGTTATCAGTGGGGAGGGGGAGCAGGGAGAATGGGGGGAAAATGTACAGGGAATAAGAAGCATAAATGGTAGATACAAAATAACCAGGGGGAGTTTAAGAATAGTATGGGAAGTGGACAAGCCAAAGAACTTATATGTATGGCCCATGGACATGAACTAAGGTGGGGGAATGCTGGAGGAAGGGGAGTGCATGGCAGAGGAGGATAGAGGGGAGGAAAAATGGGATAACTGTAATAGTATAATCAATAAAATATACTTTAAAAAAGAGTTTATGAGAGTTTAACTTACTCCACATCCTTGCTAACACTTGTTAACATGAGTATTCCTAATTTCAGCCATTCTAAGAGGTAACTTCTTGTGGATTTAATTTGAATTTCTCCAATGACTAATGATGTTGAGCACTTTTTTGTGTGCTTATTTGACATCTATATTTATTATTTGGTGAACTGTTCAAATCTTTTTTCCATTTTTTAATTGGCTTGTCTTTTTATGATTGTGACTTAAGAGTTTTTTAAATATATTATGGACACAATTTTTTTTATCAAATATACAATTAGCAATTTTTCTCCTAGTATGCGGCTTTCCCTTTCATTCTTCAACAGTATTTTTTGAGGACAAGTTCTTAATTTTTGTGAATCTGTTTATCCAGTTTTTGTTTTATAAATTGTGCCTTTGGGTGTCATACTTAAGATATCTTTGTTTAGTCCAAGTCACAAAGATTTTCTCTTATATTTTTTTCTAGAAATTTTATAGTTTTAGTTTTTGTATATCTAGGTCTATGTCATATTATGATTCAATTATTATAATGGTACAAGTTGTGTGTGGCAGGCAGAATTCTAAGCTGACTCCTAAGACCTCTGGTATATGCACATATATTCACAGTTAATCAATCAAACACAAATCTGGGTGCTACTGTGAGGGGATTTTGCAGATGCAATTAAGAACCCAAATCATTTGACCTTTAGATAGGGAGATAATCCTGAGTAGGTCTGACCTGATTAAACAGGTTCTTGAAAAGGCTTGGTCTTTTTCTGAAGTAAAAGATTTAAAAAGAGGGGTTGGACATAAAAGAGTTTCTCCATTGATGGCTTTGCAGATGAAAGGGACCATGTGTCAACACAAAAAAATAAACAAACAAACAAAAAACAACCCCCCCCAAAAAAACACCTGACACCTTCTAGTTGCTGAGAGTGACTCCTGGTTTAAGCCAGCAAGTAAACAAAAACCTCAGTCCTACAACTGAAAGGAACTGAATCTGCCACAACCACATGAGGTTGGACAAGGACTTTGAGCTCCCAATGATAACACAGCTTGTCTGACACATTGATATTAGACTTCTGAAACCTGGAGCAGAGTGTCTAGTGACACTGTATCCAGACTTCTGACCTAAATAACTGGGAGTTAATAAATGTGTGTTGCTTCAAGCCACTAAGTTTGTTGTATTTTTTAATGCTGCAATAGAAAACTAGTACAGAACGGGTCAAGATTATTTTTTTTTATTACATGGATATCTAATTATTTCAACATTATTTGTTAAAAAGGCCATCCATTTTCTATTGCACCTTTGTCAAACACCATTTTACCATATTTGTATGGGTCTAATCACACAGGTTTCAGGTGCACAATTCTACAAGACATCATCTGTACACTGTATTGTGTGTTTGCCACCCAAAGTTACCATATTTTTTGGACAATAAGATGCACTTTTTTCTCCCCAAATTTGGGAGGGATAATGGTTGTTAATGCTGCTGTTGAGTTCTGTTTACATTTACATTGGTGAAATATTATGTTATTTATGTTATTAAATATTTTACCACATTTTCTGCTTCAAATTTTTTTTCTATTTTCCTCCTCTAAAACCTAGGTGCGTCTTATGGTCTGAAAACTACATAAGTCCATCACCTCCCTCTACTCCCCCTCCCCTGCATTCAACACACTGTTGTACAGGACCACGAGTGTTTTTCCTGTTTTATTTTTGCTCAATCCTTCTACCCTCTTCACCTAGCCCCCACCCCTTAGAGCTGTCAGCTTGCTGTCTACTTATGAGTCTGTCTCTATTTAGTTTGTTAGTTCAGTTTATTCCTTAGATTCCATATATGAGTGAAATCATATGGTATTTGTCTTTCTCTGACTGGCTTATTTCACTTAGCATAATGTTCTCCAAGTTCATCCATACTGTCTCAAAGGGTAAAATTTTTCTTCTTTTTCACGGCTAAGTAGTATTCCATTGTGTAACTGTACCACACCTTTTTTATCTACTCATCTACTGATGGATATTTGTAGATGTCCATCATCTTAAGGTAGCTTTTAACTTCCAAATCTTAAAAGCAGATAGTATATGCTGTCCTAAATTTGTTTTTCATTTTCCAAAGTTGTTATGGCTACTGTAGATCCTTTGCTTTTTCATATATGTTTTAGTATCAACTCAATATTTTCTAAAACACACACACACATGAAAGGTGCCCAGATTTGGATTGAGATTGTGTTAAATCTATAGATCAATTTGTGCAGAATTGATATCTTAAGAGTATCAATTGTTCTGATCAATGGACATGATATATCTCTATTTATTTAGGTCTTTTTCAGTTATAGCAATATGTTGTAGTTGCAGTGTACAGATCTTACACATACTTTGCAAAATTTATTCCCAAGTATTTCATATATTTGATGCTATTATAAATAGTATTTCTTTAATTTAAATTCCCAATTTTTATTTTATATGTGTTATACACACACACAGAAAAATGATGATTTTTACATTTTATTTTTTTAATTACAGTTTACATTTAACATTATTTTATATTAGTTTCATGTGTATAGCACAGTGGTTTGACAATCATACAGTTCATAAAGTGATACTCAAGTATTTCAAGTACCCACCTGGCACACACATAGTTAGTACAATATTATTGCCTATATTCCCTATGCTTTACACTCCTGTGACTATTTTGGAACTACCAATTAATGCTTCTTAATCCCTTCAACTTTTTCACGCAGCGCCCTAGCACCCCTTTGTTATGAGCTGAATATTTGTGTCCACCAATTCTTATGTTGAAGTTCTAACCCCCGAAGTGATAGTATTTGGAAATGGGACTTTTGGAAAGTGATTAGGTCTTGTTTAGGTTATGAGGATGGGGCCCTAATGATAGGATTGTAGTTGACTAATGTACACCTTGGGAGGGCATTAGGGGAGCCACCCCTCCACAGTTGAAAATCCAAACCTAACTTTTGACTCTACAGTTGGCCCTTTGCATCTGCAGATACAATCAGGCTTGGATCGAAAACAGTATTTTCAATCTAAGATTGAGAATCCGTGGGTGGGAATCCATGTTTTGGAATGCAAAATTGTCACTTTTAATCCGCAGTTGTTTGAATCTTTGGATGTGAAACCTGCAGATATGGAAAAGCCTATTTATTGGGAAAAAAAAAAGCTATGTATAAGTGGACCCGTGTAGTTCAAACCTACATTGTGATGGATCAACGGTAGCGGTCTTATAAGAAGAGGAAGAGAGAGATTGTTTTCTCTTATGAGGAGTCAGTGAGGAGGCAAATCAGGAAGAAAGCTCTCAGCAGAACCCAACCATGCTGGCATCTTGATCTCAAACATCCAGACTCCAGTACTGGGAGAAAGTGTTTTTTTTACCCCAGCCCCCAATATATGATATCCCAAGCTGACTAATTCAACTTTCTCTCTTAAAGATTTGTTAATCTCCCTTATTCTAGTACCTTTTAAAAAAGATAATGTAGGGTTTTCTATATGGGCAATCATATCATCTGCTAATAAAGGTAGCTTTAATTCTTTTCTAATCCTTCCTTCCTTCCTTCCTTCCTTCCTTCCTTCCTTCCTTCCTTCCTTCCTTCCTTCCTTCCTTCCTTTTCCACTAGGTAGAACCACCAGGCTAATGTCAATAGAAGTGGTGAGAGTAGATTACCATTGCTTTTGTTATGATCTCAGGGAGAAAAGTTTAATTTTTTACCACAAGTATGATATTAACTGTAGACTTTCCAAAGATGTTATTTGTAAGTTTGAGACAGTTTCTTTCTATTCTTAGTTTACTGAGATTTTTTAAAATTATGAATGGCTATTGGAATTTTCAGGTTTTTTGCAACTATTGAGATTATCATATGATTTTTATTTTTTAATCTGTAAAACCTAAATGTTAAATCAATTTTTACTGTGGGAATAATCCTTATTTGGTCATCATACATTAGCTTTTTATATATTATTGAATTAAATTTGCAAAATTTTGTTAAGGAGTTTTGTATCTTCACAAAGGATGTTATTCTGTAATTTTATTTTTAGAAACATTTTGCCTGGTTTTATTATCAGGATATTTTTTTCCTGGAATTAATTTTTTTTATTGTTGTTCAAGTGCAGTTGTCTCCATTTTCACCCCACATGGCCCCCCACCCCACCCATCCCCACCTCCCACTCACGAACCTACTCCCTTTGGCTTTGTTTGTGTGTCTTTTATACATGTTTCTTGATGGCCCTTCCCCTATTTTCCCCCAGTATCCCTCTCTACCCTCCCCTCTGGTTACTGTCAGTTTGCTATTTATTTCAATGTCTTTGGTTATATTTTGCTTGCTTGTTTGTTTTATTGATTAGGCTTCACTTACAGGTGAGATCATATGATATTTGTCTTTCCCCACTTGGCTTACTTCACTTAGCATAATGCTCTCCAGTTCCATCTATGCTGACACCTTATCTTATTATAAGAGTTAGGGGATATTCTCTCCTTTTTAATTTTTGGAAGAACTGTGTAGGATTAATCTATTTTGTCTTAAATATTTGGTGGAATCCACCAGTGGAGCCATCAGAGTCCAGTGGGGTTTTTTTGGTGGAAAGTTTTTAAATTATAAATTCAATTTTAAATACATCTAAAGTTATTCTGATTATCTATTACTTTTGAGTGATCATTGGTAGTTATGTCTATCAAATCATTTGTCCATTTCATCTAAACTGTCAAATGTATTGGCATAAATTATAATATTTCCTTATTAAATATGGTACTTTTAAATTATGTTCACAAATACTTTGGTTCTCCTTTCAAAAAATGATGAATAATTTGTTTTGCCTATGTTTGATCTATACTGGGTGATTTGTTTCTAACAAATGAAATGTGGCAGGATTAAAATAGTGTGATGTCCAAGATCAGGATATTAGACATTGTTACATCTTCCTTGATCTATGCTTTGTATTGCCTGATGAGTAGAAGTCAGTTGTCTTGTTGCAGTGACACTCAAATGACCCCAAGAACAACCTTCAAGGCAAGGAATTGTAGCCTCCTGCCAACAGCAATGTGAGTTAGTCACCTTGGATGCAAATTCTCTAGCCCCCAGATGACTCTAGCACTGACTGATATCTTGGTTGCAACCTCACAAGTAACTTTGATCTAAAAATACCCAGATAAAGCATTCTCAAATTTCAGAATTACAAAAAATTTTGATAGTATGATTAAACATTTAGCTTGAGGGGAATTTGTTACACAGCAATGGAAAACTACTGCAAATTTTGATACTAAGAATGAAGTGCTGTCATAGAAAAAACCTAAAACTTAAGAGTGGCTTTGGAACTAAATAGTGGGAAGAACCTGGAAGAACACTAAAGAGAGAGTTTTTGAGAGATTAAAAATTTTTTAAGAAATTTAATTCCTGATTCTTAGAAACTGTGAGATAATAAATATTTGTTGGGGTTCAAGCAGCCAAGTTTTATGGTAATTATTACTATGCAGTAATAGATAACTAAGGTACTTTCCATTTAGTATCTATAGGATCTGTGGTTATGTGACCTTTCTTTCTAATGTTGGTATTTTTGATCTTCTTTCCCTTTTTCTGACAAGTCTGACTAGAGGTTTATCACTTCATTTTTAATCTCAAAGAACTAGCTTTTGGTTCTTATTAATGTTATCTATGGTTTTAGTTTTGTATTTTATTTATTTATGTTATTTCCTATATTCTTCTTTTTAATTTTTATATTTTCTTTTCTTGAGATTTAATAACACTTATTAATAAATTTCACTACTTCATCAATAGAATTCTTTATAAGACTTTAATTTTTTATTACTTTTTCACATTTCTCTATTGTTGTTCAAGTACAATCATGTCCATTTTCTCTCACCACTCCCCGCCACCTTCACCTCCCACCCTTGATCCTACGCACCTTTGGCTTTGTCCATGTGTCCTTTATACATGTTCATTGACATGCTCATATAGTTATGTCTGTTTTAATGTTCTTGTCTACTAATTCTAACATGTGTGTCACTTTTGTTTTTTTATTACTGATTGACTTTCTCTTTGTTTTTCAGGTGTGTTTTCCCACTTCTTTGCACACCTTGATTAAATGCCAGGCACTGTTATTTTTTTTGTGGGGGTGATGGATATTTTTTGAGGCTTAATTTTAATTTCTCAATTATAGTTTACCTTCAACATTATTTTGTATTGGTTTCAGGTGTAGAGCATAGTTGTTAGACAATCGTATACTTTACATAGTGTTCCCTCACGCTGATAATTCCAGTACCCAATTGGCACCATACATAGGTATCACAAGTGTTATAAATATGCAGGTGATGTTAGAATTTTTGGAAATAATTTATTCTTTTCAAGTTTTGCTTTTAAGCTTTGTTAGGTTGGATCATATTTGTCTTTAATCTAGAGTTAATTTCCTTTCTACTACTGAGGTTATAATTTTCTGAGTGCTCTGAGTATTTACTCCAATGTCCTGTGAAGTACAAGGTTTTCCTACCCTGGTTGGTGGAAAGACAAAGTATTCAAGTCCCATTTGTTCTCCAAGGATTTTGGATATTTCTGTCCTTAGCCTAAGGTACTTAGCTTTTTCATTATTATGCTGATCAGTACTCAGCTGAAGGTTTAGGGAGACCCTTTGGAGATCTCTGGAGCTCTGTCTTTATATAATTCTCTCCTTTCTGTTACTCTGCCCTGTAACTTTAGCCACCTTGGCCTCCTTGGACCTCCAATTCCGTCTTCTTAACTCAGGAAGACTGTTAGATTCTCCCTGCCTATATGGTGACCTGGAAACTCTGTCTTGACAGTAAGCTGTGGCAATCATAGGGCTTACCTCCTCAGTTTCCCATTTTATAGAAATCATTGTGTTATGCCTAATATTTAATATCTGAAAATCCTTAGAGTATACATTTTGTTATGGTCTTAATTATTTCAGGTGGGAGGGTAAATATATTCCCTATTACTCCACCTTGGCCAGATGCAGATGTCTCCTCACAACCACATTTAATTACCATTCCCTGTCTAAATTATATAGTAGTTTTTTTTTTAACTCACCTTCCAGCTTCTAGTATTGATGTCTACTGATTCTGCATGTTTTCTGGATTAAACTTTCTAAAACACTTCCCTAAGAAACCAAGCAATCTCTTTTTTAAAAAATCTTTAATGATCATATTATATCCAAACCCCCTTTCTGTTGTTTAAGATCTCCTAGTAGAAGGAAAGGCATTTTATCCTTTGGTTTTTCGTTCCATTGGACAAACAGAAGATAAATAAAAGGCATTTACTTAGACACCTTTCCTCTTTCCCTTTGAGGACTGTCTCTGTAACAGTAGCCCTTTTGTGCATAATCTATGATCCTAGCTGAGACTGAAGGTCAGACAGTGGAGATGTAGCTGACAGTCAAAACCTGTGATGATAGATAGAATTGTGTCTTATTTATTTGAATCCTTACAGTGTAATGTACCTGGTATATATTAAATAAATATACATTCTGCATAAACCACAGTACCTGGAATAAAAGTGTTTACATAATAGTTTTATAAAAATTATTCTTGGCTAAGCAAGCAATAAATGTCAAACCTTAAAAGTGTATAAAAAACATGAATCATATTTTTCCCTTTTAATCAATCAATTAGGCCTTATTATCACTGGTATTTTCTGCTGCAGATCAAACCATAGCTGTCTCAGGCTGGGAAAGCTGTTGTTGACTTAACATTGTTATACAGTCTGAAAGACTGAGATTTAACATAAAATATTTGGGAGGAAGATTTGGAAGGAAAAGCAAAACTATGCCTGGGGAAATGTTACTTGCTGTGTCCAATCTTGTCCATTAAGAAAATAAGGAGGTGATTTTCCCAGCATTTCAGTTGTCATTTTTATTTGTCAATAAATGTTTTTGAATTTTTCAAGGTTGAGAAACAACCAGCAGTAGCAGGGATGGCTGAGAAATAAGCTGCTTGGCTGATTTTCTCAGCAATGACCTGTAAGCAACCCTCTCTGGGGTTAAATGCAATCTAGTTTCCCTATTAACTCCAGTCCTGAGCAGCTCCCCAGCAGTCTTGGTTGTCAGGCTCAGTACACATTGAGTTAAGTAGAAGGGCATATGATGGGTAATAGTTTTGTGACAGAGATGACTATCATCAAGAGACTAAGCTGAAAATGACTTCTCTGGACTCCTGAGGATGGGAAATCAGGTTGAAAGTTGAGGTTGATCTTTCCAGCACTGTCTCCACATTGATTATATTGCTTTATATTTTACAGAAGAAAGAAAAACTTTTAACACTTAATTTTTTAAGATTGCCTTTATCTTCATTTATGTATATAAGCAGATGGTCTCATCTGTGTGATGAGATACAGATTTATCATCTGATGTGCCATGATCTCAGGACTCTGAAAAAGATTGTACGGTGTTGAATCCCAGCTTCACCCCTTACTAGCTGTGTCACCCTGGGTAAATTATTTCACCTCTCCATGCTCCAGTATCTTCATCTGTAAAACTGGATAATAAAATGACTGCCCTTGTGTCCTTGTTAAGTTACCTAGCAAGGACCTCCTGCCCATGTGCATAGGAGTGAAAACTATGACACCAGCCTATGAGAAAAGGAACTTATTTATTTATCTTTAGAGAGAGGGGAGGGGAGGAGGAGGGAGAAAGACTGGGAGAGAAACATCAGTGGTTCAGAGATGCATCAATTGGTTGCCTCTTGCATGCCCCCAGCTGGGAACCTGGCCTGCAACCCAGGCATGTGCCCTGGCTGGAAATCAAACCTGTGACTTTTTGGTTCACAGGCCAGCACTCAATCCACTGAGCCATACCAGCCAGGGTGGAAGAGATACTTGTTTAATGCTGACTCAACTCACAGGCGACAGGATGCTCTTCTCAAATTTGTCTCCCTGCTCCAGGGTTTGGGGCAAGTTTTGAAGGGTTGGGGCTGATAGGCTGGTATGCAGAAGTACTGGCAAAGTAGATTTGGATTGGAGAATTTTGGGACATGATCATTTATGCTGTTATAGTAAGGTGCTGCAGCACCAGATCTTCCTGGACAATGGACCCTTCCATTCTAAAAGGGTTCCAGTGTTCTTGGTTCCAAGTGGTAATGGAGGTCAAAGTTCTCTCCTCTGCCCAAGCTTCTGCTGCATGACTTGTGGTTTTTGTCTACTGCCTCTGAACAGCAACTCAGTATCTTGTTAGAAATAAGATGTGATGATTTTGAGCTGGTTCTGCATTTGCAGTTATAGTATTAAATAAATTAATAAATATAAAACTCTCCTACAGTATTTAGCACATTCTAGACACTTTTCTAAGTTTTAGTCATTAATATTATATTAACTGACAAAAAATAGCAGTACACCTGTCTATATGTAAAGCTTAGAATTCAAGATGACGTTACCTTTTCATCCCTCACCTCAAGCCTACTTTTGAAAGGGTTTCCTTTGTATTCGGTTATGTACACATATAATTTTTCTCTTAGGTTTATAATTGTGCTGTCTTAGCTGTTTAGGAGCTCTGAGATTCTGTTTCCCCTTTCATTTGTTCTGTAAATAAGGAGCAGCTAGCCCAAGCAATGTACATTTGTAAACATTACATTTAGCAAGTCTATTTTTCACTAAATAAAAGCACTGGTTCTATATGTGATCTTTACACCTTGTTGCTATGAGTGTAGAGCTGCATGTATTAGCTTCTTACATAGTTTATATTATTTGGATTACATGTCTGAAAAGATACCAGTTACCATTTATTGAGTGGCTATTATCTATAGGGTTATATACAAATACATATTTGATGCAGGTCAGACCATCATTTTTCTGAGGGCTTAAAGCTTAAGGGAATGGTCATGCAAGGCCTTATATGGGAGTCATATGAGGCTAATATCCATCCCCCTTGTTCTTACTCTAAGGGGGTCTACCACATGACTAATGACAAGCCAGGGAGCAAAGGTTAGAGGAGGGTTTGGAACAACATGACCGGCGATATAAAAAATCAGGAGGTCTAAACCACATGGCCAGCAATATGGTAGGGAAGAAAATGTCACCTTGGTAATGAGGTACCTCCGTAAAATTATTTTCTATTGCTAGGCACCTGGGGCTCTCTGCCCTGGTGACCTTCTATACCTGGCCTATCATTCCTACTCTGCTCATGCCTGTCTAACGGCCTACTACATAATGAGTTAGATTGATTAGATTTTCTATGTATTTTAACAGCTAACTACAATTCACCTTTCTATTACCTAGATATAAATAAGCAGGGTTTCAAATAAACTACAACCCACATCCTCTCCCATTTAAAACTCAGGTGGCAGTTGAAAACACTTGTTTAACCCAAAAAATCAACCAGTTGAAACCAACTATTAAAATTTCAATCTACCCACTAACTGTATATATTCTTAAATGAGGGAAAAATAGCATTTGCCTCCCTTCTCCTTTTCTATTTTCATCTCTTCCATACATCTTAATGCAGACAAAGCTGTAAATTTAATATATGATCCCCAAATTTGATAGCAAAGAAAAAAACCTTCGGTCAGTCTCATTCATTCAGGGAATTGGCATTTTCCTTAACTAGTACATTTTTTTTCACAGGCAAAGGCATACAGAATGGTCAGAGAATCCTTGGGAAGGCTGGAGACTTTTGCGAGACAAACATGGACTATGCTGAAGCCCATAGTTAGGCTGATTTGTCTTTTGCAAGGTTATTACATCAGCAGCAATACTTGGCTCACAGGCATAAAAAATGCATTTTAATACAGCATTGAGTTCTCTAACCTTCCTGTAAAAGAGACTGAAAAATAAACAAATGGTAACTTGTACTTGAACTCCATCATGCAATTCAATTTTTGCTTATGCTATTCATGTTTCCTATTTCTAGTGGTTCATTTAAATAATATGCTTGGCTTATTTTAAAAAGAGTCATTACGTATTTCTTCTGCTCTGAACCTCTTTTAGGTCACCTTGCCACTAATTGAGACCACAAGACAATTCCGCTCTTGTTTCTTTGCTTCTGCTGTAATTCTACATCACTTCTTTTCTTGTTTTTAATTATCGAGTTGAGAGGTAATAGATATTCTTTGGTTTATATTAAATAGGTCATGTATAATAATACGATCTTCTAATACTTTTGTTTGCCAAGTATTGATTTCTTCTTGCAAGGGTTCTCATTCTTCTCTTTCTCCCCTGCCTCTCTTCCATACACAAATCCTCATTCTTCTTGAGGTGCCAGAATTCACCCTACTCCCCAAAATGATTTCTGTGGTCTCAGATTTTTACTTTTTTCTCTTTATAATGAGTGAATATTTGAAGAGAGAATTAGATGCTCTAATACAACTGATTCTTTGTTCACATGACAACCTTGATGATATCAGGGAGAAGACACATCAATGTCATAAGGACTCCAATGTAAATGAATGCTACAAATGACTCTTAATTGTAGTTTAATTTTTTGGTATGCTAGAAACAACCACAAGCATCAGCAGAGGAGATGGTGAATAGAAGTTTATTTTCTAAAGACTATCTACACTGGGCAACTCCCAGCTTTCACTCCTATCTTGTGTTTTTCTGTCAGAAAACATTCACCTAACACCACACTCACCTGTAACTTGGTAGTCAGTGCACCTACTGATGGCTCTTCTAATATATTCAGCATGCCATTGAGGTGAACAGAGTAGAGTACTACAATTCTAGGGCACATTTCTAGGACTTATTCCCAGGAAACAAACAAACAAACAAATCTCTTGTCTGCTTCTATGAAGCTAAAGTCATCTGGGACAAAAATCATTTCCACATCTGCCATAGAGCTGAAGTGTTGTACTACTTTCATTTTTGTCACAGCCCAAGACTTATTTATTTATTTACTTACTTATTTTAAATTACTTTATTGTTGTTCAATTACAGTTGTCTGCATTTCCCCCCCACCACTCCCCCAAGACTCCTTTAAAATAAGGTGTTTCTACCTTCGAGGACTTTATCTGTTTGACTCTCTTCTCGAAAAGTCTTTGCTTAAGCTTGGCCTAATTATAACTATTGTTTTGGCATCTACTTCTCCCTCCCTGACCCAAGCTCCTTCTTCCCTCCAAATTAGTCATATTGTCATCTATGTGCAAAGGACTGTAGTTAACCACTGGTACTCAAGGATTTCCACAGTAGGGATGGGCTCCTCTTAGCATACAAGAGGATCTGTCTTATAGTCTTTGATATTCTTCTTCATTTATCTGCCCCAAAATTCCTCATCATAGATCTCCATACTGCTGGTCTAAATGGGCTTTTTTTTGAACCCATCCTAATTTAAGACACTTCTAGAACCAGCCTCCACTGAGTTCCATGCTCTTTTGTTCTTGTCTTAGGCTTTTGTGTGAGGTTCAAGGTGTGTTCACTGGATGGAGGCCCTATTACATAATTTCTTGTACACATCCTTTACTCTCATCTGTACTGACAGATAGATAGAAAATAGATATAATCATATTCTGTCTTCTAAGTTCCACACATCACAAATCAAGTGATGTGAAATAAGTTTTTAGCATCTTCATAGTGCTGTTTTGTGAAACGCTAATCACTTTGCACAGGAGAATTTAATTTTCAGCCCCATGTGTTCCTTAGCTGCCAGGAATAAACAGGGATAGGAAACCCACAAAGCACAGGATGGTGTTTGTTCAAGTCACAGGTGCATACTCTGAGGTACTAATGAAAGAATTAACCCAGCATTTCAGTAATTGAGGGTGAATGTCTATTAAACCCAAACCACAGTGTTAGGCAAAGAGTGTAACACCCAAGGCCTCTCTAAAGGTAAAGAAAGACCCAAGAAGGAGATAAGGCATGGATGCAAAATCCTCATGAAATGTATCTTTGGAGAAGGTAAAACCACCCAAGTTGAGTGTAGTTCATTTATCTTTGTAGTTGTAAAAAGTTATCACATAGATGCTTCACTGAGTCACTTATGACAAAGATGCACTTGTTTACTTTTTCAGGCAGAAGAATGAATAATATGGCAAGCACTCTCTTTCACATTAAGACAGCAGATCTACATCATTGGTGAGGAAGGCATGATAACATTTGAAATTTAAGTGGTTAAAAGAGAACTGAACAAAGGTAATCATGTTATTTCTATTAAATGGTCTACTAAGATAATTACAGGGCATGTCAATTCAAGGGCGGGTAAAAGGATAAGTTGCTATGTCAGAGTATCTTATGATGCATTGCTCCTATAGTTGACTATTTCTCATCCAGCTACATTTATCAGAGCCACACAAGTAATTAACTATGTGAACATAATGTAGTCTTGTAGTAAACAGGGTTGGTTCCCTAGCCACAATCCCATGGCCTGCCCCTGATTTAAAGTGCAGCTATGTTGGACAGTTTCCATGCGTATTGTCAATATCTTACCTCAAATACTTAGCTTATTGCTCTAGCTTTTTTTTGCATCAGAGTTTTCTCCAAAGTCATAGAAATTTATTCATTCCTCCTAGAGGACAGCTCCATACTAAGTGGAAGTAAGCACCCTCAACTTCAGCCAGTAGTAAGGAGGCAGTTCTAAGGTATTCAGAGGGTCCTCAGATTTTCACAGCAGTTACCAGCACAAAAACATAAACCTTTATTAGAGTTTCCTCCTTCTCTCATTCTCCCTCCTCTTTCATGCCTGACCTGGCATCAACTCCCAAATAAGCTAGTGCACCCAAATGTGTAAATACATTCTGTATACATAGGGAAACTTTTGAAAAGAAAAACGCCAAACTGTTAAAGTGGTTACCTATGTGGATTGGAATTGATGGGTATATGGATAGGAATTGTAGCAGATGCTATTTTTGTCCTGCTCATATCTCCTTGGCTCTCATTTTTCCTGTACATACCTACAGGTGCTTTCTGCAAGAACATGCAATTCTCTACAGGAAGGCTTCCTATGAACACAGGAGTGTGCTTGGCCTACCTACAGAATCAGCCAGAAGGTGTGAGTGATTAGCATCCCCAGAGAAGCTCTCAGCCAATGAGGAAAGAATAGAGGTAAATAAATACTTCAGTTTTCTCACCCTCAGGTGGGACAACTCTGAGGCATGTTTTATACCATGGACTGACAAAATTGTTTTTGTAGGGCCAGATAGTAAGTAATTTAGTCTTCAAGGGTGATACTGTCATAATTATTCAACTTATAGAAAACAAATAAACAAAAAGAGGGCATGACTGTATTCCATTAAAACTTTACTTATAAAAATAGCCAGTTGGCCAACTTCTCTATTACACATCTCCTAGAAGACCATAGGAGAATAGGCCTTAGTTGTATCCAGTGAAAACCTGCTCCTCAACACATCCTTTATTGTCTTTCCTTCCCTCTTCTGGGCTCTCTCACCATGCTCCTTGACCTTACAGATAAACTACCTGTCCCCAAATCCTAATCTTAGAGATTAGAGATTAGATGTTTTGGGGGAATTCAACCTAAGAGAGGAAATTCAGTTTTTACTTCTCTCCAATTTTAACTTTATGAGAATATATTATTTTTAAACCCCTTAAAAGAAAATGTTTATAAATGACATGTAGAAAACAAACCCTGGTTCCTGGACCCTAAACCAGCTACCTTCAGAATAGTATTAATAGAGGAAGACAATTCTCACACTGGGGAGATAAGCCTATCATTCTCTTAAGAAACATTGGTCTTGACAATGGTCCATGAAACAAATTTATCTTGATCTGTGCCAAAAGAGTTTCTGAAAACCTGATAATGAATCAGAGTTTAATCATCTACTCTCATATTCTCTGATAATATGTAATATAAATTATTACATAATTTATAGCTTTACATGGTATTTTGATTTTGTATGCACTTAGACTTGGTTGGGGTCCTACTACCACTTTACCTTCACTTTCTGTCCTTCACGTTCATTTTGATCCATTAGTAAGACCTTAACACTGAAAGATGCCCTGTATTTAAAGGAGTCATTATCAATATTAGTGACCACCTAAATTCACTTTTGTTAAGTTTGGGAAAAAACTTGGTTTAACCTATTTCCTCAAACAACTAAAGTGCCACCTAGAGAATCATAATGATACAATTAAAATAGTGGTTACTTTTATGGTGGAAAGGGAGTCATTATTTGGGGTGGGGGCACATGTGAGGCCTTTGGGATGCTGGCAATATTCCATTTATCTTAATGGTGGTTACATGGGTGTTTGTTTTGTGAAAATTACTGAGTTGCACATGTTTATTTTGTGCAGTTTTTATTGTGTTGTATTTCAAAATTCAAAAACATAGGGATCAGTACCTAGACGGAAGAAAGACCATCTTTCAAGACAGCTTGCCACTTAGGAAAAGTTCTTAATTGTTCTGCAATGTCTCTTTTTGGCAGTCATGGAGCTGTGCCATTCTGACCTCACTTTAAAAATGAACATATCATACAGCAGCAGCAGCACCTTCAGGATCCACTTCAGCTTTTGAGCAGAGGTTGTAGTCTTCCTGTACAGCCCCTAGCCAGAGATTGAGCATGATTGGGTTTGCTAGGACCTGGCAAGTTCTATCCAATCTGAGGCTCCTTTATTGGGAAATCTTTGCTCTGGAGCTCCCTGATGAATTAACCAAGGTTTTGTCAAGTCTGACTTGCCAACTGGGGTGCTCACTGCACATTCTATTTTTTCTCCCTTTATCTTTCAGGAAATTATTTCCCCAACTTTTTATTTAAGTATAGTTGACATTCAATGTTGTATTAGTTTCAAGTGTACAACATCATGATTCAACATCTACATACCTTAGAAAATGATCATCACAGTACGCCCAGTAATTATCTGTCACCATACAAAGTTATTATAATATTATTGACTATACTCCCTGTGATGTACATTATATCTCTATGAGTTATTTATTTTATAACTAGAAGTTTGTACTTCTTAATCCCCTTCACTATTTTGCCAATCTCCCCATCTCATGGCCCCTCTAGAAACTATCAACTTGTTCTCTATGTCTGTGAATCTGTTTCTGTTTTTGTTTTATCTTTTAAAGATTTTATTTATTTATTTATTTATTTTTAGAGAAAGAGAGGGAGGGAGAAGGAGAGGTGGAGAAACATCAATGTGTGGTTGCCTCTCATGCATCACCTACTGGGGACCTGGCCTGCAACCCATGCATGTGGCCTGACTGGGAATCTAACTGGTGACCCTTCAGTTCACAAGCTGGTGCTCAATCCACTGAGCCATGAGAGCCAGGGTTTTTTTGGTTTTCTTTTGTTTGTTTGTTTCTTTGTTTTTTAGATTCCACATATAAGTGAAATCATATGGTATTTGTCTTTCTCTGTCTGACTTATTTCACTTACCATAAAACCCTCTAGGTCCATCTATGTTGTTTCAAATGGCAAGATTTAATTATTTTCTATGGCTGAGCAATATTTCATTTTATATATATAGAATATGTATTCATACATATATATTCTCTGGTATATTCATAAATATACCTTATATACAAATATATATTTATGAATAGATATTCTATATATTATAATTCAATAAATCTATTTTTATATATTTTATATAAATTTATATTTTGTATATATAAAGATGTGATATATAAATATATACATATATAAGTATATGAATATATAAATGTATAAATGTGTATCACATCTTTATTCATTTTTCTATCAATGAACAGTTAGGTTGTTTTCATATAATGGCTATGGTTGTAATGAACATAGGGGTACATATATATTTTCCAACTATTGTTTTCTTTTTCTTTGGAAAAATACCCAGAATTGAATTGCTGGATCATATAGCACATCTATTCTTAATTTTTTCAGATAGCTCCATACGGTTTTCCATGTTAGCTGCATCAATTTACATTCCCACCAACAATGCAGGAAGGTTTTCTTTTCTCTACATCTTTGCCAACACTTCTTATTTGTCGTCCTTTTGATAATAGCCATTCTGAAAGTTGTGAGGTGATATCTCATTGTGGTTTTGATTTGCATTTCCCTGATGATTAGTGATGTTGAGATCTTTTCATGTGGTGTTAGCCATCTGTATATCTTCTTTGTAAAAATGTTTACTCAGGTTCTCTAAGTTATTTATTTGTTTGTTTGTTTATTTATTTATTTATTTTTCTGGCATATGTTTCATCCAGGATGTGAACATCTCAAATACACCATTCCCAAGAGGACTGTCTAGCCTAGGGACATAATCGTTCAAAGGAAAGTCTGTTTCTTGGATAAAAAGGCAACCCATAATACAACATGGTGCTGTCAATGCTGTCTCCACAGGCTTCAGTCCCCGTGAACCTGTATCTCCCAGGCTCCATGCTGTGCTGGTCCATTGTCTGCTGGAAGGTCCAGATAATGCCGTGCATTCCCACCTACATGGTGGTGAAGTCATGGTACAGCTCTGGGTAGTGTGTGACTATGTTCGGGATTTGGGTCTTATTTACTGGGGTCTCACATCTCAGATGTTTTGCTTCTAGAAGATATTTAACAACCTTAAAACTAAAGCCATTGACATCCTTTGTGAGCCAGAACTGTATAATTTCCTGCAGGGTTTCTGTGAGGTTAATGAGGTATTGCTGTTAGGGTCAATCGACATTTCAGTCTTTATATTCTCTGATATCCACCATGGTTGTTGCTACTGACTAACCTCATCATTCACAAATCCATCGGTTACTGCCAGATACCCTACTCCTGGTTGGCCACCTCAGTTATTTAATCTTTATTTCTTATAAATTAGTGCTTTGTACTCCTGCTGTCTCAAACCACTTTGCATTCCCCCTCCAACTGATGACCAAAAACAGTAGGTGAAAGATGTGAACCCAAGGATACCTGCTGGAAGAGCAAACCCACAAACAAAGGAACCACCAACATATAACAACAGAAGAAGGTGAAGGAGGGAGTGGAAGCCACACTGACTCAACCCAGGAAATATCTGGAAATACAACTAAATGGAGTAGAAATTACTCAGAACAAACAAATGAACAAGAGCAAGAGAGAATCCTCAAAACCTTGTACACACAGAAGAACCTGCTTCAACATAACCTGTACACACCTGCACAACAGAATGCAAGACTTGGTGTACAGAGTGACCCTCAGTTAACCAGCTGGAGGGAAGGACTGCCAAAGAAAGACCCAACAACAATCAAAATCCAAAGAGCATACAGACAGCCCAAGACCAGAGAGCTCTGGAGATCAAGGAGACTGCACCACTGAATCTCAAAGGTCTTCTACCATAGAAGTTCACAGCATAAACCCAGAGAGTCAGAACAGATCAATTTCAGAAGCAGAGGCTAACAAGAAGAGTCTCACAAACAATGGGAAGACAAAGAAACAATCCCCAAACAAAAGGAAAGGAGGAAGCCTCAGAAAGAATGCTAAATAAAACAGAGGCAAGTCAACTATCAGATATTGAGTTCAATGCAATGGTTACAAGGAAGCTCAGTGAGCTCACAGAGAATTTCCAAAAACTACACAGAAACTACACTGAATTCACTGCAAACTATATCAACATGAAAAAGGAAATAGAAACTATCAACAAGGGCCAAGAGGAAGTGAAGAATAAAACTTTTGAATTGAAGAACACAGTAGAAGGAATCAGAAACATGCTTGATGAAGGAGAGGATTGGATCAGCAAGGTGGAGGACAAGATAGAAAAAAACACCCGGAAAAAACAAGAAAGGAAAAGAGGCTCAGAAAGAATGAAGAGAGCTTAAGGGAAATGCAGGACAACATGAAATGTAATAATATCCATATAATAGGGATACAAGAAGGAGAAGAAGAAGACCAAGGGATAGAAAACCTGTTTGAAAAAGTAATTATGGAAAGCTTCCCTAATTTGATGAGAGAAAAAGTCACAAATCCAGGAAATACACAGAGTCCCAATCAAGAGGAACCCACAGAGTCTCACTTCAAGACACATCATCATTAAATGGCAAAATTTCAAGACAAAGTGATAATCAGAAAGGGAGAAACAGGAAGTAACGTACAAGGGAACCCTGATAAGGTTAACAGCTGACATCTCAATGGAAATGATCCAAGCCAGAAGGGAATGGCAAGAAATAGTCCAAGTAATGAAACCAGAGGCCTGCAATGAAGACTACTCTATCCAGTAAAGCTCTCAATTAAAATGGAAGGCCAAATAAGGAGCTTCCTGGATGAAAGAAGCTTCAAAGAGTATACCTCCTCCAAACCAGCTATGCAAGAGATGCTAAAGGGTTTGCTTTAAGAACATGAAGAAAAAGAGTGAAAGAGAGAGAAACACAGGTAAGAAAAAATGGCAATTAATGAGTACCTATCAATAAAAACTTTAAATGTCAATGGATTAAATGCTCCAATCAAAAGACACAGAATAGTGGAATGGACAAGAAAACATGACCCACACATATGCTGCCTACAAAAGACCCACCTCAGAACAAAAGACCTACACAGACTGAAAGTGAAGGGCTAAAACCAAATATTCCAAGCAAATGGACAGGGGAAAAAAGCTGGGGTAGCAATACTCATATCAGGCAAAATAGACATTAAAAAAAAGAGCCATAAAAAGAGACCCAGAAGGTCACTTCATAATACTCAAGGGAAGAATCCATCAAGAAGACAAAAACATTGTAAATATATATGTACACAACATAGGAGCACCAAAATATATAAAGAAAACCTGGGAGGACTTCAAGAAAGATATTGACAGCAACAGCATTACAGTAGGGGATTTTAACACCCGACTGTCAAAAATGAACAGGTTTTCCAAAAAAATATCCACAAAGATATTGTGGCATTGAACAATGCCCTAGATGAAATGGACTTAACTGATATATATATACAGACCTCCATCCCAACGAAGCTAAATACACATTCTTTTCAAATGCACATGGAACATTTTCAAAGATAGATTACATGAGAGGACACAAAACAAGCCTCAACAAATTCAAGAACATTGAAATCATACCAAACATTTACTCTGACCACAAGGGACTGAAACTATAAACCAACCCCAAGGAAAAAAACACCAAAACACTCAAACTCATGGAGATTGAATAGCATCCTATGAATGAATGGTTCAAGAATGAGATTAGGGAAGAAATCAAACTGCTTCTGGAAACAAAAACAATGAACTCAAAACAATCCAAAACTTACGGGACACAGAAAAGGCAGTCCTGAGAGGGAAGTTCATAGCAATACAGGCCTACCTAAAAAAGATAGAAACATGTCAAACACACAGCCTAACCCTACGCCTACAAGAACTCGAGGAAAAATAACAAACACAACCCAGAGAAAGTAGAAGGAAGGAAATAACCAAGATCAGACCAGAATTAAATGACATAGAAACTAAAAGCACAATTCTAAGGATTGAATCCAGGAGCTGGTTCTTTGGAAAGATAAACAAAATTGACAAGCCTTTAAGCAGGCTCATCAAGAAAAAAAGAGAGAGGACCCAAATAAACACAACCAGAAATGAAAGAGGGGAGATTACAACTGATACCACAGAAATACAAAGGATTGTAAGAAATTACTATGAAGAACTATATGCCAAGAAATTTGAAAACCTAGGTGAAATGGACAAAGTTCTAGAAAAATATAATCTTCCAAAATTAAATGAAGAAGAAGCAGAAAGCCTGAACAAACTAATAACAGCTGACAAAATGAAATGGTAATCAAAAAGCTTCTGATGCACAAAAGCCCTGGACCAGACATTTTCATGGGAGAATTTTAAAATATTTAAGGAAGAGCTAATCCCTACCCTTCTCAGAATATTCCAAAAAATTCAAGAAGATGGAAGATTTCCAAACTCATTTTATGAAGCCAGAATCATCCTAATCCCAAAACCAGATAAAGACATAACAAAGAAAGAAAACTTCAGGCCAATAT
>CM052552.1:46115312-46133432 GCA_028533065.1 Trachops cirrhosus
GGATGTGGAGAAAAGGGAACCCTAGTGCATTGGGAATGCAGACTGGTGCAGCCACTGTGGAAAACAGTATGGAATTTCCTCAGAAAACTAAAAATGGAACTGTCTTTTGACCCAGGAATTCCACTACTGGGATTATACCCTAAGAGCCCTGAAACACCAATCCAAAAGAACTTATGCACCCCAATGTTCATAGAAGCACAATTTACAATAGCCAAGTGCTGGAAGCAACCTATGGCCCATCAGCACCTGAGGGGATCAAGAATCTATGGTACAATTACAGAATGGAATTCTATGCAGCAGAGAAAAAGAAGGACCTTCTACCCTTTGGGACAGCATGGATGGAACTGGAGAGCATTATGGTATGTCAACCAATCCAGACAATGAGGTACAAATACCATATGATCTCACCTTTAAGTGGCACATAATCAACAAAAGAAAATAGCAAACAAAATATAACCAGAGACATTGAAATTAAGAACAATCTGGCAGTAACCAGAGGGGAGCAGGGAGGAAACTGTGGGGAGAAGGTTTTTCAGGAACTACTATAAAGGACACATGGACAAAACCATGGGGAAGGGTGGTAGCAAAGGAGTGAGATGGGTTTGGCTCGGGTGCGGGGGAGTGGTGGAGAGAAAATGAAGACAACTGTAATTGAACAACCATAAAGTAATTAATAAAAAATTGAATAAATAAATTAGTGCTTTTAATATAATCTCATTATATTCTCAACCATCTTCAAAAACATACACAAACACACAGATACATAAAACCCAGTACATTTACTTCAGGGGGGGAGCCTTTAAATAAAATTAAATTGTTAATTAATGGTTATGGATAAGCAGAAGGACCACTTTATTACAGATCAACAGGTAATAGTGGACATTCTTAATATAGTTTCTATTTAATTACAAAATATAACATCTGAATGTCTGACATGTACCACGTGGGTTTAGTGCTATATGTTAATTTCTTTGTGGTGCTTCATCTTTTTTTATTAATGTTCAAATACAGTTCTCTCCAATTTCCTACCACCACTTTCCTTCACCCTACCAACTCCCATGTCCCACCCTCAATCCTACCTCGCTTTGGCTTTGCCCTTGGGTCCTTTATACATGTTCATTGATGATACTTTCCCTTCTTTCCCCCACTATTTCCCTCCCTCTCCCCTCTGGTTACTTTCAGTTTGTCATTAATTTCATAGTCTCTGGTTATATTTTGCTTGATTGTTTATTTTATTGATTAGGTTCCACTTATAGGTGAGATATAGTATTTGTCTTCACCACCTGGCTAATTTCACTTAGCCTAATGCTCTACAGTTCCATCCATGCTGTTGCAAAGGGTAAGAGCTCTTTCTTCCTTCCTTCCTTCCTTCCTTCCTTCCTTCCTTCCTTCCTTCCTTCCTTCCTTCCTTCCTTCCTTCCTTCCTTCCTTCCTTCCTTTCTTTTTCTTTCTGCTGCATAGTATTTCATTGGGTAAATGTACCACTGTTTTTTGATCCACTCATTTGCTGATGGGTACCTAGGCTATTTCCAGCACTTGTCTATTGTAAATTGTGCTGCTATGAACATTGGGGTGCATAGGTTCTTTTGAATTAGTGTTTCAGGATTCTTAGGGTATAGTCCCAGCAGTAGAATTGCTGGGTCAAAAGGTAATTCTATTTTTAATTTTTTGAGGAAATTCCATACTGCTTTCCACAGTAGCGACACCAGTCTGCATTCCAACCAAGAATGTACTAGGGTTCCCTCTTCTCTAAAACCTCTCCAGCACTGTTTGTTGATTTCATTATGATGACCACCTGACCGATGTGAAGAAGTATTTCATTGTGGTTTTAATTTGCATCTCTCTGATGGCTAGTGGTGCTGAGTATCCTTTCATATGTCTCTGGGCACTCTGTATTTCCTTCTTGGAGAAGTGTCTATTCAAGACCTTTGCCCAATTTTTAATTGTTTTGTTGTTTTTTGTTTTTTGTTTTTGTCTTCCTGCAGTAGAGTCATATGATTCCTTATATATCTGGGAGATCAAACCCTTGTCGGAGATATCATTGGCATATATTTTCCCATACAGTTTCTTTCTTTTTCATTTTAATGCTGTTTTTTTCAGCTGTGCAGAAGCTTTTTATTTTGATGAGGTCCCATTTGTTTGTTCTTTCCTTTATGTCCCTTGCTCTAAGTGATATATTGGTGAAAATATTGCTGTATGGGATATCTGAGGTTTTCCTGGTTATGTTTTCCTCTATGACTTTTATGGTATCACAACTTATATTTAATTCTTTTATCCACCTTGACTTTATTGTTGTGTATGGTGTAAGTTGGTGGCTGAGATTCATTTTTTCCATGTAGCTGTCCAGATGTTCCAACACCAATTGTTGAAGAAGTTATTTTTGCTCCATTTTATGCTTCTGCCCCCTTTGTCAAATATTAATTGACCATAGAGACTTGGGTTTATTTCTGGGCTCTCTATTCTGTTCCATTAACCTATGCATCTGTTCTTATATCAGTGCCAGACTCTTTTGATTACCATGGCCTTGTAATATAGTTTGATGTCAGGTATGGTGATCCCTCCTACTTTGTTCTTCTTTCTCAAAATTGGTATTGCTATTTGGGGTCATTTATGGTTACATATAAATTTTTGAAGTATTTGTTCTATATTTGTGATATATGCCATTTGTATTTTAATAGGGACTGCATTGAATCTATAAATTGCTTTGGGTACTATGGTAATTTTGATGATGATAATTCTTCCAATCCATGAACATGGGATAAGATTCCATATATTTGTGTCTTTCTTAATTTCTGTCTTCATTGTTGTATAGTTTTCTGAGTACAGGTCTTTTACCTCCTTGGTTACGTTTATTCCTAGGTACTTCATTTTCCCTGTTGCTATATAGCAAATGGGATTTTTTTTCCTGATTTCTGTTTCTGATATTTCCTTGTTTGTGTACAAAAATGCCTTCAATTTCCAAATATTGTCCTTGTAGGCTGCTGTTTTGCCAAATTCACTCACTAGATTGTGTAGCTTTTTGGTGAAGTCTATAGGGTTTTCTATGTGCATTATCATGTCATCTACAAAAAATGACAGTTTTACTTCCTTCCTTCCAATTTCAATATATTTTATTTCTTTTTCTTGCTTAATAGATGTGGCTAAGATTTCCAATACTATGTTTAATAGAAGTGGTGAAAGTGCACATCCTTTTCTTGTTCCTGATGTTAGTGGGAAAGCTTTCAGTTTTTGTCCATTGAGCATAATGTTGGCTGTAGGTTTCTTGTATATTGCATTTATTATGTTGAGGTACACTCCCTCTAATCCCACTTCGCTGGATGTTTTTTTCATCATAAATGGGTGTTGTACCTTATCTAAAGCATTTTCTGCATAGTAATATGATTACGTGTATTTTGTCTTTCCTTTTGTTTATGTGATGTATTACATTTATTGATTTGCAAATATTGTACCATCCTTGCATCCCTAAGATGAATCCCACTTGATCATGGTATATGATCCTTTCAATGTATTGTTCTACATGGTTTGCCAATATTTTGTTGAGGATTTTAGCATGTATGTTCATCAGCAATATTGGCCTGTAGTTTACTTTCTTTAATGTGTGTTTTTCTGGGTTTGGCATTAGTATGATGCTGGCCTCATAAAAAGAGTTTGGGAGTCTTCCTTTCGCTTGCAGTTTTTGGAATAGTCTGAGAAGTATAGGGGTTAGCTCTTCCTTAAATATTTTGTAAAATTTACCCATGAAACCATCTGGTCCAGGTCTTTTGTATGTCAGAAGCTTTTTGATTACTGTTTCAATATCATCAGCTGTTATTTGTCTGTTCAGGCTTTCTGCTTCTTCTTCATTAAATTTTGGAAGATTATATTTTTCTAGAAATTTGTCCATTTTGCCCAGGTTTTCAAATTTCTTTGCATATAGTTGTTTGCAGTAATTTTGCACTATTTTTTGTATTTCTGTGGTATCAGTTGTAATTTCTATTCTTTCATTTCTGATTTTATTTATTTGGTTCCTCTACCTTTCTTTCTTAATGAATCTGGTTAAATGCTTTTCAATTTTGTTTTTCTTTTCAGAGAATAACCTGCTGGATTATCGATCCTTTGAGTTGTTCTTCTAGTCTCTATGTCATTTAATTCTGCTGTGATCTTGGTTATTTTCTTCCGTCTAGTTACTCTAGTTTTGTTTGTCTTTGTTCATCCAGTTTTTGTAGATGTGGTGTTAGGTTGGTTATTTGAAATGTTTCTATCTTTTTTTAGGTAGGCCTGTGTTGCTATGAACTTCCCTCTCAAGACTGACATCATTGTGTCCCACAGGTTTTGGACTATTGTGTACTCATTTTCATTTGTTTCCAGAAATGTTTTGATTTCTTTCTTGATCTCCTTACTAACTCATTCATTGTTTAGTAGCATGCTATTCAGTCTCCATGTATTTGAATATTTTTGAATTTTTTCCTTTTGGTTGGATTTTAGGTTCAGTCCCTTGTTGTCAGAGAAAATGCTTGATATGATTTCAATTTTCTTGAAATTGTCTGAGGCTTGTTTTGTGTCCTATCATTTGGTCTATCTTCGAAAATGTTCCATGTGTATTTGAAAAGAATGTGTATTTGGTTTCTTTGGAATGAAAGGATCTCTATATATATCAGTTAAGTCCATTTGATATAGAGCATTGTTCAATGTCACAACATCTTTGTTGATATTTTGTTGGGAAGATCTATCCATTTTTGACAGTGGGGTGTTAAAAGCCTCTACTATAATTGTGTTGCTGTTAATAACTTTCTTGAAGTTCTCCAAGATATTCTTTATGTATTTGCATGCTTCTATATTAGTTGCATATATATTTACAATGTTTATGTCTTCTTGATGGATTCTTCCCTTGAGTATTATGGAGTGACCTTCTGGGTCTCTTTTTATGGCCCTTTCTTGAAGTCTATTTTGTCTGATATGAGTATTGCTACCCCAGCTTTTTTCCCCTGTTCATTTGCTTGGAATATTTGTTTTTAGCCCTTCACTTTCAGTCTGTTTAGGTCTTTTGTTCTGAGGTGGGTCTCTTGTAGGCAGCATATGTGTGGGTCATGTTTTCTTGTCCATTCCACTATTCTGTGTCTTTTGATTGGAGCATTGAATCCATTTACATTTAAGGGTGTTATTGATAGGTACTTATTCATTGTCATTTTACTCCCTTTGTACTTTTGTTACTTTATCTCCTTTTTTTAAAGGAGTCCATTTAGCATATCTTGCAAAACTGGTTTTGTGGAGGTGTATTCTTTTAGGTTTGTTTTGTTTGGGAAGCTCCTTATTTTGCCTTCAATTTTAATTGAGAGCTTTGCTGGATAAAGTAGTCTTGATTGCATGCCTTTTCTTTTCATTACTTGGAATATTTCTTGCCATTCACTTCTGGCTAGTAATGTTTCTATTGAGAAGGCAGCTGCTGGCCTTGTTGGAGCTCCCTTGTTTGTTACTTCCTGTTTCTCCTTTGCTGCCTTTAATATTCTCTCTTTGTCTCTGAATTTTTCTATTTTAATTATGATGTTTCTTGGAGTGGGCCTCTTTGGGTGCCTTTTGTTTGGGACCTTCTGTGTTTCTTGGACTTCTGTGGCTTTGTCTCTCAGCAAATTAGTAAAGTTTTCCATCATTACTTTTTCACACATGTTTTTTCTCTTTTGCTCTTCTTCTTCTTCTCCTTCTGGTATCCATATTATATGGATGTTATTCCCCTTTAGGTTGTCCTGCAGTTCCCTTAACCCTTCTTTGTTCTTTTTGAGTCTTTTTTCCTTTTCTTCCTCTTTCTGGGTGTTTTTCTCCACCCTGTCCTCCAGCTTGCTGATTCGATCCTCTCCTTCATCAAGGCTGCTTTTTATTCCTTGTACTGTGTTCTTCAAATCAGAAATTGTTTTCTTCATTTCCTTTAGGCCATTGTTGACTGTTTCTATGGCCCTTTTTATGCTGATGTAGTTTCTAGTAAGTTCCTCATAGTTTCTTGTAGTTTTTGGTAATGTGTACTGAGCTCATTGAGCTTCCTTATAACCATTGTTTTGAACTCAATATCTGATAGCTGATTTGCCTCTATCACATTTAGCAGTCTTTCTGAGGATTCCTCCTTTGCTTTATATTGGGGGTTGTTTCTTTGTCTTCCCATTATTTTTGAGACTCTTCTTGTTTGCTTCTGCTTCTTAAATTCATTTGTCTTAATTTCCTGACTTTGTGTTGTGAATTTCTATGGTAGGAGGCCTGTGAGGTTCAGTGGTGCAATCTCCTTGATCACCTAAACTTGATGCTCTTGGGATGCCCTTTATGCCATTTATTTTGGCTTTCTGGATGTAAGTGGGTTTTGATTGTTGTTGGGTCATTTTTTGGTGGGTCCTTCCCTTCAGTTGTTTGACTGAAGGTTACTCCACCCCCCAATTCTTATGTAATGTTGTGTAAGTGTTACCAGAACCAAACCACAAAGCCCAGAAAATAAACCCACACCCAGAAAAATAACTACCCCCCGCAATCCCACTATCAATAGCAAATGAACCAGTATTACTAAGGGCATAAAGGGATTCAGACTAGTATAAGAAAGGAGAGTGAATATGAGATTATCTACTGAAAGAAAAATAATTTTGAGAGAATAGATGGGGGAGCATTAAAAGTTGGGAGGTAGAGCAATGTAGAGAGAGAACGTTGGGTGTTGGAACAATGCAGAGCAACAATAAGTAAAAAGGGGGATGAAGAATGTGGAGTGGAGTATGAGAAGGGAAGTGTATAGTATTAGGTTTAAATAGAAGTTAAAATAATATGAAATAAAATAAAGTTAGAGAAAAAGAAAAAGGAAGGAAAAATAGTAAATAGTTAATAAAAATATAGGAGTCCAATTGGAGATAAAAAGACACCACAGTACTATCAACACTAAATGAGCTAAAATTAATATAGGTGGCACGTTAATAAGCAGGAAAAAAACAAATAAAAATTTAAGAGATGGCAGAAGAATATGAAGCGATTTTGAAATGACAGAGGGAGAGGGAATAGTAAGAGTGAGTAACAAAAACTAGGCTAAGAGAGGGTAAAATTAAGTTTGGGATGTAAGAAAAAAGAAAAGAGAATAAAGAAAAACAAATGAGCAGGATGAAAAAAAATGAGGAAAGACAAAAAAGAAAAAAAGCAGGCTAAGACAGAAGAATTAAAAATTTGAGACAAAGAAAGAGTAGGAGAGGGGACCAGTAAAATTTTATGTTTGAAATATAAAATTAGTGAAGCTCTAGAGATGAAATTGAAAAAAATGCAACAACAAATACCCTACCCACAACCAACTAGCAAAGACTGCTAAAGGTGGAGAGAGAACATGTGTATTTTAAGATAGGGGAAAAAGAATGTAAGATGAGCATTGACAAGAAAATTGGTTGTGTGTGTCTTGATAGGGGAGAAATAGTAGGAGTGTGAAATAGAAACGAGTTGTAGCAAGAGAGAAAACAAAATTTGAACTTAAAATAATGTGAGAAAAGAAAAAGGTAAAATGGGTTAAGAGGAGGAAGGGACAAAATGTGTGAATTGAATTACACTATAGTATAAACTCGTATTTGACTTAATATGTACAAACTTGTTGGACAAGAAATGAATGTTAAAAAAAACTATGCAGGAAAGAAAATATCACAAATCATGAAGAAGACCACAGTGGGTTTTGTTTCAGTAGCCTCTTGTATTTACCACTGTTTTTTTTTCTTTCTGAATTTGCCCCTGGTGATGTCAGATGTTGACCCCGTCTGACTTTAGGCAGCCTGTTTGATACTTCCAGTGATCAGCTCTCCCTGGCTGTCTCCTGCAATTGTTAATCTGGTCACTCTGCACTCAGCAGTCAGGCTTAAGCACCACAGGGCCAGGGAAGATACCCTCCTAGGTCAGGGCTATTTTTTCCCCTCAGGTTATTGCTCCTTAGAGGAGAGTGGTCTGCCTGAGCACAAAGGCTGCTGTCATCTGGGGAATGACTCAGCACAAGGATCTCGGCATCTACTCTCTCAGTTCTATCCCCCAAGCTTCAGTTCTTAGTCTGTCATCAGGTGTCACCTGTCCACTCTGCCCCAACCTTTGGCAGAGTCCAGGGTAATTGACTGCAAATGGTAATTTGTGTGTTAGTCCTTTAAACAGCTCTTGCATCTCCAGCCATCTGTCTGCAGCTCTGTCACTTTGCACCGCTGGTTGTTATCTGTGTCCTTTCTGGGCTCTGGTGCTCTAGGCTGGGGATCCCAGCTTAGGGTTTAGACCCCGTTCTTCTCAGAGGGATCCAACCAGCAACTTAATTATCCTTTTGTTACCTCCATCCATGGTCACCTAGCCAGTCCTCTCAAGTCTCTACTGCACTCCTTACCAGACAAGTTGTGCTGAAGCTGGTTCTTCTGTCTATCTGAAGGTATATGACTTCTCTCTGGCTATTGCTCTGTTGTTTGTTCTGGGTGGTTTCTCCACAATTGAGTTGTAATTCCAGATTATCCCTGGGAGAAAGTCAGTATGACTTCCATTCACTCCTCCTCCATGTTCCTTTCGACTCAGTTCAGGTTTTTAAAAATTATTTTATTGTTCGATGACAGTTGTCTGCATTTTACCTCCATGTCTCCCTTCCACCCCAGCCAAACTCACCTCCCTCCCTTGCTTCCATCCTCCCCCTTGGTTTTGTCCATGTGTTTTTTATAGTAGTTCCTGAAAACCCTTCTTCCCATTATTCCCTCCCACCTCCCCTCTGGTTACTGTCAGATTGTTCTTAATTTCAATGTCTCTGGTTATATTTTGTTTTCTTTTTTCCTTTGTTGATTATGTGCCAGTTAAGGGGAGATCATATGGTATTTGTCCCTCACTGCCTGCCTTATTTCACTTAGCATAATGCTCTCCGGTTCCATCCATGCTGTCGTGAAGGGTGGGAGCTCGTTCTTTCTCTGCTGCATAGTCTTCCATTGTGTAAATGTATCACAGTTTTTTGATCCACTCTTTTGCTGATTGGCAGTTAAGTTGCTTCCAGGACTTGTCTGTTGTAAATTGTGCTGCTATGAACATTGGGGTGCATAGGTTCTTTTGGATTGGTGTTGTAGACATTCTGTCCAGCTTTTGATTGAAATTTTTTATATTGGGTTGTGTGTATCTTTTTATGTATTATGGATATTAACCTCTTATCAGATATATTATTTGCAAATATCTTTTCCTGTTTAGTAGATTGCCTTTTAATTTTGTTGATGGTTTCCTTTGCTGTGCAAAAGCTTTTCTGTTTGATGTAGTACCATTTGTTTATTTTTGCTTTGTTGTCCTTGTTTAAGTAATCAGATATAAAAAAATTTGCTGAGGCATGTCAAAGATTTTACTGCCTATTTTTTCTTTTGGGAGTTTTGTGTTTTCAGATCTTATTTTAAGTCTTTAATCAATCCATTTTGAATTTATTTTTGTGTATGGTACAAGTTTAATTTTTTTGCATATAGCTGTCCAGATTTCTCAACACTACTTATTGAAGAAACTATCTTTTTCCCATTGTATATTTTTGCCTCCTTTCACATGGATTATTTGACCATATAAGTGAGAGCTTATTTCTGTGTTCTGCATTCTGTTCCCTTGATCTACATTTGTTTTTGTGCCAGTAGTATACTGTTTTGATTAGTATAGCTTTGTCATAGAGTTTGAAATCAGGAAGAGTGATATCTCAAACTTTGTTCTTTCTCAATATTGCTTTTACTATTTGGGGTCCTTTTTACCTTCATACAAATTTTAGGATTATTTGTTCTAGCCCTGTGAAAAATGCCACTGGTATCTTGGTAGGGGTTGCATTGAATCTCTTGATGCCTTATTTCCCTTACTTGTACTCCTAACTTAATCTCAACATCTGCTTGCTGGCGGACCCAACTGGCACACTCTAAGACTGAGACCAGCATGGTCAGCAGTGATTTGGATAGCCAGCCTTCTTGATACTAATCACACTGATCAGCTTATGACTGTCAGAAAATAAAAGAGACCAATTAGAAGAAATGCCTGTGTAAAAAATATTGCCCTGACATCTCTTGATAATCTGGTCTTTCATGTTGCTGGGCACCATGAAGTGGACTTCACTGATTTCTTAGAGCACTGTGTTCTCTCATCAAAGAAGCACAGAGAATATTCTATGCTTCCTCCTTACCACATAAATGGATATAAAGGCAAAGCCTCAGAAGTGCAGGCTCAGTCTTACTTTCTCAATGATATTGTGAGCTTTCAATAACAGGATAGAGGTCAAGATATTAAATATTTTAAATGAACTCGCCTTGAATTAATGTGCATATTAACATTGTTGAATGTCTGGGGTTTAAACTGTACATACTTTTTTACTACTATACTCAATACTGTGTCTGAAACTATCAAATAAATATTGCAGTAAACAAGTTAAACAGGCAAGGAATAATTTATTTTAGATTGTTCCACTAGGGAAGAGAATCTGAACTCAACACTGAATACAATATGGGAAACTATGGATTGGTAGCCATTGGGAATGGTGAGGGGATCAATAAGTGGAAAATTATCAAGGAGAATTCTGTTAGGTGTCAAGGAAGGAGTGGATTTGACAGGATTTTTAGGAGTGCCCTACTAAAATGGTTTGACAGGATTTTTGCTAAACTGAATTGGCAGGCCAAGGACAGCAGGCTGTAAGGGGGAAAATTTTTTCCTCTACCCTGTTAGGTTCAGGCCCTGGAGCCCTGAAGATTAAGCTGAAAAAATTATCATGAGAAAAGATATATTATGTATACATATGGAGGTCTTCATAGAAATTCAGTGAGGACCCAAAGAGCCAATTAGATGAGGTTTTATCTACCATTTTAACAAAGAATAATAATTTTTGGAGAAGTAACAAACAAAGGAAAAGGGGTTTGGGCTTCTTGGGTTGGTAAATTATGGGAAAGTAAATATATTGGTCATACTACTGGAAGATAATGTTTATTTTTAAAATATTTGTTATGTAGACTCAATCTCATGCAGTCTTGGATGACAAGAGCATCTCTGGATTAAGAATTATTCTGCTCTTCTTTGTATAGGAGAGGGTAAGGAGTACCCCTTCACAAAGGCAAATTTATACCTTACCTTTAGGGAGAAAGGGGGAGGGTATAGAGTTTTTTCTGTGTCTGCTATTTCTCAATTGCCTTTAGCTCAAAATAATCTCTATGCCATAGTGGCATATTTTGGGGTGGCATACTTTAATCTCCTTCAAGGACAAGGACAACAGGCCAAAAATGAGGACTAGTTTAGAGAAGGCTCAGAGAAGGCTTGCTAAAGTTTGGTCAAGGAAGGAATCCTTAGCACACAGTATATCTTCCAGGGATTGATTTGTGCAATACCTGTCAAGATTTCTTTTCACCCCAGCAATATAATTTTTTTTTTACCTAGGGTGTCAAATATTCAAAATACATTCTTGGTGTTATCCAGAGAACACCAAACCCACATTCAGAATATTTTGAAAATAATGGTTTATTTTAAATATTTACCATTTTATAGGTATCTAAAGCTGGACACTACATAAATACTCCTCTCAAAAGATATCCAGGTATTTAATCAGTTTTATGCTACATGGTTGGGGAGTCTGTGAAAATACAAGTTTGCTCATGCTAGCAGTAAAATATCAATACCAACTGTCTACTTGGATACAAAGGTCCCTCTGCAAGGACTCAGATTTTTTTCTTTGCATTCATTTCAGTAGGATTCTATCTGCAGAGGGTTTCCTTAAATTGGGACCCAACTAGACTGTGGAAAATGCTAAGGATAAAGTGTCTCCACCCAAATTAAGAGGCAAAAAATGTGCTTTAGACTCATCATGCTGTGTTGTGTCACAGGGACTGTGGTTCTGTAATATGCTCTCTTCTTTCTGAATAGTTTCAACTTATTGGAATGAGGATTACCTGATACTCAGAGAAGTGAAATCCCAGGGAGATGGCTCCTTAGGGAGATGATTACCTCTTAATGGGCCTCATTGTTTGATAAATAGGAATCTGCTTTAAAAGAGGGCTGGAGCTATATGTTGGGATTCTTGCATGATTTCTCTACTGTCCTGACTTAACTGCTTATTCAGTTCCTCTTTGATGACACAGATTCTGTTTATAAAGTACAATTTTTTTCTGCTTGGTGGCTCCAATTGTTCTCTTAGGTGGTGGGATAAACTCCAACACTTTCAGTAGTCTTACAAGGGCAGCATTCAGACTTGGAAATTTTTACTTTCAGGGATATATAAAGTCTTTCTAAGTGGGACATAGGAATAGATGGTTTTAAGGGAATCACTTTATAAATTCTAAACTTTCATATTTACTCTTCTGTATATTTTCTGTATGAAAATGCATTTGGGGCAAGGCCTCAAGCTGAACTCTCATATTCCCCTTACATTACATATATATTTTTTTACTTTACAAAATAAAGATCACTCAGTCAGAATCTTGATACGGAGCTTTTGCATGGGTATTACACTCCTGGATAACAAACAGAGGGACAATTCCAAATGTTGGTGTCAAAAGACCTCCTTAAGGCAAAAATAACAACTAGTCCTTTCATTGAGATATGTATTTCCAATAAATAATTACTATTTAGTTTTGATAATTTTGAATTTTATAGTATAGTCCATTTGATTAAATGTATATTACTAATAAAATTTCTCCTAGATTGAAATCTCATTTTTGTTGACACTTAAGCCTTAAAGTCATGGGTAATTTTTAAAAAATAAGGCTTCAGTTTATATATACACATTCTTATTGTAGGGAGGTGTGTTATGGTAATCAATGGGACTGTAAATCATAAAATGTATCTCAATAGGATTAAATTATATAGAAAAACTAAGTAATTTGGAAATATGTGTTCAAGGAAAATAAGGAATAATTTACTATTTCTGATGTTAGGAGAAGAGCTTGCTTAGTACTTTTTAAAATTGAAGTTCATGGCTTAAATTGCTTTGGTATTTATAGTATAGAATGTATTTAAAAGAGTGATGTGACAATTTTAATTTAAAATAATATTTACAATATGTTGGAAATTATATCTTTTACAAATATTTAAACTTGTGATGAAAAAGCTTAGATATCAACTTTAAAGTACCTGAGGAGATACATAGTTTTAAAATAAACTTTTTATTTTAAGCACTTTGAGATTTACAGAAAAGTCACTAAAAGTGTATACAGTTTTTGTTTGTCCTTCACCTAGTTTAATAAAAAAGGTTATCTTACATAACAATGATACATTTCTCAAAACTAAAAATTTAACATTAACAAAAATAATAACAAAACTCTATACTTTGATCAGATTTTCTTAGATTTTTCTTTTTCTTTCTCCTTTTTTAAAATTTTAGTATCTCTTTTTCCATTCCAGGATCCCATCCAGAAATCCACATTACAGATTGTGATTATGTCTACTTAATCTCCTCTGAGCTATGTAGTTCCTCAATCTTTATTGTTGTTGTTGCTTTTCATGACCTTGACAGTTTTAGAGAGTATTGGTCAGGTATTTTGTAGAATTTCTCTCAATCTGGGTTTTTCTGATGTGTCCTCATGATTAGATTGGATTTATCAGTTTTGGAGAAGACTATGGAAACAAATTAACCTTCTCATCACATCATATCAGGTGGTATATGTTATCAACATGATTTATTGCTTGTGATGTTAACCTAAATAATCTGGCCAAAGTAGTGTTTGCCAAATTTCTCCACCATAAAGTCACTGTGTTTCCATTTATTCATTGGTTAGAAGCAAGTCACTAAATCCAGTCTACACTTAACAGGGAGAGGATTAACCTCCACATCTAGGAGTGGAGATTATATATGTTTTGTAAGGAAGATTTCTTCCTTCTGTCCCATGTATTTATTTATGTAATTTGGACATATGTAAGTTGAGACTGAATACACAAATGGACAATAGCTAGACCATGTAGAAAATAGAACTCTGACCCACAATATGTAGCAACCAGCCCAGAAAACCAACCCATTATCTTTATTGACCAGTCCAGAAAGCAAGCTTGCTATCTGTAAGTCAGATTTAGTAGAAAGTTAGGTCACTTCTCCAGCAACAATCCAGGAAGCCAAATAATAACTCCTGTACAATCAGCCTCAAATGGTCAGAGCTTGATTAATAATTGACAGCTTTCTTAATTTTTATCTCTGTTTACAACCTAGGACCAATCAGAGAAAGCCAAATACATACCCCTAACTAATTCCATAGGATGCTCTGCCTCTAGTTAGCCCACCTCCAGCTCCCCCATACCTGCGGCCTCCAATCAAAGCATACCAGAAGATTTCCCTTGTTCTACTATAAAGCTTTTCCAGTCATCTGCTGCCCTTTGAGGCTCTGATAAAATATGTGATGGTAGCTGACTCCCTTGCTATAATAAGCTTTAAATAAATTGGTTTGGCCACTCTTATTTGGTTGGTCTTCATTTATGTCCACAATATTTCTTTTATACTTGGGTTATAATCCTGTATTATTTTATATATGTTCTTGCTTAAATTGTTCTAGCTTTAGCCATTGGGAACTCATAGTTTGGCTCTTATTTCCCTTTAACATGTCTTAACCTTTTGTTTGAGTACTTTCTCTCTTTCTGACAATATAAAATCCTCTAGGGTTATTCTGTATATTTTCTGCCTCAATCCCAGAATAAACTATTTCTCCAAGGAGCCCTTGATTCTTTCATTAAAGAAGGGTATTTTTAAAAAAATGGGAACAGACTGTGTATTGTTGCTACTGGAGTATTACTACTTCTAGACCCTCCCAGGAGAAAGAGTTAGGAAATATATGTATGTATACTGATCAATGTATACACACATATCTATAATTATTTCTATATCTATCTATTTGTATATATATTAGGCTAAACATGAAATTATACAAATGTCTCCAACTCTAACCCAGAACCACAGGGTTCATCCTAGTCTTCACCTAGCTTATTTTTTATCTCTGGTGATGAGCAACACAATGCTAAGGTCTATTATTTATTTACTTATATATTCAATTATATATGTAAAGTTTTCAGATTTTTTAACTCATATCTCTTGAGAAAAAAAACTGTACCCACTAAAAGGCACTATTTATGTATGATCTTTTTGTCTTTAGCCTTATATTTTCCAATCAGACACAATTTAGATAGATTACTCTCTTTTCCCACATACCCTTCACTAAGATTATGTAATATATTTATTTTACAGTTAGAATCATTTTTCATAGTCTATATTCTATCTATACATCTCTTGACACTCTGGTTGAGTTTTTGTTTGCATACTTTGATATTCACTCTTGGTGATGTACTTAGGGTTTTGACAAATGCATAGAGTGATATATCTGCCAGGCTAGTACCATACAGAATGCTTTCATCACACTAAAAATTCCCTTGTGCATCTCCTTTGTAGTCAGCCGTTTCTCTTTTTATAAATACTGGCAATTGTTGATCTGTTTTACATTCCTATTACTTTTAACTTTTTTTCAGTAACTTTTTTTCAGATTGTCATATAAATGTAATTATATGAATCTCACTTCCTTCACCTAGCAAAATATATTTATGACTCATCTATTCATTCCTTTTCATCACTGAATAATATCCCATGGTATGGACGTACTGTGTTTTGCATATCTATTGACCTATTAAAGGGTGTTTTATTGCTTACAGTTTTTAGAGATTATGAATAGCTGTTAAAACACTGGTATGTAAGTTTTTATGTAAACATACATTTTCAGTTCACTTGGAGCATTACCTATGAGTTCAATAGCTAGATCACATTATAAATCTATGTCTGACTTTATAATTACTGCTAAACTGTTTTGTGACTGTACTATTTTGATTTCTACCAGTAATGAATAAGAGTGCATGTTACTCTCCATTGTTGTCAGCATCTTGTCACTTTTTAAATTTTATCCATTTTAATAGATGTATAGTAATCTCATTGTTTTAATGCTCATTTCTGTAATGACAAATGGTGCTGAACATCTTTTCATATGGTTACTTGCCATCCTATATCTTCTTTGATGTAATATTTGTTCAGATCTTTGTTTTAACTAGATTGTTTTCTTATTGTTAATTAAGAGTACTTTATATCTTTTAGAGATAAATTCTTTATCAGACATGTGATTTGCAAGTATTTTCTCTTAGCTGGTAGCTTGCTTTATCTTCTAATTATTGTAACAGTGTCTTTTAAAAAGTAAAAAATAATTATTAAAGACAAATTTGTTAATTTTGTATGGAAATTGCTTTTGGTATCATTTCTAAAAATGTATTGCCAATCCCAAGGTGACACAGATTTTCTCCTATGTTTTCTTCTAGAAATTTTATAGTTTTACAATCAGTTCCAAGGTCCATTTTGAGTTAAATTTTGTATTTGCATGGGGTATGTATTGAGGTTCATATTTTTGCATATGGGCATTCAATCTTTCCAGCACCATCTGTTGAAAAGTTTATTTTTTATCCATTGAATTGCCTTTGCACCTTTGTCAAATGTAAGTTGACAATATTTGTGTGGGCTTGTTTCTCGGCTCATTGTTTTGTTCAGTTGCTCTCTATATCTATCTTTTTGCCAATACCACACTTTCATGATTACTATAGCTTTATAATATGTATTCAAATCAGGTAATATGTGTCCTTTGTTCTTTTGCAGTTTTTTGACTATTCGGGTTCCTTTTCCTTTTCATATAAATGTTAGAATCAGCTTTTTAGTGTCTTAAAAAGATTTTTGAGAAAAACTTTTAAAAAATATAAAAGGTTTCTGTGGACTTCTGGTCAAAATGGTGGCATAAGTAAATGTGTTACTTGTCCCTTTCTACAACCACATAAAAATTATAATTAAAATGCAGAACAACCATCATTCAGAACTATCTGAAATCTGGCTGAATGGACATTCTATATCTTGGGAATTAAAGAAGGAGCCACATTTAGACTGGTAGGAGAGGAGAATATGTGGAACAGGCTGGTCCCACAGCCACATGTCATATATTAAAATTGGGAGGGATATCTCAGCTGCAGAGGTCCCCCCTCAGGAGTGAGGGGCCCAAGCCCCACACTAGGCCCTCCAGCCAAGGATTCCAATGCCAGAAAGAGAAGTCCCCATAACTTCTGGCTGTAAAAACCAGAGGGGATTGAGGGTGAGGGAAAAAATGGTTTCTGGAATACCAGGCAGTTCCTCTTAAAGGGCCCATACATGGACTAACTTGGACTCATTCCCTCTGAGCTCCCGTGCTGGGGAAGCAGCTTGAAAGTCACTAGAGACATGTGGGGAGACATATGGGGAGACAAATGTGGGAGGAACTGAATAATTTGGCATCAAGACAAGAGCTGGTGGGGGACAGCTTTCTCTCAGACAGAAGTGTTGGCAGAGGCTATCGTTCCTTTGATGAGCCCTCTCCCCGACAGAGCCAGCAGGCAGTCACCATATCTGAGACTCCATCAACTTAGCTAATATTTTTTGCCCTGCCCTGGTGAATACCTGAGACAGCACCCAACCCAACTTTCAGGCCCACCCCAAGTTGTTTCTAGTGTTTTCCATGTGAGGGCTTGTCTTGGTTCACACTTCAGACTTTCCTAAAATATTTCATCTGGCCTCAGCATGCTCTATACCTCCTGCCAGTGGTTCCAGGCCCAGCACTAGAAGTAGCTGGCCCTGGGTCACAGCGTGGCTTTGCCTGGTTACCTCAAAATCCATCACAACTAGCAGTCATTTGCACATCACTTTGTAGTTCATGCTAGAGGTCTCTTGGGTAGAACACGTGGTGGCTGACTTGGTTCTGCATCACCCAGGAGGCCCCATAGCCAGGGCACCCAGCAGACAGTCTCAAGCCACATCGAAGCACCACCACCCAATCACAACCACAAGTGACACACTCAAGGGGCAGACTCAGCAGGCACCAGAATTGCACTGAAGTAAGTCATGCTCTATGGGTTGGGATCCTGCACAGCTGATCCTCCACAGTTGTCAGAGGTCAGTGGTAAGTGATCCCAGCCAATCCTTGTGCTGATTGGCCCAGGGGAAAATCCATCCCATTGACATGCCAACAGCAATCAAGGCTCAACTACAAGAGGAGGGTATAGGCAGCACACATTGGGCACACTTCAGTATACCTGAAGTGCCCAGCTTGGGTGATTGGGGAGGTTGTGCCACTGGACCCTACAGGACACCTACTACATTAGATCACTCTACCA
>CM052552.1:46133932-46160026 GCA_028533065.1 Trachops cirrhosus
GGTTGTAACTTATGTGGATATTTCAGACTATGTTACCTGAATTGGATATTAATACAAATACTCTAAAATAGCACAGCAGTTGTGTTTTACATCAGTGGATTTGTGGGAGAAGACGAAAGGGGACCAAAGTTGTGCTACCGTAAAATATATCTTTTAGGATATTGATTTTAAGTCAATTATTAAGAAACAAAAGACTCAGAAAGAACCTTTGACTCTCCCCCTTCTTGCCTACTTAAAGGAAGAAACCGTGACCTTAGTATATTCAACTTCTCCCATATGAACTAAATGTAGCTGATAAGGAGAAATCTAGCAATGCCCATTTGTTGAAGTTCCTTCTGTGTCCTTTTGTTTCTCAGTTTCTCAGCAAGAATTTTTTTTATCATGTGTGTTGTTTCTCCTACCTGTGAATTATTTACTTTCCTTCTGAAATTCCACACCCCTGTCACATTACCCTTTGTCCAGAATGGCATGTAAACCTCAACTGCCCAACGCATTTTGGGTCTCATATCTATCACACCCCCAGTATGTATATCTCTAATAAACTTTGTGTCCTCTCATGTGGTCTGTCTTTGAAAATGTTCCATGTACATTTGAAAAGAATGTGTATTTTGTTTCTTTGGGATGAAGGATTCTATATATATCAGTTAAGTCCACTTAATCTAAGGCATTGTTCAATGCTGTGATATCCTTGTTGATATTTTGTTTGGAAAATTTATTCATTGTTTACAGTGGGTGTTAAAATCCCCTAGCATAAGTGTGTTGCTGTCTATATCTTTCTTGAAGTCCTCCAAGATTTTCCTTATATATTTGTATGCTCCTATGTTAGCTATATATATGTTTATAATGTTTATGTCTTCTTGATGGATTCTTCCCTTGTATTATGAAGTGTCCTTCAGTGTCTCATTTTAGGGCCTTTGTTTTAAAGTCTATCTTGTCTGATATAAGTATTGCTACACAGATTTTTTTTTCCTGTCCATTTGCTTGGAATATTTTTTTCCAATCCTTCACTTCCAGTCTGTGTAGGTCTTTTGTTCTGAGGTGGGTTCCTTATAGGCAGCATATGTGTGGGTCATGTTTTCTTATCCATTCAGCTACCTTATGTCTTTGATTAGAGCATTTAATACATTAACATTTAAAGTTATTATCGATAGGTACTTATTTATTTCCCCTGCTTTGTACCAGTGTTTCCCTCTCTCTCTTTCTCTCTCTCTCTCTCTCTCTCTCTTGCTCACTCTTTTTCTCCCTCTTCTTATAGCAGTTCCTTTAGCATCTCTTGCAGTGCTGGTTTTGTGGAGGTGTATTCTTTCAGCCTTCTTTTGTCTGGGAAACTCCTTATTTCACCTTCCATTTTAATTGAGAGCCTTGCTGGGTAGAGTAGTCTTGGTTGCAGGCCTTTGCTTTTCATTACTTGGAAAGTTCTTGCCATTCCCTTCTGTTAAGGAATCAGCTGCTAACCTTATCAGAGTTCCCTTGTATGTTACTTCCTGTTTCTCCCTTTCTGCTTTTAAGATTCCCTCTTTGTCTATAAAATTTGGTATTTTAATTATGATGTCTCTTGAGGTAGGCCTCTTTGGGTTCTTCTTGACCCCCTGTGCTTGCTGAACTTGCATGGCTTTTTCCCTCTCCAGGTTTGGGAAGTTTTCTGTCATTTTTTCTAACAAGGTTCCTATCCCTTGCTCCTTTTCTTCTCCTTCTGATATTCCTATGAATTGAATGTTGTTGCATTTCATGTTGCCATGCAGTTCCCGTAAATTATCTTGTATATCTCTAATAAACTTTGTACATTTTCTCCCATCAATCTCTCTCTGTTAATTTATTAGCCCAGCTAGAAGAACTTAGAAAGTGGAAAGTTATTTTTAGCACCCACAAAACCTTAGTTCAAATGTCAAGTTTCTAAGCCAAGTATCCTATGAGATGTCTTTTAACTGCTTAGCACAGAAATACATAGGTGTGTGCATGTAGACATATGCATATGCACATGTCTTTGTCACTTTGTATATCTATTCTGTTCTCCAGCCCAGTAGATCTGCATTTTCAATCAGGAAAACTAATAAAACAATTTCCCATTATACCACTGGATGCAATAATGCACCTAAACATCTCTCATCTTGTATATCAGATACAATATCAGACCACAAGGATGTTAAGCAAATTTTCAATGATCTAGTATCTAACTCTCGACTTTGCTAGATGCCAGAGGTTCATTATGTTAAAGAGGAAATCACAGGCCCAAATGGCATCACTTGTGCTAAAGCCCATGATACTAAACCTAGATTTAATACCTGATTTAACTGTAGAAATACCCTAACCAGTCTGGAATTTTCTGGTCAACCCCAATGAGATAATCTGTCATATGGGCCTTGTTCATTCCCCATAGAAAGAGGTAGCTATCTCTATGATAAAAGCCCTTCCAATTCTTTCTCCCCCAAGAGAAGATTTCCTGTTCTAAAAATACTAGTTTTCTCTTCTTTTTTCTTTTTTTTTCTAATGGCTTCCTTGCACTACCTTCGCTTTCTAAAAAAAGCCTTCCATTTTGTGTAACTCCTAGGAGCACCTTTCTAGTTGCTTGGTGGGATGCTGCCCAATTCATGAATTGCTTGATAAAGCCAAATTAGAACTTCAAATTTACTCATTTGAATTTTGTTTTTTTAACACTTATTAGCTGACTTTACCATCCCTTCCCATGTTGATGGTATGAGTTCAGAGAAACAACTTTATCAGTTGCTCAAGATAAGAAGGGACTTACAGCCAGCCTCCAAGATGACCACCAAAAATCTCTGCTTCCTGGTATTCACACCCTTGTATAGTCCACTCCCCATGTTGTATGCAGTTTATTTGCTATAACCAATAGAAAACACAGAAATTATGGTATATAATTTATAAGATTAGGTTATAAACAACATGACTTCCATCTTGGGTTCTTTGTCTATGTCTCCTGGATCACTTACTCTCAAGAAGGCCAATGACCACATTGTGAAGATAGGTAGTCAGCCTCTGGAGCAAGGAACTTAGGTCTCTAGCAAATAAACAGTGAAGAATTGAGTCCTGCCAACAACTGTGTGAGAGAACCTGACAGCAGATTCTCCAACCTTGAAATGACTGTAGCTCTGACTGACAGCTTGACTGCAACCTCATGAGAGACTCTGAAGTACAACTACTAAGTTAAACTGCTCTGGGATTCCTGACCCACAGAAATAATGAGACAATGAATGCTTATTGTTTTAAGTTGCTAAAATTTGGGTTAATTTGTTATGCAACAATAGATAGCTAATATAAGACCCTTCTGAGTGAGAGTTTTCCCTTATGCAGAAATCATAGAACAGACTCAAACGAAGTCTCTCTTTGGAATTTCTGGGGATGGGAATAGTTGATCTTGTGTCACCTTAATAATGAGGCATGGCCTCTGAGCACCAGTTTGGGCCTATGCTTCAGGTAATGTACTATACAATAGAAGTAGAAGAGAGAAGCTTCAGATGCAATACCTCATGTCTGGGACCATACTTCTCCCTGGAACTTGGAGCATCTCTGTTATATTTGATTCTGCATTATTTATCCAATACTTGGTCCATAGCCTAACTTTGCTTTCAGCAAAACTACAAAAAGCCAAAGTCAATCCTCATGGTTGGAAGTAAGGAAACAAACCATATATTAAGACAAGAACTATCCCTTAGCAACAGCATAGCAGTAGTGAAAGGAGTATAGCGTTTGTGAATAGATACCCTTCCATAGGTTACAAATGAACCCAGAAGTTACTCTGAGCCTTTTGAAAGCATTTGCACCTACTAAATATCATTTAAAAATATTCTCTAAGGTCTCTACGGTGCAGTGCATTGGCCTTAAGAAACATATTCATTCATGGAAAAAGATGCATCAATTTATTATGTAAATATTATCTGAACACCTGCTAGGTGCCAGGCACTGTGCTAGGATGTGGATTACAATAATGAACAAAAGAAACATACTCCTTGCTCTCAAAGAAGTTAGAATCTAGTGGGGGAAGTAATAATTAATCAAATAATCTCACAAGTGAAAACAAAATTCCAACTGTGACTAGTAAGGAGGTAGAGGTACTATGAGAGCATACATAAAGGGAGATTTGATCTATGGAAGAAAATAAAAAAATGTTCCCCTAGGAAGTGACACTAGCTAAAACCTGAAAAATATATAGGTGTTAAAGAAGGGCAGGTAATACCTCAAATATTCAAGGAACAGCAGGTACAAGCACATAATAGTAGGGGAGAATGTGTTGAACAGAAGGAACAACAACAAGAAAAAACATGCTGGAGGGCAGAAATTGTGAAACATTTTTCTAGTTAATGTGTCTGCTAAGGTCTTTAATTGACCTAATGGAATATCTGTACACCCAGTACCTGATAGTGAGGTAATCTTATTCTAAGTGCTTCTCATTACATAACAAAAACATACCTAAAAGAAAAAACTCTGTGGGGGGATACCCTGAGGGATGCAAAAATTATACATTCCTTATTAACCAATGTCACCCCAATAAATTCATGTTATTTTATTTTTTAAACTTTAAAATATTTTATTTATTTTTTAGAGAAAGAGAAAGGGAGGGAGAAAGAGTGGGAGAGAAACATCACTTGTGGTTGCCTCTTGCACACCCCATACTAGGGACCTGGCCTACAACCCAGTCATGCACCCCAACTGGGAATCAAACCAGTGACCCTTTGGTTCACAGGCTGGCACTCAGTCCATTGAGACACACCAGCCAGGGCCCAATGAGAAAAAAATACATTCCTGGAGTGGTTTTTTAAATCTATTTTTAATATTTTATTGTATACTTTTCCATTACCTTTTAATCCCCTTATACAGTGCTTCCCCCAGCAATCACCACACTGATTTCCATGTCCATGAGTCCTTTTTCCTTTTTGCTAACCTCTAACCTCCCTAAGTGATTTTTTATCTTTTTTTTCTATCTTGCTGGATGAGCAAGGCCAAAAGACTAACTGCTGAGAATTATACTCTTAAAAAGACATTTCTTTTCCTCTGAACTTTGTTGTGGATCCATCAGTCAGTATTGAAGAGCCCTATAAGAAGGATCCTTGTGAAATGGTGAATTGGGAAGAATACCCAAAGTATGTGGCAGAGGACTAATATCCCTAATATGTAAAGAAAGGTGAGAAATCATTAAGGAAATGTGTCTATATATAAATATGTCCTAAAGGAAAATTAGGTCAAGACATGAACAGGAAATTTACAGAATATCAAATAAAAATGACTAATAAGCATGTGAACAAGTTGAAAATAATGTAAGATGATAGCGTTAGTTGCTTCTGAACTCATTAAGATTTTCAACAATATTAATATTCATTGTTGATGAGTTTATAAGAAAATGAGTGGAGATCCAAGATGGAGGGCCAGGATGAGTCATGTGGAGCCCCAAGCAGACAGTGGCATGGGAGTCCCTCAGCACTGTGCCTGTAAGGATGAGGCCATGAAGTGTGGTTGAGTGAGATCTAAAGAAGTTACCAACTGAGATACCCCAAAGATGGTGGAGGAGTAAGTGGGAGCTACACTAACCTCCTCCCAGGAACAATCTGAAATTATAACTGAATTGTAGAGAAATCATACTGAATGACCAACTGAACACTAGCTGGAAAGAAGCCTTATAACCATGGAGAGACCAAAAAAAAATTCTTTGCCACCATGAGACTGGTAGGGAGTGCAGATGATGCATGAGAGGGCTGGATGGGCTCCCATGGGTGGCAGCTGAAGTTGTGGAGGGATATTTCAATCACCAGGGGTTCCCCTGAGAAGTGTGGGGTCTAAACCCCAAGCTGGTCTCCTCAGCCTACTGCACCAGAGCCTGAAAGGAACCCAGATAATATCCAGCTGTGAAAAGCAGTAGTTTCTATCTGCCAGGGACATATAGCTAGAGATTCAGAGAGACTCTTAAAGGACCAATGCTCAAAATTTCATTTGCAGCCATTTACCCTGGGCTGTAGCAGAAGGATGGCAGTATAGACTACAGACACTTAAGGAGAGTCTAGGGTTGGTGACTCTGGGGAGAGAACTAAAGGAGTAGCTGCTGAGACCCCTATGCTGAGTCATTCCCCATACTGCAGGAGCCATCCTTCTCAGTAAGAACACTCCTTTCCAAGTGGCATCAACCTGAGAAGAAGCAATAGCCCTGTTCACAGGAATTACTCTGCCCTGCACTGTGGGGCTTACACCTGGCTAATGATTACAGCTTGAAGCTATACCATTCATTAGTTTAACAACTAAGGCAGAGAATACAAGGAAGCAGCCAAAATAGGAAGAAGAAAAAAAAAAAAAAAACAGATCCCAAATGAAAGGATGAGGAAATTCTCCAGAAGAGGAACTAGATGAAATGGAGGCAAGTGATTTATAAGATATACAGCTTAGAATAAGGACCATAAGGACACTTAACAGCATGAAAGAAGGCATAGAAATCATAAAAAAATACCAGTCAAAAATAAAGAATGCAATATCTGAAATAAATAATACACTGGAAGGAGTAAAAAGTAGGTTAGATGAAGTAGAGGATCAAATCAGTGTTCTTGAAGACAAGGTAGAAAAAACACCAAGGCAAAGCAGCAAAAAAAAAAAAAAAAAAGGAACTTAAAAAAATGAGGAGAGCTTAAGAAACATTTAGACAACATGAAGCATATCTACATGTGCATCATAGAAATACCAGAAAAAGAAGAAAACTAACAAGAAATTGAGAAACTATTTGAAGAAATAATGACTGAAAACTTCCTTAATCTGGTGAAGGAAAAAGACACATAAGTTCAGGAAACTCAGAGAGTTCCAAACAAGTTGGACCCAAAGAAGCAGTCACCAAGACACATCATAATTAAAATGACAAGGCTTAAAGACAAGGAGAAAATCCTAAAAGCCACAAGAGATAGTTATGTACAAGGGAGCACCAATTAGACTGTCATCTGATTTCTCTGCAGAAACATTTTGGGCCAGAAGGGAGTGGCGTGAAATATTCAAGGTGATGAAAAGCAAGGGTGTAAAACCAAAGCTACTTTAATCAGCGATGCTATTATTTCAAATTGAAGGAGAAATAAGAACTTCCCAGAGAAGAAAAAACTAAAATATTTTTAAACACCAAACCAATACTGCAACAAACATTAAACGGCTTGCTTTAAGAAGAAAAAGAGGCCCTGTCTGGTGTGGCTCAGTGGATTGAGTGCCAGCCTGTGAACCAAAGGGTTGCCGGTTCTATTCCCAGCCAGGGCACACACCTGGGTTGTGGGTCAGGTCCCTGGTGGGAATCATAAGACAGGCAACCACACATTGATGTTTCTCTCCCTCTCTTTCTCCCTCCCTTCCCCTGTGTCTAAAAATAAATAAAAAAATATTTTATTAAAAAAAGAAAAAAAAAGCAGAGGAAAACAACCTAACAATAAATGGCACTACATACATATCTATCTATAATCACCTTAAATGTAAATGCCTTAAATGTTCCAACCAAAAGACAGAGGGTAGCTGAATGGATAAGGGAACAAGACCCATATATATGTTGCCTCCAGGAGAACCATCTCAGATTGAAAGATACACACAGACTAAAAGTAAAGGGTTGGGAGAAGATACTTCATGTAAATGGAAAGGAAAAGAAGTTGGGGTAGCAGTACATATATCTGATGAAAAAGACTTTAAAATCAAGGCTATATAGTAAGAGACAAAGAAGGACATTAAATAATGATAAAGGGAACAACCCATGAAGATAATATAATCCTAGTTAACACTTACTCAATCAACATAGGAGCACCTAAATATATAAAGCAAACCTTGATGGACATAAAGGGAGAAATAGACAGAAATACAGTCATAGTCAAGGATTTTAACACCTTACTGACTTCAATGGATAGATCTTCTAGGCAGAAAATCAACAAGCAGACAGCAGCCTTAAATGACACACCAGAGCAAATGGATTTAATTGATATCTTCAAAGCATTTCATCCCAAAGCAGCAGAATATACATACTTTTCAAATGCACATGGAACATTTTCTAGGATACTACATGTTAGAACACAAAACAAATCTCAATAAATTGAAGAAGATTGATATTGTACCAAACATTTTCTCTGACCACAGTGCTATGAAATTAGAGATCAATCATAGGAACACTGAGAAGCATGCAAAGATATGGAAGCTAAATATCATGTTATTAAACAATGAATGGGGCAACAACAAGATCAAAGAAAAAATCCAAAGATACCTTGTAACAAATGAAAATGAGGACACAACAACACAAAATTTGTGAGACACTGGAAAAGCAATCCTAAAAGGGGAATTCATAGCACTACAGGCCTATCTCAAAAAAAAAAAAAAAAAGAAATCCCTCAAATAGACAATCTGTCTTCACATTTAAAAGAACTTGAGAAAGAACAAAAAACAAAGCCCAGGGTGAGTAGAAGGAAGGAAATAATAAAGATCAGAGCAGAAATAAATGAAATAGAATCTAAGAAAACAATACAGAAGACCAATGAATCCAAGAGCTGGTTCTTTGCAAAGACAAACAGGATTAACAAACCTTTAATCAGACTCATCAAGAAAAAAAGACAAAGGACCCCCCCAAATGAAATAAATCAAGAAAGAGGAGAAATAACAAGTGATACCAAAGAAATACAAAGGATTATAAGAAAAATATTATGAATGACTATACGCCAATAAACTGGACAACCTGGGTGAAATGGATAAATTCCTAGAAACATACAATCTTCCCAAACTCAATCAGGAAGAATCAGAGAATCCGAATAGACACATTACACTTAGTGAAATTGAAGCAGTAATTGAAAAATTCCCAGCAAACATAAACCTTGAACCTGATGGCTTCATAGGTGAATTTTACCAAATATTCTGAGAAGTAACACCTCTCCTTCTCAAACAATTTCACAAAATTCAAGAGGAGGGAAAGCTCTCTAACTCATTTTATGAGGCTAGCATTATCCTGATTCCAAAACCAGAAAAAGATACCAAAAGAAAGAAAATTTGTGGCCAATATCCCTGATGAACCTAGATGCTAAAATCCTCAATCAAATATTAGCAAACTGAATACAGCAATGTATCAAAAGGTCATACACCATCATCAAGTGAAATTTAGTCCAGAAATGCAAGGTTGGTACAACATTCACAAATCAATAAATGTTATTCACCACATAAATAAAATGAAGGATAAAAATCACATGATCATATCAACAGAAGTAGAAAAGGACTTGAAAAAATTCAGCACCCATTTATGATAAAAGCTTTCAGCAAAGTGGGATTAGGGGGAACATACTTAAACATAATAAAGGTCTTATGTCAAAAACTCAGTGCCAGCATCATACTCAATGGAGAAAATTACAAGTGTTTCTTTTAAGATTAGGAACAAAATAAGGATGTTCGCTTTCACCTCTCTTTTTCAACGTAATACTGGAAGTCCTAGCCACAGCAACCACACAATAAGAAGAAATAAAAAACATCCAAATTGGAAAGGAAGGAGTAAAACTCCTTATTTGTAGAGGACATGATACTGTACATAGAGAACCTCAAAGATTCCACCAAGAAATTCCTAGAACTGATAAATGAATTCAACAAAATAGCAGGATGCAAAATTAATATCCAGAATTCAGTTGCATTTTGTATGCTAATAATGAACAAACAGAAAGGGAAATTAATGTTAAGAAACAATCCCATTCACAATTGATACAAAAGAGAATAAAATACCTAGGAATAAACCTAACCAAGGATGTAGAAGACTTGTACTTAGAAAATTATAAGACACTGAAGAAAGAAATTGAAGGAGGTACAAATAAGTGGAAGCACATACTATGTTTATAGATAAGATGAATTATCATTAAAATGTCCCTACTACCTGAAGCAATACATAGGTTCAATGTGATTCCTATCAAGAGTCCAATGACATATTTCACAGAACAAGAAAAAATATTTCAAAAATTTATATGGAACCACAAAAGACCTTGCATAAAAACAGCAATCCTGAGAAAGAAGAAGAAAGTTGGAGGAATCATGGTACTAAATATGAAACTATACTATAAGGCCATAGTAATAAAAAAGGCATGGTACTGGCATAAAAGCAGACATATAGATGAATGGAACAGAATAAAGAGCCCAAAAATAAACCCACACTTTTATAGTCAATTAATATTTGACACAAGAAGTAAGTATGTACAATGGGCTACAGATAGTCTTTTCAATAAATGGTGTTGGGTATATTGGACAGAATAGTGCAGAAAAATGAAACTAGACCACCTTTTCTTGGAACACAATAATAAATTCAAAATAGATCAAGGACTTAAATTTTAGACCCAAAACCATAAAAATCATAGAAGAAAACATTGGCAGCAAAGTTTTGGACATTGCTTGTTGCAATATTTTATCAGATATATCTCCCTGGGCAAGGAAAACCAAAGAAAGAATAAACAAATGGGAGCACATCAAACAAAATATTTTTGCATAGCAAAGGGAATCATCAACAAAATAAAGAGTCAATCTGCGGAATGTGAGATCATATTTGTCAATACAGCTGATAAGGGGTTAATATCCAAAATTTATAAAGAACTTACAAAACTCACCACCAAAAAACCCCCGAACACCCCAATTAAAAAATGGGTGAAGGAACTGAATAGACACTTCTCCAAAGAGGACATGGAGATGGCCTCAATAGATGTATGAAAAGATGCTCAATGTCACTAATTGTCAGTGAAATGCAACTTAAAACCATAATGCCTGTCTTCTTCAAGTGGAGTCGTGTAAGTTCTTTATATATTTTGGAGATTAAACCCTTGTCTGAGGTATCATTGGCAAATATGTTTTCCCATACAGTTGGTTCTCTTGATTTTAATACTGTTTTCTTTAGCCATGCAGAAGCTTTTTATTTTGATGAGATCCCATTTGTTTATTCTTTCCTTTATGTCCCTTATTCTAGGGGATGTGTCAGTAAAAAATTTCTGTGTACAATATCTGAGATTTTCCTGGCTATGTTCTCTTCTAGGACTTTAATGGTGTCACGGTTTATATTTAAGTCTTTTATCCACCTTGAATTTATTTTATATTATATATAACAAAAGACACTGAAATAGAGGACAAGTTGTCAGTGACCAGAGGGAAGAGGGGAGGGAATTTCAGGGGAGAAGGGAAGGGTTTACAGGAACAAATATAGAGGGCACATGGACAAAACTAGGGGGGTTGGAAAGGGGAGGGAGGAGGGGAGGAATGGGTGGGTGGGCTGGAATGGGAATAAAGGATAGAAACTGTACTGAATAAACTAAAATAAAAAATTAAAAAAAAAACTTTAAATTTTGAAAGGTCTGTAGCAATTTGCACTCCCTTGAACCATGACTGACAGTTGTTTTCCAGCACCCTCCGCAGTATAGTGGTATCAAACTTTTGGTCTTTGCCAATATTGTAAGTGAAAAATGATTTCTCATGTAATTTTGAGTTGTCTTTCTTTTATTATACGTAAAGTTGAACAATTTTGTATATGTTTAAGAACCATTTTAATTCCTCTTCTATGAATTATCCTTATGTTTTCATTTCAGTTATTTTTAAACTTTCATTCACATTATAAAAATAATATTTGCTATTTAAAAAAAAACATAATGCCATACCATCTCACACCTGTCAGAATGGCTATCATCAATAAATCAACAAACAAGTGCTGTGCAGAAAGGGAAACTCTTTTGCACTGTTGGTGGGAATGTAGATTGGTACAGCCACTGTGGAAAGCAGTATGGTGATACCTCAAGAGTTAAAAGTGGATCTGCCTTTTGCCCCAGTGATCCCACTTCTGGGAATATATCCAAAGGAACCCAAAACACTAATTTGAAAGAACATAAACACCCTTATGTTCATTGCAACATTATTTACAATTACCAAGATATGGAAGTAGCCCAAGTGTCAATCAACATATGAATGGATGAAACAACTATAGGACATTTACACAATGGGATACTTCTTGGCCACATAAAGGAAGAAAATTTTACCCTTTGCGACAGTATGGATGGATCTGGAGAACATTATGCTAAGTGAAAGAAAGAAGGCAGTCAGAGAAAGACAGATACCATATGATTTCACTCATATGTAGAATCTAATGAATAAACTGAACTAACAAGGAAAATGGGGACAGACTCATAGATGGAGAGCAAGATGATGGCTAGGGGGAGGTGAAGGTGTGGAAGGATTGAGGAAAAAGGTCTCATGGACATGGACATCATTGAGGTGATTGTTGTGGGGAGGGAGATATAAGGGGACTAATTTGTAAAGGGAAAATACAATTAAAAAGAAAAAAATATCCTCACATTTTTTACAAGTTGATTGAGGCATTGTTCAGAGTCCACAAGATCACCAGAAATTTTGACAATTTGCTAGGTGTCACAGGACTCACCATATAGTCATACTCATGGCTATGATTTTTTTTTTTTTACCATTAGGATACGAAGTAAAGTCACCAAAGGGAAGAAAGTTGCATAGGGTGAAGTCCAGGGGAGACCTGGCCAAGCTTCCACAAGCCTTCTCCCAGTGAATGACATGTATAATTATTCCAACAGCAAATCATGATAACATGTGTGAAATGGTGTCTGTCAGAGAAACAATTAGAAAGTCAGTGCCCAAGGTTTTTATTGGAGACTTGTCAGGTAGGTAGTGTTTGACTAGTACACACTAGTATGCCTGAGTACCAGAAGGAAAACATGTGTTCAGCATAAACCACATTGTACAAACAATCAAAATCACAGTCTTAGCTACAATGTTAATACTTTTGGCTGATTGCTATTGTTTTCAGTCACGCCCTGGAAATATGGCTTGTTTTACATAACTTAGTTCTGAATCAGATCAAATAGCACCAATACTATGGACTTGGAACTTTTACAGAGAACTATGGGTCTAATGAAAATATTGACTATACTCTGGAGAAGGGCTTTTAACAGAGCTCCAAAAGAGGTCACTTCTCTTTTGGGTGTAAGATTGAGCTTTTCATGGCTACCATGCCAAATGAGCTGGGGATGGGGGAATGGAACAAGACTCAAATTAAAATGAAACAGACCCCACTGTTATTAGCAAGATTCAATATTATTTCTTAAATAAACTCTTTTTAGTTTGTTCTATGCCTTTGGTGAATTTTCCAAGTTTTAAGTGGTTGGTTTGGATTGATTTGTCAGTATTTCCTTTGCTTTTATGGGAAAGCAGATTTACCAAGGTTCTCACTCTGCCACTTTGAAAGTCAACTTAATTTCTCATACATTTTTAAATAAGTAGAAATTGATATCACTTTCCCAGAGGGTAGGTTATGAGTGTGAATATAAATTATAAAAAGTTTATGTCTTTTTATCTTGCTTATTTTTTTGAGCAGCTGATCATAAGGAAATAATCAGAATTCAATAAAATGATTAGGTATAGTTTTATTCATAATAGAGAAAATATATACTTACATATACAGCCATGTAAGTTTAATGAAATAAATTTTAACATAATTTTCAATGACTGCATAGTATTTCACTTATAAATGTGCCAAACAAGTTAAATAGCATGAGGAAATATCCAAGGCATACTAATAAATGACCTAATTTTTTAAATATCATAAACCCAATTTTTAAGACATAATATAATGCAATTTATATTATAAAATATATAATATATGAATATTATAAGATATTAAGAAATATATATATTATAACACATATATTAAGACATGTTTATAAAATACAAATGTGTATGTATTTATAAATGTATGTATATTCACACACAAGAATATAAATATATACATAGTATAAACTACAGTATTAAAAGTGGTTATCTCTATATGATAAACAATTTTTATTTGCTTTATTAAGTTTTTATGTACTTTAGAATTTTTTTATAGTCAACACATTCCTTTTGCAACCTGAGTAGAATAAAATACATGTTATAAGACTCTAGTAAACTATTTATTTATAAATTGTGGTTACACCTATTGGGATGATGTGCCTTATTACGTGAGTGTTCTACTTTTGAAGAGCTTTAGGAGTATTATTCCTGACAAATTAGCCTTTTATATTCATTTGATACTGTAACTGTATAAGGAACCAAGTTTCCTTTCTAACTTCAACTGCTAAAAATCTGAGGGCCAAATTTATTGTCTATCCTTAAGGTTTTTATGCTATGCAATTTAAACCTTTTTCTTAGTTCTATTTTATATCCCTTCTAATTTTCTGTTTTAAACTTCTATTTTCAATTTATCATGTTTTCTTATTTCATATATTCTTGTAAACCATTTTCAATCTCTTTTATTTATTTATTTATTTTGTTGTTCAAGTACAGTTGTCTCCATTTTCACCCCAAAACACCCCCCTTCCCCACCCATCCCTGCCTCTCACCTCGAACCTACGCCCTCTGCCTTGGTCCATATGTCCTTTATACATGTTCTTTGAAGGCCCTTCCCCTGTTATCCCCTATTACACTTCTCCCCCCTCCTTTCTGGTTACTGTCAGTTTGTTCTTTATTTCAATGTCTCTGGTTGTATTTTACTTGCTTGTTTGTTTTGGTGATTAGGTTCCACTTAGGGCTGAGATCATATGGTATTTATCTCTTACCACCTGGCTTATTTCACTTAGCATAATGTTTTCCAGTTCCATCCATGCTGTCACGAAGGGTAGGAGCTCCTTCTTTCTTTCTGCTGTGTAGTATTCCATTGTGTAAATGGACCATAGTTTTTTGATCCATTCATTTACTGATGGGCACCTAGGTTGTTTCCAGCACTTAGCTATTGTAAATTGTGCTGCTATGAACATTGGGGTGCATAGAATCTTTTGAATTGGTGTTTCAGGGTCCTTAGAGTATAATCCCAACAGTGGTATGGCAGGGTCAAATGGCAGTTCCATTTTTAATTTTCTGAGGAAATTCCACACTGTGTTCCATAGTGGCTGCACCACTCTGCATTCCCACCAACAGTGCACTGCAATTCCCTTTTCTCCACAACTTCTCCAACACTTGTTTGTTAGAAAAATAGAATAATTTGGGAATGAATAAATCTGTATATACACACAGATACACATACACATTTTATTTTATTTTTTAATTTTATTTCTCAATTATAATTTACATTCAATGTTATTTTGTTTAAGTTTCAGGTATATGGCATAGTGATTAGACAAGCATATGCTTTATGAAGTGATTTGTCTGATATTTCCAGTTTCTATCTCTCATGATACTTTTTTATTACAATATTACTGACCATAATTCCCTACACTATTATTTACATCTCCATGACTATTTTGTAACTACCAATTAGTACTTCTTACTCCCTTCACATTTGTTACCCAGCCCCCCAAACTCCCTTCCCTCTGGCAACATCAGTCTGTTATCTCTATCTGTTTCAATTTTGTTTATTCACTTATTTTGTTCTTTAGATTCCACATATAAGTGAAATCATATGGTATTTGTCTTTCTCTGACTCATCTCACTTAGCATCCATACTGTCACAAACGGTAAGATTTCTTTCTTTTTAGAGTTGAATAATACTCCATTGTATATATGTACCACTGTTTTTTTATTGACTAGTCTATTCATGGGCACTTGGATTGCTTTGGTAACTTGGCTATTGTAAATAATGCTTCAATAAACATAGGGGTGCATATATCCTTTCCAATGAGTGTTTTGGGTTTCTCTGGATATGTACTCAAAAGTGGAATTGCTGGGTTATAAGGCAGTTCCATTTTCAATTTTTTGAAGATCCTCCATTTTGTTTTCCACAGCAGCTGCACCAATCTGTATTACCAACAATAGTGCACAAGGGTTTTCTTTTATCCACATCCTCACAAGCACTTGTTGTTTGTTGATTTATTGATAATAGCCATTCTAACACATGTGAGATCATATTTCATTGGAGATTTAATTTGCATTTCTTTGATGATTAGTGACCTTGAGCACTTTTCATATGTCTATTAACCATCTGTATGTCCTCTTCAGAGAAGTGCCTATTCAAATACACTCCCCACTTTTAATTGCATTGTTTGTTTTTATTATTTTGGTGTTGAGTTGTGTGAGTTTTTTAAAAATAAATTTTGAACATTAACCCTTTGTCAAATGAGACATTCAAATTAAGAACAAACTGACAGTAACTAGAGGGAGGTGGGAGGGGATAATGGGGGTAAGGGGGAAGGGTTTTCTGGAACAAGTATAAAGAGCACATGGACAAAAGCAAGGGTGGGTAGGATTGAGGGTAGGAAGTGGAGATGGCTGGGGTGGGGGAAGTGGTGGGAGGAAATGGAGACAACTGTACTTGAACAACAATAAACAAAGTGGAAAAAATATAATAAAATAAAATAGCAGTTTCACTATAAAAATATGCCATTGCAAATATGATTTCTTATTTAGTGGTATTTTGTTTTGTTGATGATTTCCTTTGTTGCACAAAATTTTTTTGTTTGATGTAGTCCCATTTGTTTATTTTTTCTTTTGTTTACTTTGCTCAAGGAGATATATCAGAAAAAAAATTGCTAAAAGAAATATCAGAGGTTTTACTGCCTGTGTTTTCTTCTAGTAGCGTAATGGTTTAGCATCTCACATTTAAGTCTTTAATCCATTTTGAGTTTATTTTTATACAGGGGTGAAAAGGTGGTCTAGTTTCTTTTTTCTGCGTGTATCTATCCAATTTTCTCAATACCATTTACTGAGCAGACGGTTTTTACCTCGCTGTTTGTTCTTGCCTTCATTGTCACATATTGACCACAAAGGTGTGAGTTTGTTCCTAAGCTCTCTATTCTGTTCCATTGATCTATGTGTTTACTTATGCCAATACCATGCTGCTTTGATTCATAGTCTTGTATATAGTTTGACATCAGGTAATGTGATACCGTCTTCTTTATTCTTCTTTTTCAAGACTGATGTGGTTATTTGGGGTCTTTTGTGGTTCCATATAAATTTTTGGGTTATTCTAGTTCTGTGAAAAATGCCATTGGTATTTTGACATGAATTGTATTGCATCTATAGATTGCTTTGGGTAGTATGGACATTTTAACAATGTTAATTCTCCCTATCTATGAGCTTTGTATATGCTTCCATTTATTTGTATATTCTTAAATTTCTTTCTTCAATGCCTTATAATTTTTCAAATACAGTTCTTTTTTTTCAATGTTTCTGGTTAAAACCAGAGGGGAGGAGGAAGAATAACGGGGTGGGGAGAGAAAGGGGAAGGACCATCAAGGAACTTCTATAGAGGACACATGAACAAAGCCAAAGGGGGTTAGGACTAAGGGTGGGAGATGGGGATGGTTGGGGGGAGAGGAACTGGAGACAACTGCACTTGAGCAACAATTAAAAAAGCTTTTCTTATTAAATTGGTGGATGAAATTATATAGTTTTAAAAAAAACAGTTCTTTTACTTCCTTGGTTAAATTTATTCCTAGGTATTTTATTTTATTTTTTGATGCAGTTGTAAATATGGTTGTTTTCTTAGTTTCACTTTCTGATATTTCATTATTGGTATATAAAAATGCAACTGATTTCTGAATACTTATTTTGTATCTTGCTGCTTTACTGAATTCATTTATGAGTTCTAGTAGTTTTTTGGTGGAATCTTTAGGGTTCTCTATATATAGTATCTTGTAAACTGGAAATGATGACAGTTTTACTTCTTTTTTCCAATTTGCACGTCTTTAATTTATTATTTTTGTCTGATTCCTGTGGGTAGGACACATACACATATTTTAAAGATAAGTACAGCATAACTCAAAGGTTTTGAGATTTTAAAATATTTATCTGTAAGACTTCTCTAGGCAGTGCATTTGTTCTTTATACAGTATATTAGTTTTGCAATTTATTAGTAGTTTTGGCACACAAATCTGTTTCTCCTATTATGTGCCTCTGTAAGTGCCTATTTCCTTAAGTCCTACCTATCACAGCCATTATTTTGATCACTGTTTTAGACAATTCTTTTATGGTTGATATCTGCTACAAAAGGATCACATAGTCTCTTAGGAAAAAACACTGGGATTAGCATCAGAATTTTATGATTTGTGTACAGGCTATGAGAATTATTGACCATGTAGCCTCAGGTAAATCTTTAAACAATCCAAACCATCTTATTCATGAAATAGAATGTTAATATCCTTCATAATAACTAGCTAATGCAGTTTTTAGGATTAGTTGAAATCAGAAGTGTAGAAAATTTTTATTGGGCCCTCGTACAAATGGCAGACAAAGATATGTAAGCTAACAAAATCTGAATCTTCCAAGCTGATCATCTTAGCTCAGGGCTGCTTCTGCATAAATAGGATGACTTTAAAAATTTGTATAATGTCTACATTGGGACTAGTTGCATTTTTAAGAGATTATCTTCATAAGTTGCAAAAATATTGTGCATTTCTCTATATCAACAATTTTGTAGGCTGAGAACCTAAAAATGCTGATTGGGCTAGGTATTTGTTTTCCTTCCTAGGAAGTTAACAATTGATTAATAGATACCATTCATTCATTAAAGCCCAGTTTTTGTTGCTACTACATGCTTATTTAGAGTGAGAGTAATCATTAGCATTGAGAGTTTTGCAAAAAGTAATCTAACATTTACATGAAAACTAGTATATCTTGGATTTTTTGCCATCAGTTTTTGCCTCCCTTGCCATTGTGTGTAATGCATTCTGTCAGATCAACATGGAGAATCTGTACTTCAACATGTGATGGTCAACTTATTATTAGTCAGGGGTTCTGGATGTTGAGATATGCTGTCCAAATTTTCTCTTCAGATCTGAGGCACTTATTTCCCTGGAGTGTTGGTTGCTGAGAGTTCAGAGCTGTGTCTGTCCCAGGAATTTTCTTTGACTGAAATGGCTGACTCTTTCAAGTTTACACCCCTTTCCCAGGGGCAGCCAGCATTCAATGACTAGGTGATGCAGGGCACAAGGTCAATCTTCTTGCCTAAATTTGAGACATCTTTGGGGGCAATCCCACTTTCAAAGCTTTCCATGAAGCCAACTGGTCTCTATTGCATATGTATTATTCTTCAATTTCTCTCATATTTTCTTACATGTGTTGTTCACAAGAGCACTCTCTTAAAAAGCACACAAATTTTCATCTCTGAGTCGATTTCCCAGAGATACCAAAACTTTTAGAAATATGTGAGATGAATACTCAGGTATGGAAACTAGTTACCTAGTTAATAGTCATTCTCCCTTTCTTTCTTACAAACTAAACTCCAATTTTATTTAGGCTGTCAATTGGCCCAGCTTACATTACAAAATATATTTCTCAAACTTCATTGCAATCAGGGGTGCCTTATGACACAACTCTAGCCAATTATATATAAGCAGAAGTCACTGCTTTTAAAATGGATTAAGTGAGCCAATACAAGTACTTATACCCATTAGCCTCTCTATTTTTCTTTCTTGAAATACATTTTCAATGCTAGAAGGGGACATAAGGGAAAAACCAGCGTATTTGGAATCTCAGCTCTAACCAGTTTCAGTATCACTTAACTTAGGACTTTCATAACTTGAGAATAACACATCATATCTGTTTAAGTCATTGTTGTTTGGATTTTGTTGCATTCAGCCAGACTCAATCTCTAACTAACACACAATTGGGGAAAATACTTTTAGCTTCTAGATTCAGATGAGACCTGAGCTGAAATTTAGGCTCTAAATTGGAGTTTGATGATCTGTATTTGAGTTTTGGTTCACTAACCCATTCAGCCTCAGCTCCCTTATTTGTAAACTGGAGATATCATTACTTACAACATCTGATTATTAATGAGGATTAAATGAGAGAATGGATGTCAGAGTGTGTAGTACAATGTCTGGCATAATACCAGTGCTCTGTTAATATTAGTTCATTTGTTTTACATGCCCCTTATAGGTATCAAATTTATTATTATAGATTAGAGCTTATCAGATTCCCTATGGCCATACTAGGCCTAAGTGATTCTGATAGGGTTCTCTCTCAGCTGATCACCATCCTCCTATTATTGAGGTCAGTTCTTTACTGACCTGTCATTCCGTGAAGCCATGGTACCCAATGTGATACAGGAAAGTAAAAAGGAAAATATTAGAGTGGTTCAGTTTGGTTCCCTGGGTAGGAGACCATGGGACAGAATTTAGTATGCAGGATGTTTTTTCAGGAGTGTCTTTAGATGCAACCCCTATAGAAATGAGGGGAAAGAAGCAGGACTGAGCAGAAGGAGAAGTCCAGCTGTGATACAGGCCCATTGGAAGTCTCTATTGACCCTACAGAGAGTGATGGAGCAAACCCAAATTGAGCTGAGATGGCCAGGCCTTTACACTACCACATGGATCAGACACTGGGTGCAAACCACCCAGGGAAGAGGGGTGACCTAGGCAAGGCTTCTCTGGAGCTGAGGCAGACCCGGAAGAGGCTGACAGCTGGAGGCCGTCTGTCTAGAGCAGTCCCAACAGCTGGAACAACACATCCTTCATTGAAGAAGGATCTGGTTAGAGGCTTATCTCAGTGTCCACTACAGATAGGAAGAAAAAACAGTAACAGGAAATCACATTGCTGAAACTGAAGTATAAACTAACAAAATATTTTTTAACATATCACAGCCAATAGTGGTTCTAGTTCCTGGTTAGAGGAAATTGTAATGCTGTTTTTTAAAAGGAAAAGACCAGAAACTAAGCTTGATTTACACTGCGTTTTTTTTATCTTCAAAAACTCCCAATCTTGGTTTTGCTTGCTTGAAACATAAGAATTGAATGGTGCCCATGGCATTAGAGATGAAAGGTCTGGGAGACTGTATATAAAATCCCCCACTGTTTTGGATGAACTAGATTGTCAGCTAAGCCAAATTATTACTGTTATTGCTGTTAATTATTGCTGTTAATTATGTGTGGACAAATTTATACATATGACACTTAAATCACTGAAAAAGCAATTTACAGACATTACCTCACATAATTCATGCAACTATGTTAGAAGTTTAGAGTGGTTGCCTTCATTTTCTTCATTTCTTGTGGCTTCTTTACCAAATTCTTCAGTTGCCTAGAGGGAAGAAAAAAGTAAACAAGCAAACACAACAATAAAAAAGAGATAAGGATGTATATTTGTTTAAGTTTTACAATCTATATAGCTGATTTCATGGTTTGAAAATATAAAATGTTTATCCTCTTGAAATCAAACAACATACATCTATATATTCCAACATCATTGATGTTGGGCTGTGAATGCAGAGGCTAAAATGAGACAGGTATTCAATTATTAATTGAGCTTTGCTTATTGAAATAAGGCTCAAAATTGCTGCCAAAAATATTGCATGGTAAGAGCATTTCTCTCTGATTCGGTATTTCTGCCTCTGTGTCTCTATTTCTCTCTCTCTCTTTCTCTTTCTCCCTGTTTTTGACTCTGCATCCTTGCCTCTCTCCCGACCTTTCTGTTACTGAAGCCAGAACCAAAAATAACTCAGTTCAGGGATGCCAAAAATGAAAGTAACATTTATTTTAGCCCTGCATGGGGCAGAAACTCTGGGACTCAGAACTGGAGATTTGAGCCTGCATAAGCACTCAGGCATTCTACTGGGGTCAGAGGGCGGAGGTGTTTGGGGGTTGGGGCAGGCTCTTCTTCCATTTTGGCATGAATTTCTGTGGCTCCAGGGCACTGAGGGACAGTCCTTGCTATTTTCTCCCTGCAGATGCACCCAGGTCTTGCTTTTCTTCTTCTTTAAGCCCTGTGAATAACTTCAGTAAAAGATATATCTCGTGTTTCTTAGGGGTCTTATGTTTGTGGGTCTTATGTTCTAGCCAGCTTCTAGATCCCCCCCTTCCCTTCCCTGGCCATCTGTTCTGTCTCACAACTACAAGGAGAAGTATCAAAGGAAGTTCCCAGACCAGGGTCATGTAAGCTATGGATTCTCTGGCTAGGGAGGAGAGGTATAAACCATTTGATCTCAAGTGTCCCTGGTTAGGGGAGATAAATTCTTTTGATTCACCAGCTGGCTGAAAGTTGCTCAAACTGTTTGGCCTTGTTTAATTTTCTTGTCTCAGTTTCTCCATTCCACTTGCCCAGAAATTTTCCTAGCTTCTTACTATCCTGTCTCATTTCTGTTACTCAGTCCATATCTGTTTTTCTTTTTCCTCTCTGCCTGTTTCTTTTCTCTCCTTCCTTTCCCCCTCTCCTAATCCTTCTCCTCTCCCTGTCTTCGGTCTCTGTGTCTTTTGTTTCTCTGTGTACCCTAGTTATATCTGTTTCTGCCTCATTCTTTCTTTGTGTGTCTGTCTGTGTCTCCTCTTGTGTATTTATCTCTTGTGTTGTTTCTTTTCCCAATAATGTATAGAAGTTTGCTAGGAAATATTTTACTTCTTGAGGGACAATGAATTAAATAGGAGATGAGTATTTAATGATAAATCCCTGAATACTTAGTTTTGTTGAGTCCATTATGTTTTTGAGCCTTTAAAACTCATTAGTTTATTCCTGCCACGTTTCTGTTAAATGGACTTCTGCATTAACACACCCCACCCACCCACAGAAGACAGAAATGTGAGTGAGATCTCCTAAACCTCCACTCTGCACCAGGGAACTTTACTTACCTCCATGTTTTACAGCAGAGCTTGGCAAACTACAGCTCATCGGCCAAATTCTACTTGCTGCTTTTTTTTTGGTATGAGTTAAGAACTAAGAATGGTGTTTACATTTTTTAAAAGGTTAATAAAAGGAAAAATGTATGTGCCAGATACTATATGTGACTAGCAAAGCCTAAATTGCTGCTGTAGAGAATTTTGTATGTACATTTGAGACATATCACAACAACTTCTTCCACACTTTCTGTGATCAGGTTCCCAAGAAGCAAGAGCTGAGAAAGAGATGCTTGTGTAAGTGGTTTACTGAAGGAGTGTTCCCCAATGAAACCTAAAAAGGAGTAAGGCAATCAGGAAAGGGCAAGAAAAGAAGCCAGGCAAAGATGAGGGTTAAGCTGTAGTCTACAATTAGCTTGATATCACAAGGAGCTCTGTAATGTGAAGCTGAGGTGAGGGGGCTGGGCTTTAATACCCCAATATTAGTTAGTCATTAGTAATGGGCTGTAGGAGAGGAAGAAACTTTCCTTTATCCTTATAGGATCTTCTAGTCTAATAATCAAATTAACATGAAACATTAACAAGAGAAAATAACCAAATTTAATTACATGCATACATATCAGAACCCCACACACATGAGATTCAGAAACAGAAACAAAAAATGAGGTATATGTAATATTCTGAACTAAGGACAGAATAAGGCACACTGGGGGAAGAAGGTTATTGCAGGAGGATAATATGAGAAGTTCAGTAATTAGAAGTTGGTCCTGCCATATACAATAGATAGTTCAAAAAGGTGATCTCTGATACTCTCTTGCTATGGGCAGGGCCCCTAATTTAAATTCTTCTAGGCAGTTATAGGGGGTGGGCAGAAGTTTCTCTTGAGCTGGAAGGGTATTGGCTGCCTTTACATCAAAATAGTCCACTTACCACAGAGGCACACCTTGGGCTGACTAGTTCTAAAATCCTGCAGGGCCAACTCCCAGAAAAGGGGTCTGTATAAACTCCTGGCATCATTGCACAAAGCAGCTCCTGCTAACCTAGCACAATTCCCCAGAGATGGGTGAATTATGAGCTATTAGCAGCTGGAGAATGGACACAATAACCTGATGAGGTAGATCTGGGTAGGGAAGCAACAGTAACTACTACACAAATGGCATTGGGGTAAGGAGACTAATCCTACCTTATACCTATTGTTGGTGGTTTGAAGCTTCTCCTACACTTCATAGGGGTCCTTGAATCTGAGTGGCTGACTGGGAAGGGTTCCAGCATCCTATTTGCAGATATACAGCCATGCCCAAGAAAAGAGTATCAGCCTTACAAACATGTGTGAAGCCTGTTCTGCCTTCTATATTAGAGGATTAAAAGTGATAGAATGTCTGAGCTAGACAGGCTTCAAAGGTCATCAAATCCAATACCTTTGTTTTAAAGAGGAGGAAAGACTTCACACGGTCCCACAGCTGGCAACTGACTTATCACTACATCTCTGTTTTCTAATTTATAGCACAGAGTATTTTTCACCATTCTACAATATATCTCTAGTCCGTGTACCTAACAACATAGCATGGTTAATGCTTCTATGTTTAAGGAAAGGGAAAAAAACTATTAGTCAATTTTCTCTGCCATGTAATCCATTAACCAATTTTGCTATGACATGTGAAATTATTCTCTATATTGCTAACTAGTATGTTTTCAATAAGTTTTATTTTTAGATTTACAGGATTATCATGAAGATAGTACAGAGATTTCCTATATACTCCACATCACTTCCCTATTGTAACATCTGCATTAGTGTGTGTGTGTGTTTATAATCTTTATAAAGCTAAAATTGGTTCATACTGATGTCTTCAACTCTAATCTATAACCACATGGATCATTCTTAGCTTCTGTAACACAGGCAGTTCAAGTTGGGGAGCCGCAGTTGCGCTTGTGATATTCTGGTAAAACCACCCAGAGGACCAGCAGATGCAGGCATGCTGTTTATTACTCATGTTACAGGGGTGTGCACCAATGGCAGCAGATTGGGTGAGAGACCAAACCCTACCTCTGGCCTTGGCGCTACTTATAGGGTTAAGGAAGGGATAGTGGTAGTGAAGGGAACAACAGTGGCATGTGAAAACTCTGCATTGTTATGATAGACGCAGGGACATTGAGAGGGTTGGGACATCCAGATACGTACTGTTTTCCTTCTTCCTTATGGCTGTAGGACAGGTAACCATCTGTTCCCTGAGGTCTTGGAGGGGCCATGTCCTGAGTTACCCCACAGAATAGTCATCCTTCCCTGTAACCCCCCACTCAGTGAGATCTTGCTTCTACTGTCTGCCATACATTTAATTGATTGTTTAACTTTAGTATGTATGTTATTTTCAGAGTTGTTAACCCATAACCCCATGGGAAACATTTTTATAAACTAGAGCACAGTGGCTAACTATAGTTCCTTTGCTTTTAGTTTTATAAACTTCACTCATTTCCAAGTTGACTTAGGTCAGCACCTTTTCCTTCAATTCCTTCAGTGAGGCTGTTTCAAACTTTTGTAATGCATTTAGTCTTTTGTCACATTCTGTACTCCATTCTGGAATCTCCTGACCTCCCAAATGATTTTTTAAAAAATTTGCACATATTAAGGCTTAATCTTTGTATTATAAAGTTCTATGGGATTTGACAAATTCTCAATGTCTTATTTTTACCATTATAGTATCATATATTCTGGAAGAGGCAAAACTACAGAGACACTAGAAATATCAGTGGTTTCCCTGGACTTGGGGTAAAGATATGAGGACTAAGTAAGTAAAATATAATGCTTTTTAAAATTAGTGAGGAGATATTCTGTCTCTATTCTCTGGAGGAAATTATAAAAAAATTGTTATAATTTCTTCTTTAAATATTTGGCACATTTCACCAGTGAAATCATCTGGGTCTGGTGCCTTCTATTTTGGAAAATGTAGCTATTAATTCAATTTTGTTAATAATTAAAAGCTGTTCAATTTGACTAATTTGTCTTTTATGAGATTTGGTGGTTTGTGGCTTTCGAGGAATTGGACCATTTCAACTAGTTATCAAATATGTGGGCACAAAAATGTTCTTGTATTCTTTTATTATCTTTCTCATATTCATGTGATTATTTGTAATGCATCCCCTTTAATTTCTGATATTGGTAATTTGGGTCTTTCCTCTTTTTTTTCTTGGTTCTTTGTCTATGGGTTTAACAATTGTATTGATGCATTAGTTTCACTTATTTTCTCTATTGTTTTCAATTTTACAGATTTCTATTATAATTTTTATTAACATTTTTTTCATTGTCTTTTTAAAAATTTTTTTTTATTTTATTTTATTCAGTACAGTTTCTATCCTTTATTCCCATTCCAGCCCGCCCACACACTCCTCCCCTCCTCCTTCCCCTTTCCACTCCCCCTAGTTTTGTCCATGTCTCCTCTATATTTGTTCCTGTAAACCCTTCCCTCCTCCCATGAAATTCCCTGCCCTCTCTGCTCTGGTCACTGACAACCTGTTCTCCATTTCACTGTCTTTTGTGATATTTTACTTGTTTCTTTGTTTTGTTGTTTAGCTTCCTGTTAAAGGCAAGATCATATGGTATTTGTCTTTCACT
>CM052552.1:46160526-46176776 GCA_028533065.1 Trachops cirrhosus
TAGAACAACATAGCATAAATTGGGTGGCTTATCAACAACAGAAATTTATTTCTTACAGTTTCAGAGACTGAAGTCAGAGATCAGGGGTCCAACATGGTTGAGTTCTGGTGAGAACTCTCTCCTGGCTTCTCTGCTGACTTCTTACTGTATCACCACATGGCAGATAGTAGAACAGAAAGAGCAAGCTCTCTTATGACTCTTATAAAGGCATTAATCCCATTTATGAGGGTTCTATTCTTTATGGCTTCATCTAATTGTAATTACCTCCCAAAGGCTGCACTTCCTAAATACTATCAAATTGAGGGGTAGGGTTGTAACATATGATACTGGGGAGACACAAACATTCAGTTTATATCACCACTTATGTGTATATACTTAAACATTACTTGTTTTGTCAGTTTTTAAATTTTACATCAATTGATTCTACTGGGATTTGCTTCTATACCTCTTTTCAGATACATTGTTGATTTACACTGCAGTGTAGAATGTATTGCATGAATATAAAATTTATCCATCCTACTGTTAATGGTATTTAGTTATTTCCAGTTTTTTGATATTATGAACCCTCTTATTGTGAACATTCTTAAACATGCTTTCTGTTGTATATTTATAAGAATATCTCTAGGCTTTTATGTAGTGGTAGAAATTCTGGGCCAATTTTTGTATACAGTCAATTTTACTCAAGGTGCCTTTTCTTTCTAGGCCTGTTTTAATTTTTTCCACTCAATGACAGAGGCTTCCAGTAGCTTCCCAATAGACATTCTTCTCCTCTTCCTGGATGGACATATGACCATCTAGAAAAGAGACTTTATTTTTAGCTCCCGTGTTGTTTTTTTTTTAAAGATTTTATTTATTTATCTTCAGAGGGGAAGGGAAGGAGAGAGGGAGAGAAATATCAATGTATGGTTGCTTCCTGTGCATTCCCTGCTGGGAACTGGCCTGCAACCCAGGCATGTGCCCTGACTGGGAATCAAACCGTGATCTCTTGTTTCACAGGCCCGCACTTAATCCACTAAGCTACACCAGCCAGGGCTAGCTCCCTTGTTAAAATGAAAGCATAAGTGTTGGTTGGAACTTTTTAAAAGGATGCTTAAAGAAAGCTGAGTGTGAGGAGGTTATCCTTTGTATTATACTTGCTGCTATTTGAATTGCAAGTTAGATAGTAGAGATCTAGCAGCTATCTTTACCTTTAAGGGTGGAAAATGAGTGAGTGGTGAAAGAATGTGAAGGCCTATGGCATACCTGTACACTACTGCAGACTTTATAAACACTGTATACTTAAGCTACACTAAATATGTAATGTTTTTTCTTTTTTCAATAACAAATTAACTTTAGCTTACTGTAACATTTTTACCTTATAAACTTTTCATTCTTTAACTTTTTGACTTTTTTATGATAATACATAGCTTAATACACAAACACATTGTACAGCTATGCAAAAATATTTTCTTTATATTCTTATGAGATCAAGTGAATAGGGAGGGTTGGGTATGGAGGTCACTCCATTTTTGGTCAAAACTGCTGAACACTCAGCATAGTGTGGGTAGGTGAGCTCATAAATCACCCATCATGAAATGGGCAAAGGCAATGAAAGAGTCTTCCAAAAATTTTCACTGAAGCTGAACACAGCATCTCACAACAGTGCCATCTGGTACACTGATACAGGTGGGTTCTTAGTGGAGGAAACCTATACTATAAGTGGCCCACCCTCCAGAAGACAATTCCAGTTTTTAGGAGTCTGCCTCATACATTTAAATTATATATGTATAATAATATATAAATATATTTATATAATAATACTCTACCCTCCTACTGGATGAATGTTTCTTTAACTTCTTGGCTGTTGGAGTTACATGGAATTTGATTTTCTGGCAGTTCTGGTTCTTTATTTTTTTAAATTGGTTGTTATCCTTCTTTTGGTTGTGTGAGGAAGTGAAGTGTTTCTACTTACACGTCCATCTTGTCTGGAACCTGAACATTGTTGAACATGAATTTTGATGGATATAAGCTGTCCTTTCTTTTGAGTATATATTCAGTTGTGGAATTGTTTATTTAAAAGATGTAGGATGGTTTTTAGCTTCAGTAGAAACTGCCAAATAGCTTTGTTTTAAAAAAATTTTATCAATTAAAAAATTACAATTGATATGTAATATTATATCACTTTCAAGTGTACAACATGGTGATTAGACATTTACGTAACTTACAAACTGATCACCCCAATAAGTATAGTACCCATCTGACACCATACATAGTTAAAACAATACTGTTGATTATATTCCCTGTGCTGTGCTTTTCATCCTCATGCACTGGTTTTATAAATAGCAATTTGTACATTTTAATTCTTTCACCTTTTTCACCCAAATCCCCACCCTTTCCATGTGGCAATCATCATTTTTCTCTTTATCTATGTTTGTTTATTTTGATTTTTACCTTCCATGTATAACTGAAATTATATTTCTCTTTCTCTGCAAAACTACTTTCTTTTTTAAAATTTAATTTATTGGTCTGACATTGGTTCATGAAACCATACAGATTTCAAGTGTACAAGTCAATAAAACAATATCTGTGAACTGCATTGTCCACCCATGACCCAAAAGCAAAGTCTTCTCAGTCCCCATTTATCCCCACTTTGCCCAAATCAACCTATCCCCCAACCTCTGTTGTCCCATACTGTTGTCTGTGTGTGCGTGTGTGTGTGTGTATATATATATATATATATATATATATATATATATATATATATTAAATGAACATCATTCAAACCTAACAAAATAAATAGTAGAAGCCTAAGTCAGAAAACGTGGGACTAACAGCAATATTTAATGAAGTCATAAAATGAAAACCAATAGAACAAAAATACAAATATTCTAAATATTAAAATAATTTTAAAATCATAAAAAGAAATAGACCCCACAGAGAAACATGGCAAATATAGGATAATATCACAAGAAATATAAAATAACAACATTGAGATCATATATATTATTCATGTCAGTAAATGTATAAGAGCTTAAGTCACCTTTTAAAAGAAAAGAATTTTGAAATTCATTCTCAAAATTGATTTTGCTTATTCTACATACACAGAAATAATAAAACAAAGTGATTCGTAAAGATTAAAACAAATCTAAAAAAAGATAGCAGGGTATGCATAGTATGTAGATATGTGAAGATGTGTGAAACTCATTAAAAAATCTTAAAAAGTGGAAGTACTTGCCTCTATGGAAGGGTCTGTGACAGTTTTCTCGACCTTGGCACTCTTTGAAATTTTTTGTGGGAGTCTGTCCTGTGTATTTTAGTATCCTTTGCAGCATTCCTAGACTCTGTATCAGAAGTATGTCAGTTCACATATGGCCACAAGGATTTAAATTATGACTGGTTTGTATTCACCCCCTTGCTTGTTTTCCGTTTTGAAAATGTCTTCCACATTGAATGTTTTCCAATATGCTCTATTCAACACACAAATTAGGAGGCGGTATTTATGGGCAGAATATCTGTTTTGAAGTAAATGGCAAGTTTGACCAAGATCTATTGTAATTGTTTGCTCATAGCTGTTTATATATATTTATTTCTGGGAAAGTAACATAGCATTCAGAAATGGTACAAACTTTATTTCAGAGAATGTTTTCATTTACTAGTGCCAGCCTTTCCCTAAAACCAGCTACTGTCCTGAAACTACTGTGGTGTTGGGATAATTAAAGCATATGGAGATGCTTGATTCTATCAGAATCTTAAATTTCTTAAAGACTGGAAGTTGGGACATTGTCATTATGTTCAGATCTAATAATGATTTACTGTGTTATGAGAGATATTATTTCTTATTTTCTCTGTACCTCTTGTCATGACCATAAAAAGTGGATAAAACCTCTTTGTCCCATCAGTTATATAAAGTCATCCTAAACATCAACTATCAAAACCATTTATTAAATATCAATTTATGAAGGTTGCCAAGCTTGGCAGACAGAGGCAGAACATAATTTCTTCTGGAATATGGTTAATTTCTTTCAGTGCATCACTATTATAGACTGAATGTATTTGTGAAACACAGCTAATTGAAGAACATATAGTTATGTGAATGAACAAGCATAATGTTTAGGTGTTCACATTATGTACAAGTAAATAGTTAAATAATTTATTTGGGGATTAGTGAGTGGAAATTTGAGGTACATTTTACATTTAAGCATGATAATGGGAAAACTTGTTTACTCAGTCAATTGATTAAACATGAAGATATTGTCAAGTACTTGGGTTTCAAAATTAGCAATGACACATGGCAGTGATATGATGAGGTAAAATGGCACTTATAACTGAAAATGACAGTGAACCCTCTATTAGCCCGATAAACTGTACCTTAGGGTCCAATGACTGGCAAATATGCAGAATATGTCTTCCAAATTATGAGAGTGCAAACTCTTCTAAAGATACTCCTAGTTCAAAGTTGAAGTGGGTAAAAACTGAGCAGAAAGAGAATCCTCTTAATTATGATGTTGTTCTCTATAAATTGTAATGCTCTTTTTTGTTTGCTATCCAAGTACAGTTGTCTCCATTTTCCCCCACCCCCACCCTCCATCCTACCTCCCTTTGGCTTTGTCCATTGGTCCTTTATACAGGTTTCTTGATGACCCTTCTTTCCCCTGTTATCCCCTACCCCCTGGGTACTGTCAGTTTGTTCTTAATTTTAATGTCTCTGGTTATATTTTGTTTGCTTGTTTTATTGATTAAGTTCCACTTACAGGTGAGATCATATGGTATTTGTCTTTCACCACTTGGCTTATTTCACTCAGCATAATGCTCTCCAGTTCCATCCATGCTGTCACAAAAGGTAGGAGCTCCTCTTTCTTTCTGCTGCATAGTATTCCATTATGTCAATGTACCACCATTTTTTTTATCCACTTCTTTACTGATGGGCACTTAGGTTGCTTCCAGCACTTGGCTATTGTAAATTGTGCTGCTATGAACATTGGGATGCATAGGTTCTTTTAAACTGGTGTTTCAGGATTCTTAGGGTATAATCCCAGCAGTGGAATTGCTAGGTCAAAAGGCAGTTTAATCTTTTGGGTTTTGAGAAAATTCCACAGTTTTCCACAGTAGCTGCACCAGTCTGCATCCCCACCTACCCTGTACTGGGGTTCTTTTTTCTCCCCAACCTTGCCAGCACTTATTTGTTGATTTGGTTATGATGGACATTCTGACAGGTGTGAAGTGGTGTCTCATTGTGGTTTTAATTTTCATCTCTGTTGGCTAGTGGTGTTGAGCATCCTTTCATTTGTCTCTGGGCCCTCTGTATGTCCTCCTTGGAAAAAGTGTCTTTTCAGATTTCTTGCCCATTTTTTATTTGAATTGTTTGTCTTCCTGGAGTGGAGTCATGTGAGTTCTTTATGTATTTTGCACATCAAACTCCTGTCCAAGGTATCATTGGCAAATATATTTTCCCATACAGTCAGTTCCCAGTTCATTTTGTTGATGTTTTCTTTAACTGTCAAAAGCTTTTTATTTTGATGAGGTCCCATCTGTATATTCTTTCCTTTATAAATTGCTCTAGGGGACATATAGGTGAAAATATTGCCATGTGGAATATCTGAGATATTCCTGCCTATGTTTTTCTCTAGGACTTTTATGGTGTTGTGACTTAAATTTAAGTCTTTTATCCACCTTGCATTTATTTTTGTGTATGGTGTAACTTGGTGATTGAGTTTCATATTTTTACATGCAGCTGTCCAGATCTCCCAACACCATTTGTTGAAGAGGTTATTTTTACTCATTTTATGTTTCTGCCCCCTGTGTTGAATATTAATTGACCATAGAGACTTGAATTTATTTCTGGACTCTCTATTCTAATCCATTGATCCGTGTGTCTGTTCTGATATGAGAACCAAACTGTGTTGATTACAATGGATTGTAATATAATTTGATGGCAGGTATTGTGATGCCTCCTACTTTGTTTTTCTTCCTCAAATTTTCTGTGGCTATTTAGGGTCATTTATGGTTCCATATACATTTTTGTAATGTTTGTTCAATATCTGTGAAATATGCCATTGATACTTTAACAGATATTACATCAAATCTATACATTGCTTTGGGTAGTATGGACATTTTGATGATATTAATTCTTCCAATCCATGAACATGGTGTATGCTTCCATTTATTTGTGCCTTCCTTAATTTCTTTATTCAGTGTTGTGTAGTTTTCTGAGTATAGGTCTTTTACCCCCTTGGTGAAGTTTATTTCTAGGTAGTTTATTTTTCCTGTTGCTGTATCAAATGGGATTTTTGTTCCTGATATTTCATTTTTGGTGTACAAAAATGCCTTCAATTTTTGAATATTGACTTTGCATCCTGCTGTTTTACCAAATTCACTTATTAGGTCAATTAGTTTTCTGCTGGAGTCTATAGGGTTTTCTATGTACCCTGTCATGTCATCTGCAAACAATGACAGTTTTGGTCATTGTTTCCAATTTGGATGCCTTTTATTTCTTTTTCTTGTCTACTCACTCTGGCTAGAACAAAGAACTTTGTTATGTCTTTATCTGGTTTTAGGATTAGTATGATGCCGGCATCATAAAAAGTGTTTGGGAGTCTTCCCTCTTCTTGAATTTTTTTGAATAGCTTGTGAAGAATAGGGGTTATCTCTTCCTCAAATGTTTTGTAAAACTATCCTGTGAAAATATCTGGTTCAGGGCTTTTGTGTGCTGGGAGTTTTTTGATTACTGCTTCAGTTTCCCTATCCAGGTTTTCTGTTTTTCCTTCATGCAGTTCTGGAAGATTATATTTTTTCCAGAAATTTGTCTATTTTACCCAGGTTTTCAATTTTTTTTGGCATACTGTTGTTCATAGTAATTTCTTACAATCCTTTGTATTTCTTTGGTATCAGTTGTAATCTCTACTCTTTCATTTCTGATTGTGTTTATTTGGGTCCTCTTCCTTTTTTTCTTGATAAGTTTGCTTAATGGATTGTCAATTTTGTTTATATTTTCAAAGAACCAGTTCCTGGAATTATTGATCCTTGGAATTGTTCTTTTAATCTCTATGTTGTTTAATTCTGCTCTGATCTTGTTTTTTTTCCTTCATCCTACTTGCCCTAGATTTTGTTTATTTGTTTTTCTCCAGTTCTTGTAGATGTAGAGTCAGGTTGTTTGTTTGAAATGTTTCTATCTTTTTTAGGTAGGCCTGTATCGCTATGAACTTCCCTCTCAGAACTGCCCTCACTGTGCCCCATAGGTTTTGGGTTGTTCTGTGTTCATTTTCATTTGTTTCTAGAAACTTTTTGATTTCTTCCTAGATCTCATTCTTAACCCATTAATTGTTTAATAGCATGCCATTAAATCTACATGAATGTGAGTGTTTTTGAGTTTTTTTTTCTTCAGGTTAGTCTCTAGTTTCAGACCCTCGTGATCTGAGAAAATGCTTGATATGATTTCAATTTTCTTGAAATTTTTGAGGATTGTTTTGTGTCCTATCATGTGGTCTACCTTTGAAACTGTTCCATATGCATTTCAAGAGAATGTGTATTTTCCTTTTTGGGGATGAAAGGTACAAATTCCAATAAAGAAGAGAAACATAGAGTGTGACTTGTAAACTAATTAAAATTAAAAAAATAAATTGATAAACATGAATCAGTCCAATGAATGCCAGAATGTTGGAATTAATAGAAAGCACAGAATTAAAAGAAAACCAAGTATATCAGTAATTATAATAAATATAAATGGATTAAATTATCCTATTAAAAGGCAGCTTATAAAACAGGATAAAGTAATGCAAACAAGCAATTTATTAGAAACACATCTAAATAATGAAAAATTATTATGAAAATAAGTAAATATTTTTAATTAAATGATGATGAATCCCTGATATATAAAGCCTTCTCTGGTGCATCTAATGGAGTACTCAGAAAAAATCTTGTAGTGTTAAAAGTAGGAAAGAACAAAGGCAGAAGAAAATTAAAGATCTAAATAACAATCTCAAGAAGCTAATAAAAGAGGAGCAAAATAAACTTAAAGAAAGTAGTAGTAAAATAATAACAGCAGGAAATATATGATATAGGAAACATCAATGAGATAAAGGTGGTCAATTTAAGAAGTTGGTTCTTTAAATAGATTAGTAATTTTCAGAAACTTCACATGAGAAAAAATAGGAAAGATGGCAAAAAACACAAATAATATCAGAAACGATGTATTACTACCTAGCACATGGGCACCAAAAAGAAAGAGGATCTCATAAATATAGTCATCCTCCACATAATGAAGTTTTGATCAATGACAGACCACATATATGATAGTGTTTTCAAAAACTTATGACTGAAAAAAAGTCTGTCATTTAGTGTAGTTGTAGCCATTGTAAGATTATAGCACAACATATTATGCACATGTTTGCACTGATGCTGGTGTAAACAAAGCTACTACTCTGCCAAATGTTTAAAACTATAGGCCATATAATTATGTATAATTCATAATTCTTGATAATGATAATAAATGACTGTATTACTGGTTTGTGTATTTACTATACTATTTTTTGTCATTATTTTAGAGAGTATTCTTTCTACATACAAAAAAGTTTGCTGTAAAACAGTATGTCATGTTACACCAAAAGTAGCCTCATACCTCCTGTGTTTAGTACATTTCTTTGTCACATTTTCTCTTGGGCTTACTTTAATCTTGTATTGTTTTGTATAGTAACATGCTGTAGAGGTTTGTAACTTAGGAGCAATGTGTTATAGCACATAGCCTAGGTGTGTTGTAGGCGATACCATCTAGGTTTATGTAAGTACACTTTATGATTTTTATACAAAGACAAAGTTGCTCATCAACACATTTCTCAGAATGAATGCCAGATGTTAAATAGAGCATGACTACATACTGTTTCATTTCTCTGTCCTTATCAAATTTCTCTTTCCAGAACTCTAGCTTCTCCTCAAGTTTCTGTGGCTCTTTTTAAAAGAACATTTCAATCTTTATATGAATCCAGTTCTTTTCTACAGTTTTCAAGCTGAGTTTCTAAACCTTTTCCAGCAGAAGTTTCTGTTTTTGTTACATTTTTTTCTTGGTCTAAGGAACTGCACCTCAGTGTTTCTCTTGATATAATTATTCTTCATGCTGGTTTTTGCCTTCATTTTTTGCAACTGGTCCTTGAGGTAATCAATATATTCATTCTACTATTTCCACTTGACATTCTTTTTTTGACATTAAGTAGCTGATTTTGAAGAAATTTTATCTTTTTTTCCTTTCCTCCAGTTCTGGGGGCTATGAGGTTGCAGATCAAGGTAGCACCAGATTTAGTACCTGGTGAAGGATCACTTCCTGGTTCATAGATGACTGTTTTCATTTTGCATCTTCATATGACAGAAGGCTAAACTCTGTGTATATCTTTTTTATACCCTTAATTTCATCTTCCCTCATTTTTCTTTCAAATAGTTAAATTGGGTAATGATTTCTCCCTTTACTGCCCACTCCCAAGGTGGTAACAAGTGGTACATGCCCACCACAAAGCCTGCTGTTCCTATTGCCACTGGTATTCTCATAGAGTCTGTGCAGAAGTGGCTATGTTTGGTCCTTATTTTCAATATCACTGAGCTCTGCTCTAATTATGTCCTTTTGATGTCATACTGCCTCAAGGCCCTTGATTATGGATTTTGATTTGGGTGGTATTTTTTAACACAAAATATTTTATCTCCTTTGTTGAAATGGATAGCTTTAGGTAATAAGTGCATTTATATTAATTATAACAGAAAGTGCTTCTAGGACACATGGAAGAAATGAACCAGTGATACCATGTTCTTTGCCATCAAAGATTCAGGAACTAATATGACTGATGTCTTATGACACCAAAGTCTTTACATGTTAACTCTTCATTTGTTCTTTATTAAAGCCTTCTCACACTAGAACTTAGGCATGAGTTCCTTGGAGCTGGACTGGCTGAGTGAGTTAGGATTGGAGTAACTGACTCTGCTTTTTCAGAAATTGCCTTTTCTTTGAGATACTGGCCACCATCATGACCAAAGTCTGTCTATATGACTCTTCTCCCTCATGGAAAGTCTTTTCCAGGAGGCAAATCAACTTCTCATATAAGTAGATTCCAAACAGGCCAAAGCAAGTATAAATATGAGAGAGGGAGAGGAAGAGGGAGAGGGAAAGAGAATGGGAACCTGAAGACAAAGTTTGGACTCATCTTGCCAATTTATAACAATTCTACAATTCTGTCTGGACACTGCAATGATCAGTTACAGTATTTGTAGCCTGTTTGTATTATTCATTTCAATTGTAGTAGCCCAGGGGAAGGTTACTGAAGAAGAATTATCCAATATTTTTACTTTAAATTTCATCAGGAATGAGTCAACATATGATGGCCACAACAGGGAGACATGTATAAATATGGTATTATTAATTGGAATTTCTGAATACATAGTAAAAGGCTTAATAAGCATAATTTTAAAAAATTCCCACTGTTTTAAATATTGTTGTTTAAAATAATGATTTCAGCAACTTCAAGTTTGCAGTATTGTAAAAGACATAGTTTAGCTTTCAATGAGCCTGTGTCACAAGCAAGGCAGATTTCAAATTAAAGAAGGAAAAACAATGAGTCTATGTTGCATCCATCCTGTCAGATTAGTGGGGATTGAGGACACTGAAGTCCAGGCTGACATGTGTTGACTCAAGAGTCTGGGTTAGACATGGTACAGCTGTACAGAAGGTTGAAGGGGGTCATCTAAGCTTAGGTAGAAGCTGAACCAAAAAGTTGTACTTTCTATTCTGAGATCAATTAAAAGCTACCTGGCATAAAGAGATCATGAAATGTACAACCTGGTCCCTTTCTTTTTTTAAGCTTTGTTGACGTATAATTGATATAAAATGCATATATTTGATGTGTACAGTTTGGTGAATTTGGACATATGTGTGTGATACTATCACTGAAATAAAAGCTCTAAATATATCCATTACCTCCCAATTTTTTCTCTGTTCTTTTTTTTCTTTGACAATTTCTAAGCACCACATTTCCAATTTCTGTGTCTTTTTGCTTCTAAGAGCACACACCTGAAACTGTCTTTGGAGGCTTGCTTTTAGGCTACTGGGCATGCTGTCACAACAGTGGAAAGCTGGAAGTGCCTAGGAGATCACATACTCCCCACCCCCATCTTATTCTCTTCAGTCTGCTACAATAAAATATCAAAATACCACGGATTCATGGCTTATAAATAACATAAATTTATTTTTCATAGTTCTAGAGGCTGGAAGTCTGAGATCAGGGTGGCAGCATGATCAAGTAAAGGCCTTCTTCTGGGTTTCAGACTTCTTGTACGTTCACATGGCAGAAGAAGCAAGAGAGTTTATAGGATCTCTTTTGTAAGGGCATTAATTCCATTCATTAGAGTTCCACCATGGTGAAGGTCTTTGGCTCACCTCCCAAAGACTTCTTAATACCACCATCTTGGAGATTAGGTTTTCCACATACGAATTTTTTGTGAACTCAAACATTTCGACCAGAGAACTGGGTGACCTGTATCCAAAGATTGATGGTGTAGAGTAAGAAAGGCCAGTTACTGGCCTGGAAACAACCCAATCTCTGAGGTGTAACTTATTTGGGATCAATCTGAAGTTGGGACTTGGCCAAAAGTTACACTCTTGCTTGCTTACTTACCATTCCCTGCCATATTTCCTCCTCTTTTCCCAGGCTTACCCAGGAACCCATCCTTCATACAATACTTGCATCAGAATCCTCATTGCAGGGTCTGTTACTGGACAACTGATAGTGATAGTCAAGAGTTTAGCCAATGTATTGGAAAGCCAGTACTTCTATTTAAGAAGAAACCTCAAATAGCCAAGTTCTTTTGTTTAAAATCCTTCAACCCTAAAAGAGAAAATAAGTGTTATTTAAAAAGAAAAGTTAGATGGATATTGAAATAAGCAAATTATACTTCATCACATTGCACATATGTTCATAGTTGCTGATAATCACATTTCATGACTAGATTAGTATTGGAAGTAGAAGAAAAATTAGACTCAGTGCTTATCCATTAATAAATGAATATATTAACATAACAATCAAGTCTGAATCAGGTTCAAATTGGCTGCTGCTAAGGTGGTGGTGCAAAATGTTCTGCTTCCACTTTGAGTTATAAGAAGAAGAAAAAGAAACTTCCCTTGACTTATGTCTTTTTCTCCCACTTAGAGTTGGCTTATCAGTGGTGTCCAGCCTTTTGGAATCTCTGGGCCACACTAAAAGAAGAGTTGTCTTAGGCCCCACATTAAATACACAACACTATGAAAACTGATGAACAAAAAAAAACATTTTAAGTAAATATATGATTTTGTGTTGGGCTACATTCATAGTCAACCTGGGCTGCATGTAGCCTGTAGGTGATGGATTGGACAGTCCTAGAAGATAAAATACTGTTCTAATAAGTAAATTCTTAGATATACTGGTAAGATTTATTTTTATTAGGTTTCAAACTCTGTGAAACAACATTTGATATAAAATGACTTCATGTTTCACTGCCCATCAGGATTTGTTGTTCATTTTTAATTAATATTCTGTAGCATCCATTATTACCATTGAGAAGGCAAATCAAGAAATCAAAATGGCAACACTAATCAACTTTGAGTCTTTTTAAAAGCTTGTGTTTTGGAAACCTTATAAAATTAGGACATTTTCTGAATTTGAAAATGTAACCAAACTCCATCAGTTCTTTTGGATACATGTCAGATTGGCATTAGGACTCTACAAAGGACTGGAAAATTCCATTCTGAGAAATCTTTTTGTAGTTGCCACTTGGGGATGTCTCTCCATTTCTGGGGACAAACAATGTTCCCCTTTTCTATGTGAATTGTTTCCTCTTAATGGCAACATTGATTTTTGTACAATGTTACTCCATCCCCAATATATAGTTGAAAGACCTTAGTGATGTAATCAGAATCTATACCCTGAGAATTGGAATAGGAGCTTAGAGAATCTCATGTCAGTCTATGTTGATCTCTTAAAGAGAAGAGATGTAAAAACTTGAGAGCAGGGTTGTTATTGATCAGTGTATTAGTTTCCCAGGGTTGCCATAACAAAGTACCAAAAACTGGGTAACTTAAAACAACACAAATGTATTCCCTTATATTCTGGAGGCCAGAGGTCTGAAATCCAGACTATGTTCTCATTTGATGACTCTAGGGAAGAATGCTTCCTTGCTTTTTCTAGCTTCTAGGATTTGTTATCAATCCTTGGCATTCTTTGACTTGTAGATGTATCACTCCAGTCACATAGTCATCTTCTCCCTGTGTGTCTTCCTCCAATGTGTGTCTTTCTATGTCCAAATTTCCCCTTTTAATAAGGCCATCAGTCATATAGGATTATGGTCCACCATAATAACCTCATCTTAACTCATTACATCTGCAATAACATTATTTTCAATGTATATTTTTTGGAGGACATAACTCAATCCCTAACAGTTGGGTTCCCCTAACTAGAACCTTAGATGAGGATACATCTGCAAACAAACAATTTGTTACTGAAAGGAATCTTTTGGGGGCCCAGATACTGTTACTGAAACAAACCTCTTCTGCAGGGGCCTTTCTATACTATGGTTCATCTTGCCCAACTCCATGTTAGGAATTGTGGCTCTCATTGCTAGAGTTTGCTAAAAAGGAAAGGAACTATTTATTCAAAAGTTATACAAATTTAGAATAATGATGGAATGTCACTGTTAAAATCCCAAAGTCCTTTTAAAACATTCACAAACACACTTACACAGTCCTGCCTCCCCCCACTTTTGCCCAACCAGGCCAGTCAAGGGTACCATATCTCAGGAAAAAGAAATAGAAGTCCATAGCTCAGCTAGACTCCTGGTTCCTCCCAGTAATCCATGCTCACCTGGGCAGGTCTCTCGCAGTCCCCAGCACCATCAGCTGTCGCTGCAATCTCCAGTTCCTAATCCAAAACCACATGGCAACTCCTCATGGCCTGCCAGCAGGAGTCCTTTGACCCCTTTCCTTCCTGAATGGTCTTGCATTGTTCTCTCACATAATCCTGCATTGTCTCTCTGTCCCTCATGGCGGCCTACTTTTAGTTTAAATCTCAGCCTGGATCTTCCTCTGTAACCCCATTTCTGACTCCTCCCACAATGGGCTATACCTACTAGCACTCCTGAATTTTCAGCCTTTCTTGGCTGCCATAGTAAATCTGGGCAGGTATGGCATAATAATGGGGAGAACAGCCTCCTCAAGCTCTCTCACAGGTGCTAAAGGGAGCTGCTTCTCAGTTACATCTTGGGTCAAAGTTATGCATACCTTCTGGCTCCATTCAGGCTGAAAAACTAGTCTGCTCTTATTGATATGCAAAATAAATCTCAATGGCCCTTCTCCAAGTCTCCTTTCCCCCAGCCAGGTCTATGGAGATATTCTACATTCTCAGACACCCTAAGTTCTGGACCCTGTTACAAATCTCCCCTTTGGGGAGCCCTGAGGCCTCCCAGCTTATACCCCATTACACATTGAGTAAGTGCTCATAGGAAAAATTATTAGGGACTGATGGAAACAGGGTAAGAAAAAGGAGGAAGGAAAATTCCCATAGAGGGTAGGATGAACTCACTCTTATCCTGCAGCAGAACCCTGAAATATATGTTATGCCTTGGAGTTTTCCTGATTAGAGGCAAGGAAGCAGAGTATTCACATACCTTTAGCTATTATTATTGGCTAAGGGCTACCCTAGACATAAGGGGGAACATAAATTTTCAGGCACTTCCATTTCTGCTACATTCAACAAACAGGACCCCATGTCCCCCTTAGAAGTCCTCTAAATAGAATTGCAAGTGCTAACTGTTGGAAATGAAAGTGCACCAAAGTTAAGGGCTTCATAAAAAGGACAAAACAGTATCAAAGAGGATATAGGCAAAACACAGACATCTACTGCAAGTTACATGGCCATCTCCCAGCATGTGGCCTGAGTAGGACAGAAGGCTGGTCTTTAGGTAGAGAATAAGGAAGCCAACCCAAGAAAGAAGACCCTGAGACAGAGTTCTTTCTGGGAACCTGATAGCTTTCCTCTCAATTTATAATCTCTTTATGAGACTCTGTTCTATTCTGCCCAATTAATTCTACAGTATTCCCCTATGTTACAAAAATAAATTCCTGTACCCCTCTTCTTCTCCTTAAGGTAGTTACCATTGTTTCTGTGATTTACAACCATTCAACCAAGGCACCAAATAGGCTACTCTTCTTTAAGTGACTTGAATGCAATATTGATTGGAGGATTTTGGGGGTTTTACAAACATCTTTTTGAATGAGCATCTACCCTTTCAGATTGTTTGTAAGGTTAATTACCCAGATGTCCCAAACTCAACTCATCACCTCTCCTTAAATTTCTTTCCCTATTCTGTGGGTGCTGGCACCACCATTCAGTTACCTAAATTCACAGTTATGAGTTATCTCCACTCCCCATACGCTGTAAGATTCCAAGTCCTGTGGAACTATCTATACAACATTTCAGAAACCTATGTCCCCTTTATTTTCACAGCAGTTGCCCTGATTCAAACATTTTTAACCTAGTTTTTTGTGTTATTATGTCAGCAGGTTCTAAACAGTCTTTCTGCCTCTCTTCCATTCTAATTTTTCTGCACCCCACTATTGTTCATTTTTATTTATGCATACATATATTCATTCCTGAACTGAGTACCTATATTACAGGAAGAAGGGGAAAACAAATATGTATGTGAATTTGGAATTACAACTCAACTGTGTAGAAACCACTCAGAACAAACAACTGAGCAACAATGAGAGAGAAGACTTATAAACACACACAGACAGACAGACAGAAGAACAGTTTCAGCATGACATGACTGGTATAGAGTGCGTTAGAAATGTGAGAGGGCTAGCTGGGCTCGCATGGGCAGCAGCTGAAGCACTGGAGTGATATTTATGTGGCCAGGTGGATCCCCCTGAGAAGTGTGTGGTCTAAACCCTAAGCTTGGCTCCCCAGCCTAAAGCACCAGAGCCCAAAAAGTACACAGATAACAACCAGCAGCAAAAAGCGTCAAGTTTACTCTCTGCCAAAGAAGGATGGCTGGAGATGCAGAGAGCCATTTAAAGGGCCAACACACACCTGGCTGGTGTAGCTCAGTGGATTGAACGTGGGTTGCGAACCAAAGCATCGCAGGTTCGATTCTCAGTCAGGGCACATGCCTGGGTTGCGGGCCAGGTCACCAGTGGGGACCATGTGATAGGCAACCACACATTGATGTTTCTCTCTCTGTCTCCTTCTCCCTCCCTTCCCCTCTCTAAATAT
>CM052552.1:46177276-46201465 GCA_028533065.1 Trachops cirrhosus
AATATAAAAGTATGAACAGTACAATGACAACAAACTCACAACTATCAACAAATATACTTAAAAAACAAAGAACAATGAAAACAAAAACTAAGAAAACAACTAGAACTGGAACACAGTCAGAGAAATGGACATCACATGGAGGGATTTCAGTGTGGAGGGGAAGGGAGGAATAGCAGGGAAAGGCACAAGGAAGAAGAAGCATAATTGGTAGGCATAAAATAGACAGGGGAAGGTAAAAAATGGCATAGGAAACAGAGAACTCAAAAAACTTAGTTCATGGACATGAACTAAGAAGGGGATGCTGGAAGGTTCAGGGATGCAGGGTGGAGGGGGCATAGAGGGAAAAAATTGGGAAAGCTGTAATAGCATAATCAATAAATACTTAAAAAATAAAAGACAGATTCTGCTGTTCCCCCCACCAAAAAACAAACAAACAAACAAACAAACAATGAATGGGTCAAGAATGAGATCAAGGAAGAAATCAGAAAGTTTCTGGAAACAAACGAAAATGAACTCATCCAACAGTCCAAAAATTATGTGACACAGTGCAGGCAGTCCTGAGAAGGATTTTCATAGTGATACAGGCATACTCTAAAAAGATAGAAACATTTCAAATAAAAAATCTAACCCTACATCGACAAGAACTGGAGGAACAACAACAAAGAAAGCCCAGAGCAAGTGGAAGGAAGGAAATAACCAAGATCAGAGCAGAATTAAATGACTTAGAAATTAAAAGAACAATTCTAAGGATTCTATAAATCCAGGAGCTGGTTCTTTGAAAAGATAAACAAAATTTACATGCCTCTAAACTGACTCATAGAGAAAAAAGAGACAGAGAGGACCCAAATAAACAATCAGAAATGAAATATTATATGAAATGTTAAAGGGAACTTATCTAAGAAAAAGAAGATAAAAAATATGAACAATAAAATGACAACAAACTCACAGTTATGAACAACTGAACCTAAAACAAAAACAAAAACAAAAACAAAAGCAAACTAAGCAAACAACTAGAACAGGAACAGAATCACAGAAATGGAGATCACATGGAGGGCTCTCACCAGGGGAGTGGGTGGGGAGAGAGGTGGAAAAGGTACAGGAAATAAGTAGCATAAATGATAGGTAGAAGATAGACAGGGGGAGGATAAGAATAATATAGGAAATGTAAAAGCCAAAGAATGTGTATATATTACCCATGGTCATGAACTAAAGGGGTGAATGGGGAAAAAAATATTTAAGGAAGAGCTAACTCCTATCCTTTTCAGACTATTCCAAAATCTCCAAGAAGAGGGAAAATTCCCAAACTCTTTTTTTTTTTTTGAGGCCAGCATCATTTTAATTCCCAAGCCAGACAAAGACACAACAAAGAAAGAAAAGTACAGGCCAATATTACTGATGAACATAGGTGCTAAAATCTTCAACAAAATGTTGGCACACTACATCCAGGAATACATTAAAAAGATCATACACCATGATCAAGTGGGATTCATTCCAGGGATGGCAGGATTGTACGATATTCACAAATCAATAAATGTAATACATCACATAAACAAAAAAAGGCAAAAATCACCTGATCATATCAATAGATGCAGAAAAAGCATTTGATAAGGTACAGCACCAACTTATGATAAAAATATTCAGCAAGGTGTGAGTAGAGGGAGCATTCCTCAACATAATAAAGGCCATATATGAGAAATCTATAGCCAACGTCATAGTCAATGGACAAAAACTAAAAGCTTTCTCACTAAGATGAGGAACAAGACGAAGATTCTCTTTCCTCCACTTCTATTCAACATAGTATTGCAATTTCTAGCCATAGCAATCTGGCAAGAAGAAGAAATAAAAGGCAAACAAATTGAAAAGAAGGAAGCACAACTGTCATTGTTTGCATATGACATGGTAGTGTACATAGAACACCTTATAGAGTCCACCAAAAAACGACCTAATAAGTGAATTTGGCAAAACAGCAGGATACAAAGTCAATATTCAAAAATAGAAGGCACCTTTTATCCCTTCAAATCTTTGTTTAAATGTCCAGTAATCAGAGTGGTATTCCTAACTATCTCATATGAAATTGGCCCTCATGGTGCTACCCATTGCTGACTTGCTTTTCTCCACAGCACCTAATGTGGAAGAGGAAAAAATTTTCTCTAACCATAAGGTTCTTTCAGCTGATCTAATAATCAAACAAGCATGAAACATATCAGCTACTGAATATGACCAAATTTAATTACATGCATATGTGTGGGAACCCCACACACATGAGAAATTCAGAGACCCAATGTACCTCAGAGGTTCACAGACAGTAAGTGAAAATGAAGTATATACGACATTCTGAGCTAAGGATCACCCTATTGATTTTAGAGGGGAGGAAGGTCATTGCAGGACAATAAGAAGAGCAGATGTTCAGTCATTAGAAGTCTGCCTTGTCCTATAGATCGGTTAAAAAATATTAGTTTTGATAATCTCTTAATATGGGCAAGGCCTTTATTTCAAATTCTTCTAGGCATTTGGGGGTGGGGCAGAAGTTTCTCTTGAGCGCTCAGTGTCTTGTTTGCTTTTAGATCAAAACAATCTGCATATCAAAGAGGTACATTTTAGGGTGAATCTTTCTGAACCCGTACACTAATATATTGTACCTATTTTTTTGTTTTTCAATGAACAGCTTTTATTATGTCAGAAATCATAAATATTCCTCACATACTGAGATGAGTTTGTATAAGTAGATTATAACCTCTGTTGAAGAGTTTGCAGAAAACCTGATTTATATGTATTACCCTTAGGAATGCTCGAAGACATCACTAAAGTTTTTTAGAAGGAAAATCTCATGGACAACTTCAGTGAACTGGCTGAAACATATTTACTTTCAGATTCATAAACCTGTAGAATATAACTCATGTGGTAGACTGTACATGCAAGACCTCACTGGAATACACTTTTCTGCTTGAAAGAACATATTACAGAAATCTGTGGACAAGAAGCTTATTCTATTTCAAAACTGACATAATCACATGAATCCATTGACTGTTTTATACATGTAACCATGTGTTTTAGTAACTCCTCAAGATTGTACTCATCCTTGACCTGCACTTATTGAAGAACACAGAGTTAACATTAGTTACCTAGTACAAACTCAAGAAACTTAAAGCTTAACCTATGTATGAACTTCAAAACAAACAGTATTTTCTAGTTTTTCCTCTACTGTAACATGGACTTAGCTTTTATGTGTAACTCTCAAAAAACATTAGGGGAAGATGTAATCATTGTCAAAACATTACTTTTGTTTCTGAGCAGAACGTTTATCCAAATAGTAACTTCAACTCAAAAGGAACAGGACAGATATATATAATGGCAATTCTAATGTTATAACCAACAATACACTAAACAAAAGTACACCTTAGTTTAATTTAGGTCCAGATTTAATCTTATACCTGAGACTAAAACTATTTCTTTTTTTATTTATTGTTGTTCAGTTACAGTTGTCCCACCTTTCCCCCCAGCACAGTCAATTGTCCGTGCCCATGAATCCTCTACTCGTGCTCCTTTGCTTGTTCCTCCCCCTTCTTTCCCCTATTATCCCCATACTGTTCCCTTCTGGTCACTGTCAATTTGTTCTTTAGTTCCAAGTCTCTGGTTCTATTTTGCTTATTTGTTTGTTTTGTTGATTAGGTTCCACTTATAGGTGAGATCAAATGGTATTTGTCTTTCATTGCCTAGCTTATTCACTTAGCATAATGCTCTCCAGTTCCATCCATGCTGTCAAAAAGGGTAGGAGCTCCTTCTTTCTTTCTGCTGCATAGAATTCCATTGTGCAAATGTACCATAGTTTTTTGATCCATTCATTTACTGATGCGTACTTAGGCTGTTTCCAGCACTTGGCTATTGTAAATAATGCTGCTATGAACATTGAGGTGCATAGGTTCTTTTGAATTGGTGTTTCAGGATTCTCAGGGTACAGTTCCAGCAGTGGGATTACTGGATTGAAAGACAGCCCTACCTTTAGTTTTTTGAGGAAATTCCATACTGTTTTCCACAGTGGCTGCACTAGCCTGCTTTCCCCCCAACAGTATACTAGGATTTCTTGTTCTCCACAATTTCGCTAGCACTTGTTTGTTGATTTTTTAGTGATGGCCATTCTGATGGGTGTGAAGTGGTATCTCATTGTGGTTTTAATTTGTATCTCTGTGATTGCTAGTGATGTTGAGCATTTTTTTAATGTGTCTATGGGCTTTCTGAATGTCCTCCTTGGAGAAGCATCTGTTCAGGTCCTTTGCCCATTTTTTAATTGTATTGCTTGTCTTCCTGGTGTGGAATTGTGTGAGTTATTTATATATTTAGGAGGTCAAACCCTTTTCCAAGGCATCATTGGCAAATATGCTTTCCCATATGGCTGGTTACTTTTCCATTTTGTTGATGTTACCTTTAGCCATGCAGATTCTTTTTGGTTTGATGTGGTCCCACATATTGTATCTACTTGTGTGTGTGTGTTCCTCCTACTAGAATGTAAGCATTATGAAAGAAGTAACTTTCTTTTTGTTTGTTCTTATATCCCTAGTGCCTAAACAGTTCCTGGATCATGGCTGGACTTCAATAAATATTTGTGGAATAAAAGGATAAAAATATATGAGAAGTGAAAGTATGAGGAGAGAAAGACAGTTGCTAACCCTTGTGAGAAGCAGCCATTTCATCTAAACTGAGATGGCCCGAGGATGTTTCTGGCATGGACCAGACTGTTAGAGCAGTGCTGTTCAAAACCAATCACATTCATTCCTTGCTTAATGATTTCTTCTAATGGTTTCTTATTCATCATGAGTTGTCAAATTATGGTCTATGGATCAAATTCTTTGTAACACCTGTTTTTGTAAACAAAGTTTTATTGGCATACAGCGATGCTCATTCATTTATGTTCTATCCATGGCTGCTTTCTCATTACAACAACAGAGCTGAGTAATGTTGCAATACAGACCACATGGCTCACAAAACCTGAACTATTTATGATCTGGTCCTTTATTTTAAAAAGTTTTGTCACCCTTGCTATTTACTAGATGAAGTACAATGTTTTTCAGACCTGCCTCCTATGTAGAAGAGCAGTTGAGATTTGATCAAGAGTTTGGAATCACATGGGTTCAAATGTTAGCTCTGCCAATTATTAGCTGTAGGAATTTGTGTTGAGTTACTTAACATTTTTAATCTGTTTCCTCATATGAAAAATGGACATAGTAATGGTGCTCACCTCATTTGTGTTAGAATTAAATTATTGTCTGTAAGTGTGGTTCTTACCACAGAGCCTGACATATGAAAGGCACACATGCAATTTAAGCTACAACTTTATTTTATTATTAACTCTCTGGCTACTTCATGCCCCATGTTTCATTTATTATTAACACTCAACTGCTGAGCATTCTTGTATACTGCAAATTGCTTCCGGCTTCCATAACCTGTATACCAATTTCCTTTGCCTGGAACACATATTTGAAACTTTGCTTGCCTTTGCAGACCTTTGCTAAAGCCCCTTCTGTCAGAAAACTTCTGTGAAAACCATGGGTAGTGTCATTTGTCCATCTTTGTCTTATAGCGAATGTTCAACATATCAATTGAAATAATGTAAGTCTCTGGTCTCCCATACTAAAAGTACCTGGTGGTGGTAGTAGTGTGTACAGGAGGAGTGAGGAGGAAATGGTTCTTACTCATTTTTCTGTTCTAATACCCAGCTTAGTGTTTGGAACATCACTAATAGTTTTGACTAATCAGTTACTCTAAGGAGGTGATACTACAGTTCATTTTCTTTTGTTAACATGTAGCCTGCACTTATTTTTAATTGAAAGGAGAGCATTGATGCTGGATTAAGCTTCTGTGAAGGACTGAGGAAGGAGTTGCCTCAGCTCAGATTCAGCTTTGAAAGGCTGTATTGGCTCAGGGCAGACTGCAGAGAAAGAGCAGTCAATTTCCTATACAGGTAGCTATGACAGTAAAATGAGCAATGCACTATCTTTCTGATGACATTTGGTAGCTTGAGTCCCACCTCTGCCACTTAATGATATGATTTTAGTTTTTAAGTTCTCTTAGTCTCAGTTTCTCATTGTAAAATTATTCTCTCACTTACTTATGGTGAGGACTATGACAGATGAGGTTAGTAAAAGCTCTTGCTAAATTGGTCTATACTCATTAAGCACAATTATCCTTAAGCTATTTAGGTGGACCTATTGTCCTGGTTTGTAGAGTGTGGAGCAGAAATGGGACCAGCATGGGTTGGATTATACATAATTTCATTCGGTAAAGGCAAGGTTGGTTCTATCTGCTTGGTTCATTCCAGCAGATAGTGTAGGCCACAAAGACTTGTGTGGCAAACATTAACACAAAGCAATTATTTGACCCAATGATGAAATGCTTTTGAAAACACTTCTTCACAGGAGACAACTAACTTATCAACAAATGACTTTCAGGTATTTTATTGTAAAGAGTTAGTTATCTCTGTGATCCAAAAGCAAGATAATTGTGTTTATGTTAATTTTTCCCATATAACAATGTTGTATGAATTTAATTATATAAAACAACACACATTTATTATCTCAACATTTCCATGGGCCAGGAAGGAGTACAGGCACAGCTTAGCTGGATCCTCTGATTAATGTCTCACAAAGTTGTAGTCAGTGTGTCAGTCAGGAGTGGGTTCTCATCAGAGGCCCAATAGTGGAAAGTATGTGTGTTTGTGTGTGTGTATTTCAAGAGGTGGTATGCTCTATGAGAAAATATATTTTTGTCTCTTTTGTCCATGGTTCTATCTTTAGCACCTAGATCAGTACCGATGGTATAACTCGAGATTTAAAAAAAATATTTAGCTTTAAGTTGTAGTTAATAAGCTTAGTAATTAATGCATGTAAAAAGCTATTGTTCTAGGAACTGGAGGTATGACCCCTTCTGACTCCAGGAGACCTACAAACAAATTTGACCTTTGTGCCCCAGGAGGACTGCAAGCAATTCAGATGGCATCTGAGACATTGTGCTTCAGAAAGATTCATTTGCAGCCCAGGACACATATAAAAAATCACCTGTCAACAGATGAAAGAATGCTAGGTAAATTGCTGGACTTTAGGTTTTATATGATTAAACTTTCCCCTGAATTCCAAACCTCTTACCTACTTTTTTCCCCTGAATTCTAAACCTTTTACTTACACTTTTCTTCTTATAAAAAAAAGCTCCTACTCTTTGCAACAGCATGGATGGAACTGGAAAGCATTATGCTAAGCGAAATAAACCAGGTGGTGAAAGACAAATACCATATGATCTCACCTTTAACAGGAATCTAATCAACAACAACAAAAAAAAACAGGCAAAATATAAGCAAAGACACTGAAATAGAGAACAGGCTGACAGTGACCAGAGGGGAGAGGGGAGGGAATTTCAGGGGAAGGTGGGAAAGGTTTGAAGGAACTAGTATAAAGGACACAAGGACAATAACAAGTGGGGGATGGAGATGGGAGGGAGGTGGGGAGGGCTGGGGGAGTGGGCTGGGATGGGGGTAAAAGGCAGAAAACTGTACTTGAACCACTATTAAAATTAAAAAATATCCAGGAAAAAAAAGTTCAGCTTGAGATAAAATGTAAAGATGGTCCTTTAGTGTACATAAGCCACTGTCTTCTCAGATTGCCAGCCATCTGAATAAAGTGCCCATGAAGAGTCAATCCTTTTCTCTTTTTTTTTGGTTCTGGTAGTGACAGTTAGCACTAATGCTGACTTTTCCAGTTTCAGTACCTAAGACATGAAAGATGCTTAATAATTTGTTGAATGAATTAATTAATGAACAAATGAATACCCATTATGTGCATAGCACTGACAATTATTTAGGGCTGTAGTAGTGCACAATATATTTGTTTTGCAGCATTTTGTACACCAAAATAACATAAACCATCATCTTATTAGTAATGATACACTCTAAGTTGTTGGATGTAAAACATTTGACAAGAGTTATGGAACTATTTTAAACTTAGTGAAGACATGTGGCTATTCAATTTCCAAAGCCCAATGATTTTTATGATTTAAAATGCATGACCAAGTCACCTTTCTAAAACTAATTATGAGAAAATAGATCTTTCATGTTGGAGAATTATAATATGATTTAAAAAATGTTTGACCCTGCCTCTTCGTCAAATCACTTTTTTTGCATGGGACAAATTTTCATCTTAGCCTCTGAAGAGTTATGCCTGCAGTAACTTGTAATAACTGCCATCTGTTAAAGAGAAATTCTTAACATTATAGAATTTTAGAATGTTATAACTTTAGGGTTCCTTGATCCAGAATACAGAAAAACAGCACTTCATAGCTTCAACAGATGTTTTTTCTCTTTTTTACACTGAAATTCTAGTGCCAAACAATCAATCCTTGTGTCATCCTCATAAGCAGAAAACAGTCCATATTCCATACTTTAGTATGAAGATAAAAAAAGAAAAGAAAGCAGAACATTTTGGATGCCAAACAGCACATGGAAAGCTTTGTACACCAGGACATCTGGGAACATCAGTGACAGGATGCCTTCTCACAGCTGCTGGAGCTCCTCTGATGGGAAGGCTTTATGGAAAAAAAAATAAGCAATCAACATTCTGCAAAGGATGACATTTTCTATTAAACTGTCCCCACTTTTTATATAACACAGCTGCAACAGCTTTATGTGGCATTTCCTAATGATACCTCATCTCACAAGCATGCACAGTAGCAAAATAGTTTGTCAATGGCTCCCTCTAAATTCATAGTGTTTTAGAGAAATGACTTCCCACTTCACCTGAAAAATCCCCACCCCACTCCCAGAGATTTCAAAATGCCTGTATTTATTGGTGACTCTAACAAATACAGAACTTTAAAATTGGCTATTGAATGTGAAGAGAAGGCTTTTATCAGTGGCATACCAGTAACATCTTCCTAATGTAGACAGTGTTGTTCTTCAAAAAAGCTGGGATGTGGATTGATCATTAACCACTTAGTACAGTGCCTTCTATACTCACTCCATAAATTCTCACTGAGTGAATGGATGGAGAGTTAAGTTCTATAGGTTTCTTTTTATTTAAAAAATATGATAGTTTTGTAGTTTTCATGTTTAGCAAGTTGCTTTTAAATGCAGTGATTGTAAATATGTCTTCTAAGTGCTCTCAGCTTGTGTTGATGCTGTTCTTCTACAGTAAATTGTTACTATTTTCCACATGTGTGTATTACACTGAATTATATATACAACTGATAACTAACATCATATCTTGAAGAAATTAACCAGATTAATCTTGAATGAGCAGTTCTGGCTGTGGCATTTGATGGCTCATATTAAAGTTCTAGTTTTGAAAATTAAAGGTATGGTTCAAACCTCTTAACTTTTATGGCTTTAATGTTTAGAAGATATTCTGTAATTATTTGGCCACATATTGGAATAGATCCTAAAAGCAATTTTATAAACTTAAGGCTCAGTTTTGCAATATTTAAACTGAAAGATAATATATCTTCTTTAGTTTTCTCTGGTTTATGAATAGTTATTTCTGGTTTATGAATTATTATTTGTTGAGCGTTTTAGATGATATGGTGAAAACAAAACCAAAATGTGACTAATATAAAGTAATTTACAATTAAAATATTTTAGAAGTTAAAAATACTTTGTCATTCACATTATTATAGCCTAAAAGTTACTTTAAGGAACATTTTTCTGTTTATTTTTGACATCAGGTACCTGTGTTATATTCTTTTAAATCAACCTATACTTTTTCCACAGTACTGATTTGTCATAAATTTTGATTATATATTTATATGATTTGTTGATTAATTAAGAGGAATCTACATAAGAACAAGGATCATGTCTGTTGTGCTCACCAGTGATTCTCAGCACCTAACAGTTTTTCGCACAAATGGATCCTCAGTAAATATTTCTTTAATGAATTAATGAGTAGAGCAATTGCTAGGGGAAGTTTAGCTAGCAGATTTATTTTTAATATTTGCATAGTGTTTAGTTGCATGGATAGATATTATATAATTTGCTGACATCATCATGTAAGACATTCAGTTTTGCCAATCTTTTACCATTTAAGTAATATAATTGCTATTCATACTTGCCTATGAAATGTATTATAGGATTTCAAACTAATATTAAAAGATTTTATAACACATCATAAAATAGCCCCAAAACAAACTGAAAAACAACAGAATGTCAGTATTAAGTTAATTAATGCATTGGCCCCCTGAATATGAGTCTGTATATCTAAATTCCATGATCTAATATTTTCTTTTTTCTCAAATAATTTTATATCAAAGTCTCAACATTAAAATATTCTTTATGTTTGCATGCCCTTAATTTTCTTACATTCTGACTTAAAATATTTAAGCCAAGCATACAAGGTCTGTCTGGAAAAAGTCTAGCCAATGCTAATGTAATGAGAACAGTTTGAGCGACATTGATGTAACCTGGTAGCCAAGGAGAGTAGGCTGGAACATGCATGAGTGAACAATGATGACTTACTGTACTGGTCAGTGAGGGTGGTAGACACTGTTGAATGAGTATGTGTACTGTGTGGCCATCTTATTAAAAATGACTGAGCAATTAGAGCAAAGAATCTGCATCAAATTTTGCATGAAGCTTGAACATTCTTCTGTGGAAACTATCCAGATGATTCAGGAGGCCACAGCTATGGGCAACAGGTGATTAGCAGCTTCATCACAGCAACTTGTCTACTCATTCATCATGTCTCATGCAGAGATTTTTGATGAAACATCAAATCACCCAGGTGACTCAGCACCCTGCTATATCTCAGATTTAGTGCCCTGTGACTTCTGACTTTTCCCAAAACTAAAATCACATTTGAAAGGGAAGAGATTTCAGACCAATTGATGAAATTCATGAAAATACAGTAGGGCAGCTGATGGTGACTAGGAGAGCTGTTTGAGGTTCCAATGTCCCTACTTTGAAGGGGATTGAGGCATCATTGTCCTATGTACAATGTTTCTTTTATCTTGTATCTCCTTCAATAAATGCTTCTATTTTTCATAGTATATGGCTTGATAACTTCTGGACAAACTTCATGTATTTATAAAAGATACAATTTTCACTATAATCATAAAAAAAATTTTCCCTGCCTCTTTATTGAAATCATACCTTTCTCTGGCTGCTGGGATATGCTAACATGACAAAACTGCCCTGAGAAGTAGCATTGTTTTTTATTTCTGATGAGTATGAAAATAATGCCACAGGTGTAGGCTCATGCAAAGACCAAATAGCAGTGGCCTCTGCTTTAAAAATATTGTATCACAAGCCTCCATCTGACAAAATTATTCATTACTGTATTAGGGAGTAAATAATATGAGATAAAGCTGACCACAAAATATATTATGTTCAAGGTCAAATAGTATTTTTGAAACAAGTAATGTTTGCTTTCGTTTTTGGTGCAGACTAGTCTTCTTTTAAATGCAAAGTACAATGACAGTGAAGAAAGAGGTCAATTTAACACTAACTACAGGGTAAAAGGGAAAATAAATGTCTAGTTCTTTTTATAATATGCATCAAAGAAATACAATAAAGCTTGTGCAACATGGAATAAAATAGATCTACATTATGAAGCATACAGAAGAGATAACTTTGGTGATAAAGTAGGTACCTAGTATAGCCAAGTCTGATTTAAGCCCTGGAGAAGGCCCTGTAGGACTTTGCAGGAGGTGGCCCAGACTATATTCTGGGGGCTCCTAGTAGGTAATAAATGGAAAAGTGGATGGAATCCAAAGGCAAATGCAAAGAAAAGAGGGGGATTGCCATGGTGTAAACATGTAAAATGAGTGTTTACACGGGTATAATAAAGCTTATTTTTGTTTCCTTCTGACACGGTCAGTGATTACCTATACTAATCAGTGTTTCTTGTTACATATTTCCCCACTTCTGCTACTTTCCCTAGACCAGAAAATGGTGTATGGTGGTGGGCAGTGTTGTAAACTGAATTGGGATGGTAGTGATTTTAAGCAACCTCTCTCAGGGCCTCTTATACTCCTATACCAAATGTATAATCCTTTGATCAGTCTCTACCCAGGGAAGACAGAGATTGCCCTGTATATTGAAGACTTGTGAACAACTTGCACAAGAGTGTGCTATATTTGAAGGCCCAACTCAAACTTCTTATCTGCCATGAATCTCTTGACATCCTTTCATAGAGACACACTCTCTCTTTATCTCTCTTCCCCCCACCCCTACCCGGGAGTTTTTGGTTCCCAGATTCCATGGCTCTTTATGTCTTATTTGTGATATGTAAGCACAGTTTTCTTATTTATCCTTTACCAAACATTGAAGATGAACATTAACGTGTAAGTTAAATATGAAAACCTTCAGTTACTAACACACACTCAGCTACACTCATTTGTACAGACTCTAGAGAGGATAAGTAAAGGTTAAGAATTATTTGAGTTTATGTTTTATTGTCATACCCATTCTTGGGTATTACATATGCTTGTATTGAAATAATATATGTTAAATAAACAATGATACTATAGTGATTTTAAAGGAAAAAAAAGAACTTGCTACTTCACTTGGTCTTGAAGATACAAATTTGTTCTTTTTAAATTGTTTTCTGTTTAAAACTTAAGGATGAATCAAAAACTAATTATTTTTGATTACTATATGACTTTTACTGAAAACAATTTTGTCATAGGAAGGAGGAGAGTAGAAAGATCCACTGCCGATTTCAAATACACTAGGAATACCATTGATATAAGCCTTTTTTCTCATTTGAAAAATGAGAATAGTATTACCTTTCTGAAAGGGCAATTGTGGAAATCTAATGAGGTAATACACAAAAGCCTTATTCTAGTGCCTGTCACCAAGTGAAAGTAAAGTAGCAGTAGTTATTTTAATGAAGAAAATGCACAGCACCTTATTGAGAGTAGAAAACAAGGTAAATAAATAAATATATGTTATGTTACATAAGGATATTATGATAGGGAGAAGTAAATAATTGTGAAGTGGCAGGGTACTGAGATGCAATTTTAGAGTGAGGACGATTGTTGAGCAAACTGCAAGAAGTCAAGGTTTAGTAAAAGGACTGTATGAGGGAACCGCATTCTGGGTTGGGGGAGAAAGAGAAAGGCTCTGATAAGTGAGTGTGTTTGGAATATTTCAGGCATAGCAAGGGGTCAGCATGGCTGGAGCAGAGTTAGTGCAGGGGAAAACACTAATACAGATCTGGTAGTATTCTAAAAATGATAGAAAAATCTTTACTTTTCTCTGAGAGACATGAGAATCATTTGAAAGGTTTTGAGCCAGGGAGTGGTAAGAATTGACTACATTTTAACAGGTCTGGCCCCTGAGCTGAAAATAGACTGAATGATTAGATTATGTGAGGATACAAGTTGCAAATTATTTCCATGGTCCACATGAAGTACAATGACAGGCTTGGCCAGGATGGTGGAACTGATAGTAGTGAGAACAAACTTTATTCTAGATATATTTCAAGGATAGGTATATATAAGTTGAAAATGTTCTCTTCTGTTCTTCTTTCTTAATATGTATCCTAATTCTTTATAATATTAATCACATTTGAGGATTCAGTTAATCAGTAGGTCCAACTGGTGGTCTCAGAGTCAAGTGAATGGATCTATTTATTATGGGACAACAATTAACAATGAATTTACATATGTTTCAAGTGAGAAAATAACATTATGTATCCTACTGCTTGATGATTCCATTTTTCTCCTACCTGTACATTATGAACCCTATAAATTGAGTAAAACGAACCTTCATCTTTCTTTTCATGATAATTTTTTCTTTTCTTGTTTTTGTGCCAAGTCTTATCTAATCTAGACCATTAATGGATATTTAACTTCTATTCACTGTAAGCTTGTCTATATAGAGGGAAGGGATCCATTTTTTCCAACTTTATTATCTCTATTTTTTATTCACAGAGAACACACATGTGCTAGTTGGTAAAATCAACAGTTCCTCAATCTTTATTCTAATGACATTAAATTAATGTCATTGATAAATCTATTGCCAATGATGGCCAGGGATCTGTATCTTAGGGATAAAATATGGTCATCTCCCACTAGTAACTTCTAATGTCAGTGGCAGATTTAAACTAATTGAAACTCTATAGTACAATGTAGTCAGTACTTTAGGAAAGAGAAAGCAAATATTTTTTTTTTCTGGCCAGGGTGGAATCTTATAACTAGGGAGGGCATCTGAGAAGGAGTTTCATCAGTGGAGAATGAGGGAAGGGGTCTCCCTGGAAAAACAGAGCAGGAAAAAGACTCAGAGCTATGATAATACACATTCTACCCAAGGGATGGGGTATGTCATGTTCTATGTGTGGATAGATTGAGATGAGTTTGGAAAGACAGACTGAGAAATGGTTATGAAAGACCCTGACATTAAATCACCATCTAATTCCAAGTTGACTTGCTGATTTTGTACAGAATCCAGAAGTGCCTTTTATAATGGAAAATCTTTTGATCATCCAATGTCAGTAGGACCTGAGCCTGAATAATGCTGAGGCCTCAGAGACATAGTAAGAATGCATATTTTTTGCAAGAACAGTCCATTTTCACTACACGTATATTTAAATTGTTTTTCTTTTAAAATGCTTATAGACACATATGGAGTTTGAAAAAAGGTTACCAAAGGTACCATGTACCCTTCACCCATCTAATGGTGGCATCTTCTAGAGCTTATAGATAGTAGAATATCAAACCAGGAAATTGACATCAGTACATTGCTCTTAAGAGGAATACAGACATTTCTCAGTTTTTATCATTGTTAACCTACATTTACATTTATGTGTGTGCATGTATAGTTCTTTTTAATTTTATCCCATTATACATTGCTATAACTATCACTACAATCAAGATAACATAACTGTTCCATCACCACAAAAAAAAACTGAGACTACCTCTTTAAATTCACACCCACATACTACCCTACTTCTGCTCCTGTTCCTTGGCAACCACTAATTTGTCCTTCGTTTCTATAGCTTTGTCATTTCAAGGATGTTATATAATGAAAACATACATTTGTAAACTTTGAGACATTTTTCACTAAGCACAATGGCCTTGATGTCCAATCAGCTTGTTGCATATATCATTAGTTTGTTCCTTTTTATTGCTGAGCATTGATTCATTGTGTGTACTAGAGTTTTTTCAACCATTCACCTATTGAAAGTCACTTGGGTTGTTTCTACTATTTTCCTTATGAGCAGCACCTCTATGAGTATTCATGTACAGATTTTTTGTGAACACACTATTTTCATTTTCTGAGATGGTGCTCAACAGTACAATTACTTGGTCATATAAGTGTGTGTTTTGTTTCATAATAAATGTCCACACTATTTTTAAGAATGTCTGTATTATTTGACATTTCTACCAGCAATGTGTGAGAAATTCAGTTTCTTCAAACTTGCTAGCATTTAGCATTTCAATAGGTTTTTTAAATTTAATCTTTATTGTATTTTTTCCATTACCATTTAGTACCCTTATACCCCCTCTCCCCAGCAATCACCACACTGTTGTCCATGTCCATGAGTCCTTTTTCCTTTTTGCTCAATGCCTCCACTCTCTCACTTCCCTCACCCTTTAGCTGTTATCCTGCTCTCTATCTATGAGTCTGTCTCTATTTTGCTTGTTAGTTCAGTTTGTACATTAGATTCCACATATGAGTGAAATCATATGGTATTTGTCTTTCTCTGACTGGCTTATTTCACTTAGCATAATGTTCTCTAGGTCCATGCATACTATCACAAAGGGTAAAATTTTCTTCTTTTTTATGACTAAGTATTCCATTGTGTAAATGTCTGATAGTTGTTTATCCACTCATCTACTATTGGACACTTGAACTGCTTCCATGTCCTGATGATTGTAAATAACACTGCAATGGACAGAGGGGTGCTTATGTTCTTTCAAATTTGTGTTCTGGGTTCCTTCAGATATATTCCCAGAGATGGAATCACTGGGTCAAAAGGCAGATCCATTTTTAATTTTTTTGAATTATCTCCATATTGTTTTCCACAGTGGCTGCACCAATTTGCATTCCCACAAACAGTACATAATGGATAATGATTTTGAATATTTTCATGTCCTTCTTGCCTTCTGCATCTTCTTTTTGTAGAAATATCTTTTCATATTTTAAACCTATTTTATAATTGAATTATTTGTAAAAAAGAAAACTATTGAGTTTTGAGATTTATTTACAAATTCTAGATATAAGATTTTGTTCAAATATATGGTTTGCCAATATTTTTCCCAGTCTATAGCTTGTCTTTTCATTCAAATAATACATATTTTGCAGTACAAAACCTTTTAGTTTTGATGAAATTTGATTTCTTAATCTTTTAAAAATGGGATATGCTTTTGGTGTTATGTCTAAACACTAGATTATTGCCTAAAACTAGGTCCCAAAGGTGTTCTGTTTTCTTCAGAAAATTTTATAGTTTCATATTTTACATTTAAATTCATGATTTATTTTAAATTAATTATTATATGCAGTGTGAAATTAGATAAAAGGGTTTTTTGCATATGGATATTCAATTGTTCTAGCCCAATTTGTTGGAAAAAGAACTATCATTTCTCCATTGAATTTACTTTTGCATCTTGATCAAAAATCAATTGGACATATTTGTGTTGTAATATTTCTGTGTTCTCTATCCAGTTCCATTGATCTATGTGTCTCTTTCTTCTCCAATAACACATTGTTTTGATTGCTGTAGCTATATCATAATTCATAACCTCAGATTCCTCTTGCTTTGCTCTTTTTTGTCAGCATTGTTATAGCTATTCTAGTTTCTTTGCCTTTACATATAAATTTTAAAGTATGCTTATCTATATCTGCAAAAAAAAAAAAAAACCTTGCTGGGTTTTTAATAGGAATTGCATTCAAGCTATATATCTACTTGGGGAAAACTAACATCTTTACTATGGTGAATCTTCCAATCCATGAACATAATATGTCTGTCAATTCATTTAAGTCTTCTTAGATTTCTTTCTTCACTGTGTGTTAATCTTCCGTATACAGATCCTGTGTGTGCTTTGTTAGATATTTTTTGACTCAGTTGTGAATGGCATTGTATTTTAACTTTTGTTTCCATGTGTTTGTTGCTAGTATATAGAATAAAATAGATTTTTCTGTGTTGACCCCATAAATTGTGACATTGTTGAACTCACTTTTTAGTTCCACCAGCTTTTTGGTAGATCCCTTGCTGTTTTCTACATAGAAATGGTGTCATCTGAAAATAAGGATAGTTTTTTTTTTCTTTCCAATCTACATGCCCTCATTTTTCTTTTCTTGCCCTATTGCAATGGTAAGATCTTTCTGTGCTATACTGAATACAAGTGGTGAGAGTGAACAGCCTTGCCTTGCTTGCAATCTCAGGGAGAAAACATCATCTTTCACCTGTAAGCACAATATTAGCTATAGATTTTTTTCTTGGTGAATTTTCTTTATCAATCTGAAGAAGATTTTCTTTGTTCTAAATTTACCCATATTTTGCCATGTATAATGTGCACCAACGTTTTTGGCCCAAACTTTAAGAAAATGATCTTCATTTTAATTTCTTAATTAAATTATTTATTTATTTATATTTAGATGCTTGTTTTTTGTATTATAAAGGGTATTATTTTGCATACAGATATCATATTGCTTTCTAGAGTTACACTTGTAATGCATAAGTATAAATAAAAGAATTAAAAACATTTATATAAATATGGAATTAGTACTGCCACTGTATAATGCGCATCTTTATTTTTCCCTCAAAAATTTGGGCAAAAAAGTGCACATTAGAAACAGGAAAATATAGTAGTAAGATTTTTATGTTTACTGAATTTATTTATTTTTTATTTTTTAAATTATATTTTATTGCTATTACAGTTGTCCTGGTTTTTCCCCCTTTCCCCCCTGTACTCAACATCCCCCATTCCCTCAGGCAATCTCCCCACCATTATTTGCCCATGAGTTCATATAATTGTATGTCCATAAGTTGTATGTCCATGAGTCATGCATATAATTTTTTTGCAACTCCATTTCTTATACTGTACTTTATATTCCCATGGCTATTCTGTAACTACCTATTTGTACTTTTTAATCTCCTCATCACTTCACCCATTCCTGAACACCCCACTCCCATTTGACAACTATCAAAGCACTCTCTGTATCCATAATTCTGTCTGTGATTTTTTAAGGTTTTATTTATTTACTTTTAGAGAGAGGAGAAGGGAAGGAGAAAGAGAGGGAGAGAAGCATCAATGTGTGGTTGCCTCTCACATGGCCCCACTGGGGACCTGGCCCTCATCTCAGGCATGTGCCCTGACTGGGAATCAAACCGGCAACCCTTTCTTGGACCCTCAGTCCACTGAGCCACACCAGCCAGGTGACTCTGTTCTTCTTGTTTGCTTTTTTTTTTTAGATTCAGTTGTTGATAGATTTGTATTTACTACCATTTTATTCTTCATAGTGTTGATATACTTTTTCTTAAATAAATTCCTTTAATATTTCATATACTAATGATTTGTGATGATGAACTCATTTAGTGTTTTTCTGATGAGGGAAGGTCTTTATCTGCCCTTCAATTCTAAATGATAGCTTTGCTGGGTAGAAAAATCTTGACTGTAGGTCCCTGCTTTTCATGACTTTGAATATTTTTTGCCAATCCCTTCTAGCCTGCAAAGTTTCTTTGACATATCAGCTGACAGTCTTATGGGAACTCCCCTGTAGTTGACTAACTTCTTTTCTCTTGCTGCTTTTAAGAAGCTCTCTTTATTTTTAACATCTGGCAGTTTAATTATGATGTGTCTTGGATCGTGCCTCTTTGCATCTATCTTGTCTGGGACTCACTGTGTTTCCTGGAGTTGCATGTCTATTTCCTTCACCAAATTAGGGAAGTTTTCTTTCATTATTTTTTTCTAACAGATTTCAATTTCTTGCTCTTTCTCTTCTCCTTGTAGCACCCCTATGATGCAAAGGTGGGACCTCTTGAAGTTGTCCCACAGGTTACTTAAACTATCTTCATTTCTTTAGATTCTTTTCTCTTCTTATTGTTCTGATTGGTTGTTTTTGGCTTCCTTATGTTCCAAATCATTGATTTGATTTTCAGCATCATCCACTCTATTATTGTTTCCCTGTAAATTGTTCTATATTTCAATTAGTGCATCCTTTTTTTCTGACTGGATCTTTTTTATGCTGCTGAGGTTCTCACTAAGTTCTTGAGCATCCTTATAACCAGTGTTTTGAACTATCTGATAGATGAATTATCTCCATTTCTTTTAGATCCTTTCCTGGAGTTTTGATCTGTTCTTTTATTTTGGCCATATTTCTTTGTATCCTGATTTTAGCAGTCTCTCTGTATTTGTTTCTATGTACATCTGCTTTCACCATGTCTTGGTAATGTGGCCTAATATAGTAGGTATCCTGTAGAGCCCAATACCACATCCTCCTCTGTTACCCAAGCTGGGTAACCCATGTGTGCCTTTCATGTGGGCTGAATACACCTCCCTCTTGTAATTGAGCCTTAGTTGCTGTTGGCAGGTCAATGGGAGGGATTTGTTCAGGCCAATCAGCTGCAAGAATTGGCTGTGACCGCTGCCCACCAACCTCCACCCCCTCTGGAGAATCAGCTGTGCAGAGACAGGGTGGTGATGCTCCAACGTAGCTGTTTACCTCATACGCTGGCTCTGTGGTTTCTGGGTAGTACAGGCCAAGGTCAGTCTCCATCTGTTTCACTCAGGCCACCCTTCCTGAGGTATAAAGCAATCTGAGATGGCTTCTAGTTGTGCTGGGCTTAGAGATACCTAGGTGAAGCCAAGCTGTGAAACTAGGTTGGCTGCTGCAAATGCCAGACTTGGAGCTCACTGAGGCCAGCTGTTGTTTTTTGAGAGGATTTAGGAAGATGTGAAGCATGAGCCAAGTGAAGCTGTTCATATTGAAAGGCAGCTTAGGTGGGCCCCAAAATTAGGTGGGACGGAGACTCTGGGGATTGCCAAGGCAGGTCAAGCAGATTTAGCCAGGTTGATGGAGACTCGGATACAGCACTAGTTTACCAGCTCTGTGGTGGAAGAGGTTAGAAAAGGGACAATGTCCTCTTCTGGCCTTCTTGCCAGATACTTCAGTTCCTCCCTGTACACCACTGGTGATTTTCAAGCTGCTACTCTGGTGTTGGATCTCAGAGGGAGTGAGTGAATACATAAGTCCACGTGCATGTTCTTTAAGAGAAACTGCTTAGGGCACCTGAAATTTCTTCCACCAACTCAATCTCCACTGAGGTTTTTGCAGAAGTTGTGGGGATTTATCCTCCTGGCACTGGAACCCTGGGCTGGTGGGCCTGGTTTAAAACTGGGACTCCTTGATTCTGAGATATCTGTCTCAAATTTTTACCCACCATATGTGGGTGAGGGACTAGCCTGTTCTATATCTGCACCCCTCCTACCAGTATGTATGGATGTGATTTCTCTAATTCTGTAGTTGTCAGACTTTCATTCAACTCAATTTTTGACAGTTATGAATGATGGCTGTTCTATATTTTAGTTGTAATTTTGATTTAGTTGTGTGAAGAGGTGAGTCATGTCTGCCTATGCCACCATCTTGACCATAAGCTATTTTTTAAATTAACTATATTTTATTGATTATGCTATTGCATTTGCCCTATTTTCCCCTTTGTCCCCCTCTTTCTGATACCCACATTCCCTCCAGCAATCTCCCCTTAGTTCATATCCATGGGTCATGCATATAAGTTCTTTGGCTTCTCTACTATTTCCTGTACTATTCTTAACCTCTCCCTGTCTATTTTGTGCCTACCAGTTATGGTTCTTATTCCTTGTACCTTTTCTCCCATTCCACCCCTTGCCCCTCCCAGCTGATAATCCTCCATGTGATCTCCATTTCTATGATTCTGTTCCTGTTGTAGTTGTTTGCTTAGTTTCATTTTGTTTTATTTTAGGTTCAGTTGTTGATAGTTGTGTTTGTTGTCATTTTACTATTCATAGTTTTGACCTTCTTTTTCTTAGATGAGTTCCTTTAGCATTTCATATAATAAAGGCTGGGTGATGATGAACTCCTTTAACTTTATCTTGTCTGGGAAGCCCTTTATCTGCCCTTCCATTCTAAATGATAGCTTTTTGGATAGAATAATTTTGGATGTATGTCCTTGCTTTTTATGACTTTGAGTACTTTTCAGTCCTTTCTTGCCTGCAAGGTTTCTTTTGAGAAATTAGCTGATAGCCTTATGGAAACTCTTTTGTAAGTAACTCTCTTCTTTTTTTTTATTGCTTTCAAGATTCTGTCTTTATCTTTAACCTTTAGCATTTTAATTGTGATGTGTCTTTGTGTGGCCCTACTCCATGTCAAAACACCTCTGGTGATTCCAGTGGTGGTTGCCTGAGGAATCACCTGTGAATAGTCGCTCTTTTTCTTTTTCCCCAACCCTACCAGCTAAGGGAATCATAAAACTTTCCCCTACCTTCTGCTAACAACTTCTAATGTTTATGGATTCCTGTATTCACTGCTGCTGTTAATTCTTCAACAAGTAGTTCCTCTTAAATTAGGAATAAGAGGAAAGATGGATTGAGAGATCCTCTTTAAGTTGTCCAAAGCTGCAGAAAACTAACTAACGCATGTTCCATTGCTGATACAGACAGTCAAAGTTTCAACCCTAGTATGAAGAAGCTAATGGAATGGACAAAACGAAATCCTTAAGAGCTTCTGTGAAAAATGTAGGTATAGGAGAGAAGTTCACTGGTATACTGAGATCAGAATAGCAAAATATCTAAAAAATATAACTATTAAAATTACTTTCTTTATATTTCAAAATTGTCAGTTTCAGAACTATTTCTTATTCATCTTTGTATCCCTCATAGCATTTTGCACACAACAAACACTCAATAATAGTTACTGAAGAAGTATCCCATAATTAATTCATCTATTTAAAACTCAAAATGTCACTCTACATATTCTGCAATAAAGTGAATGTGTTGCCATTATTTTCAATCAACTTCACCACTTGGTATTTTGGAAACCTTTGGGGAATTTGTATGTAAAATATAGTGGTTAATAGAATGGACTTTGGAATCTCAGCGCCACAACTTTGAAGTTGTATGGCTTTGCAAAACCAATTTTATAACCCTATATCTCAGTTTCCCATTCTTTAGAATGGTGATAACAATATTAATTCCCTCATAGGGCTGTTGAAAGGATAAATGACATAATGCATATGAAGTTCTTAGAGCAATGGCTGACATGGAGAGAATATGTGCTGAATAAATGTTTATAAGTAAGATAAATGATCTAAATTTAATAGCTGAGTCATTTACCTAACATATGTTATTTGTTAAGTGCTGTGCTTATTGGGAGTTAGGACAGAGTATCCCAGAATTTCTTAGTTCATAGAGTTTTTATTGTCTTAAGCTATTTTTTATAGCAAACGTAAACCTAATAGTCTTGCTTATTAAGTAGTTAGATCCAAACTATGGAATAGTTACAGTTCATGAGATGTCATTCTGTTTTCCTTGAAAATTTAAATTACTGCTTGTGATCTGACTGTGGCACCTTGGGGTCCTGGACATATAGTTTGGAAATCATGGAGCTAGAGATACAAAAAATAAATAAAATATGGTTCTTTTTCTAAAGGAGTTTACAAATTCAGCACTGTAAATACATTAAAATAACTTACTAAAATATTATAAACACTTTTCTGAAGTATTTCCAAGATTATTGGGAACATAAAGGGAGATGGGGTATGGAAGACATTGTAAAGAAAGAATTATTTGACAAATTATGCAGGATTAAGTAGAAGATAACTAGGCAGAAAAGATACAGAAAAGGAGGTAGAACAGTGCCAGTAAAGATCCTGATGTATAAAAGTTAATGATTATAATAAAGAGAGAATTAAGAATAGAAATAGAGATAATGTAGATGATTGTGGCAGCCATGGAGGTGCACACACAGATTGCCCCATAACAGAGAACCTTCTGTTAGAAGGTCTGTCAGTGGATAGCCCCTAGCTGTTGGACCTTTGGGATGGGCTACAGAATTCCTACTGAGACCACTTTCCCAAGGCTGTTCCCACCAATGACTGAGCGTGGCAGGAATAATACAGCTTAGCCATTCTTGCCTGACATGGGATTTCTCTGGTGGGCAATATTTTTCTCTGCGGTTTCCCATTGACCTGGCCAAAGCTTTCTCAGAACTCTGCTGACATCTTAGTTTCTTCCTACCTAATGTTCCTGTTTCTCGGCTCCTTTCATAGTTTTCAGGCCTATATTGAAGTCTAAAGACTCTCCTTGTCTCCCTTTTCTCTTGCTCCTTACCCCTTTGTAGGGTAAATGGGGTCAGTCAGGCTCCCTCACACAGATGTCTGGACATCTTAGAGAAGCAGCGTTCCCATAGCCTTGAGAATGGGCCTGCATGAAGAACCACACTGTGTTATATAATATCTTGGCACCCTGACAGCTTTATGTGCATTTAGTATATAAGGGAGTTGAGACTTCTTACCAATGCAACAGGTGGCTTGCAGCATGTGTGGATTGCCTCACCAATAAAGGCATGTCAGGCATCGCACAGCTCCACATATATTCTCCCATCTGCCCAAATCCTGAATGAACCTGTCTAGCCTTGAATGGTTGCAACACACCCTTTATCATAGGCATTTTCACCAATAAGTGTTTTGGGTTCTAATCCCATCTTGGTGCTTGCTTTCTGGAAGATCTGAACCAATACAATGCTAAAACTAAATATATGTGTGTGTGTGTGTGTGTGTGTGTAATCTTATATGTGTCTGTATGTGTGTGTGTGTACACACACACACATATATAATCTTATATGCATATATATAAAATTTAGTTGAAATAAATGGAATCACAATACCACAGACCCACAGTTTGGAGATTGGCAAGGGGGAGTCAATTTTAGGAATTCTCTTAGTTTGGACTATAGTTTAGAATAGAGAGATATTAAGGGCCATACTATGTAGAAAATGAGTCTGAGAGGCTTCCCTGGAACATGTGGCAGGAAGCTCTTCTCTAAGTTAATCCAAGGCAAGGATTTTTTAAAACTTGAATCTGTTGGGATGACATTGGTTCACAAAACCATACAGGTTTCAAGTTTACAAATTGATAAAACATCATCTGCACATGGCATCATGCTCCTATCACCCCAAAGTCTCTTTTTGTCCCCATTTCCTCTTCTTTGCTTACCTCCACCTCCCCCCAACCTCCCTT
>CM052552.1:46201565-46213121 GCA_028533065.1 Trachops cirrhosus
AAGGGATCTCCATGTTAGGTTCATGAGTTTAAAACTTATTATTTAGAAAATGAGGAGGCATCAAAGGTTTAAAACCAAAGTAATGATATTTTTCATATATAAATGAGTCTAATAATATTCAGAAAATTAAGTGGATAGGCAGACCATGAATTAGGAGGAAAACCTTATTGGAGTAGGACAAAACCAGTGTTGGTATAGACACATTGGCTTTGGCCCCTAGCAGAGCGTTTTCCATTTCTATCAGACAGGGCTATTTGTTTTATTCCTGGAGAATGAATAAGAAGGGTGTCTGACCTCATTGAATTGGCAGGGTGCCTGAAGAGTAATGTTATGCATTCTCTCCTTGCTTGTTTGTCACAATGGATAGCACTGTGATTGATGGAAAGATGCAGTCAGTGCTAGAGGATGTCAACTTTCTTTAATGGCAGAGGTCATAGAAATTTATAAAGATGGTTACACAAAGCAGGAAATAACACAGCATGCCCTCAGATACAAATACAACATTCTAGAATTTCCATTCTACCTGCATTCTAGAGACAGTCTCCAGACCAGCCAGCTGAATCAGATGTAATCTACATGTGTACTGACTTCAGGTGAGCTTTTGAGCTGCTGGGGAATTCCATTTCTTCCCCAAGTCAATTCATTGCCCTATTCTTTCAGATAGCAATTGCCGTTTTCTCTTTCCATGAACCACAAATACCGACTGCCTTTTCTCATTCTTCTATGGTCTTTTTCTTATTTCACTGAGAAAAATGGAAACATTCAAAAGGGAACATTCATATCTTTATACCAAAGCCATCATCAGTCTTATGTATCTTACCCTTATTCTACATCTTCCCTTGTGTCATGACAAATGAACTCTCTATCTACTTATATAAGGCCAAACCCTCTACAAGTAAGTGACCTGATTCCATTTGACTTCTTAATCAAGGACATTGATCCCGGACTTGTTCTCCTTTTTCTCTCATATCATTACTTTTTTCTCCTCAGCACTGAATCAATCCTCTCAGAATGCAAACACATGATAACATTTCTCTTCATCACACATTCCTCTCTGAATACTGTAACCATTTCTCTGTTGACATTTTAGGAAAAGTCCTCAGCAGCTGTTTCTTATTTACTGTCTTCACTTCTCTTATTTTCTTGAGCCCACTCTGATATAAGGCTTCTATCCCCATCAGTCCACCAAAGCTTCCTTTTCAAGTTTACCGGTGATCTTCATGTTGCCAGATATAATGATCATTTCTCAGTTTTCACTATTTTGGATCTATTTTCTGCTATAATGTTTTCTGCTGATTACTCTCTCCTTTTAAAAATACATTCTTGCCCTGGCTGGTGTGGCTCAGTGGATTGAGTGCCAGGCTGCGAACCAAAGGTTTGCTGATTTGATTCCTGGTCAGGGCACATGCCTGGGTTGCAGGCCAGGTCCCCAGTAGGGGGTGTGTGAGAGGCAACCATACATTGATGTTCTCTCCCTCTTTCTCCTTCCCTTCCCCTCTTTATAGAAATAAATAAATAAAATCTTTAAAAAATAAAGGAACAAAATGAAAGTCAGTGTGTAGATTCTGACATTGAAACCAATCACATCATTCACTACAAATAAGAGATAGGTGGATACTTTTGATGTTTTTATGTTTTCTGTAGATTTTACTTCATTCTATTACGATATTAAGCCTCTATTACCTTAATACATCATATTAGATTTATTTATTTTTGTGGGGATTAACAAAATACATTTGGACAAGCACTCAGCACAAGGCCGGATGCTCAGAAAATGTTGGCTGGATTTGAATCTATTTTGTTTTATCAGATCTACAGAGAAATGCTATATAAAAGAACCTAGAATCCTTGCTAACTAATTTCTGCTTTTCCGAGTTGCTCTTTCCTGATGTGTCCTCCAATGAATACATATTGTTCATACCTTGGGCATAGGGTTTATGGAATCATCTTTTGGGTGGAGTTGAGGGAGGGGCCTTTAAGTTGGCATGTAGTTAATTGCATACATGAAATTATTTCACTTGTCATGGATAAAAGATAGTATTTGTAATGATTTAAAAAATTAACCAGGAGAATATTTTAATTTATTAAACTTGTCTTTCTCAATAAGGTAAAGCAGTCAAGCCCAAAATAATTAGACCCCCCATCCATAAATCCTGCTTTGATAGGTTTGAAATTAGAAAAGAAGTTCAAGTGTAGGTAGAAGTGTTGATGGCAGTACATACACAAGGCCTGGAGCCTAATCAGAGATAAAGTTGGTGTTATGTTTACACCATTGAGAAAGCATGTTCCTAAGCTTGTTGTTTTTTTAACATTTTGTGATATTTTTATAATTGGCCACCTCTGGTTCAGTGTGGCTCATGGAATTTATTTGCAACCATCTGATCTTTGAATATTATTGTTCCTCTCTGCTTTTCTCAATTCCTAAAACTGTCTTAGACACATAGGTTCAGTTCAAAGTTTAGGAATGGAAAAGTATAGCTCTTTTAATAACAACAGCAAAGACAACTAAGATTTTTACACACTTCCTATGTCCAAAGTTCAGCACATTGCAGCTATTCTCTCATATTATCTTCACAAAACCCCGTGGCAGTGGATTGCAAAGTATGGTCCTCAGACTAACAGTAACAGCATCACCTGGGAATTTGTTACAAATGCTAATTCTCAGGCTCCACACCAAACCTCCTGACTTAGACACTTCAAAGGTGGTAACCATCTTTCTGTGTTTTATTTTTATTTTTTTATTTTTTTTTTTGTGATACGACCTATATTCTTTTTTTTTAATTTTTTATTTTAGTTTATTTAGTACAGTTTCTATCCTTTATTCCCATTCCAGCCCAGCTTTCTGTGTTTTAACAAGCCCTCTATGTGATTTTGATGCAGGTTAAAATTTGAGAACCCCTGCCCTATGTTAGCATTGGCAGTACTATCACTGCTATCATATATATGAGCTCAGAGGCAATTGTTTTAGCAGTGTTTTTATCTGGCTCTTTAATGCCCAGTCCTTATACTCTCTTATCCTAGGAGAATATGATTTTGATGATGCTACTTTGCATTTGCACCAAGTACATTAGCATGTATCTATTTGGGTCAGTTCCTGAAAATAAACTCTTAGATGGAGATTAGATAGCAGAGAGTTTATAGGAGTGCCTTCAGGAACAGCACCTGTGGTGTGTGAAGGAAGTCATTTGATGCAGACAGCCCCAGGAGATGGTATGTGACCCTGAGCCAAATTGTCTTATCAGAAGGCCTTCAATGCCAATGTTGCCAGCAGCTGAGGGCATGAATGCCTCAGTCTTGAAGGGGGGAAGCTGGGGAATTCTCATAGCACCCCATTATATACACTATAACATTGCCTTCCCTTCAAACCTTTTTATAAAGTGCCTTGTATAATGGTTTAATGTGATTGAAACATTTTACTAGGTCAGGAAGAGTTGAAATTGGCTTTAACCAGACTTTTGGCAACATTGTAAAAAATTAGGAACCAAAGATCAGCAAAGTAGGTGAGAGATGATTCTACAGAAGTGAACTGAAAAGATTAAAGACTTTGTGAGCAGTGACAACAAGGGAAACAAGTCAGTCGTGTGATTAAAAAAAAAAGCAAATATGGAATGGAGAGCAGAGAAAAACTATGCAGAACCATACATTTCCAGAAAGTAGAAGATCTCTCAAAATCAAGTGTTCCTGAGAGCCCTGCAAACAGGCTATTGCTATTACCAGGTGGGAAGTCATCTGGGACACTTTGAGAGAAGTACTAGCAGAGAGGCAGCAGTTAAATAGACAATGGAAAATAAATTAAAGATTGACCTTCAATTTAAGAGAGAATCCATGACATGCAGAGACTTTTGCATTTTTGTTTTCTTACATGACAACAATATGTATTATTTTGGCTCAAAACCCCCTAAATAAGGGTAAAATAAGCCAGTTTGAAGAAAACATCTTGATGAGTCATTTTGTCTCTGCATTTAGTTCTGTCATGAATCCACATTCATAGTTTATTCTTCACTAAGAGAGTGAGTTTGTTTGTTTGCTTAATCTTATTCTTATTCATTATTGCCATTTGGGGCTATGGAGGTAGATATGAAGTACTAATTATCCATTCTATTTAGAACTTCCAAATCTGAATTCAGAGAGAACTTAGATGACACATTTATTTATATAAATTTAAGAAAAATACAAATTATATGTATGAAGAATTATGGTAATACTTAGTAAATTACACCTGCATTTATTTTCATTTTCTGTCTAAAACCACTAAGTTGGCAATAAAGGAGTTAACAGAATTAACTCACAAAAAGATGGAGAAAACAGCATAAAAGAAAATGCAAATAAGAAAGCAAACTGGGCAAGTGGAAATTGCACTAAAAAACCATAGAAAGCTAATGTACTAGGCTATAATGTAGGAATCACAGAAGTAGATGAGTCTGACCACAGAAACCTGGAAAGGCTTAGGAATGGGAGCAGGAGTTAGCAGTGATGGAAAGAGAGTTGTTTGACAGACTGCATAAATAGCCTTAAATGAAATTCATATCCAGTGTTTGATGAAGACCAGAGATTTCACCCTGTGGAGAACTTAAACCAGAGAGACTCTAACCTCAGGGACACCAGGCATTATGCAGGATTGGTTACAAACTCAAGGTAGGGGGACAAAGGTAGAATGTGAACATCTGAACTCTGAGAAACTCCCTTTAACTCTCTTTCCAATTCAGCTCTGAGAATGATGGCACAGAGAAACTAAGCGGGGGGGGGGGATAAATATTAATTTGGGGGAAATTTTCTAAAAATAGTTTTAGAACAAATGAAATACAAGAATGGAAACTACGTGGCTCAATCTGGAATTATGTTATAATCTGCATTTTAATAATAACACAAAACAGAGTGTTGATCTTTACCCAAAATAAGAAGACAGGAAAAGTACTAATTGGGGATGTGTATTTAAAAGTTGAGAGAAGTGCATAAGGGTGCTGAATCCTCATATTTTACAGTAGAAAATGTTAAGGGAAGTCATCAAGAGAGTGTAACCACTGGTTTACTTCAAGCTGGACCCAGGCAATCAGAGGCTACTCAGCCCTTCTCCTATACTTGAAATGTATGCTCTGCCTAGTATTTCCACAGTGGGAGCTGTTACAAAGACACAGCTTTGAGACAACCATGTGTTGTTGAGACCATCTGGACAAGATATGTGACAGAACCCAGTTAAGACCTCTATGTAAACTTTTAAGATTCTGAGGGGTGAGTGCGTGGGAAAATTCACCAGTAAATTCACTTATTAGAACTACCAGCTATCAAATTGAATTGGTCTCCCTCTTTCTTTGGTCTCTTCTTGCATTACATGTACAGGGACCAGTTTAGAAGCTAACAGAAAGGAAACAGACACTATTGGAAATAGGAAAGAAAAGCAAGAAATAACAATAGGGATGTTATATACTGTTATATACTGAAATAGAAAGTGTCAAAGTAGTTGAACGTGGTTGTCTCCTAAGAGGAGTAATCAGTTGGTGAAGGACAGGAAAGGATCTGCTATTTTCTTCATAAACCTTACAATAATGGTTGTCTTTTGAAACTCTCTGTACATGTAAAATTGGATACAATTTATTTACACCAAAATAATTTTAAATCCCCACCTATGGCATTTTCTGTGAACAGGTTGTGGGAAATAACCTTTTTAAATAGTTTTTCTTTCTAATTACTGAAGTAATCCTTGCATGTACCAAGGGTATAATACATTACTTATCCACTGGAGTGTATTGTGCCTGCTATAAAAATCTTTATGAAAATGAGGGCAGACAATTAGACCTTTAAATTACACAGACTTCAGATGATTATGGTCAGAAAATAAGCCTGCTTATGGGGATGGTAGCTAGGAGAGCAATTTTTTTATTTATAATCAACTAGAAACTGACAGTATTGTTAGCGTGTGGCAGGTAACTATGTTTGATTAATCTCATGGATGTAATGGCAGAATTTTTTTGTGTCCTAAGTAAATGACTTAGGTAAGATAGGTCAATACATAATCATTCAATTTCTCCTTGACCATTCTGTATTCTATTACTCTGTGTAGGGGTTAACTGAATTTCACTTGAATTTCTATATTCATTTTCTACTGATAAAAACTTGTTAGAATTTTCAGTGTAGAATAAATGCTTTTAATAGACTGGACTTCACAGTTTGACTGTGTTTGAGTTTACAAAGTCAAAGATTTTACAAATCTTAGGCAAATATTTATCATTTTATATGATTCTTTAACTTAAGCTATACTCTGAGTTAATTTTAGTGTATTTAAAATGTTACCAGTTTATTATTATTAATAATATTTGTTATGGCAAATTGTTTTTCTTTGAAAAATTCAAAATATTTGTGACTTTAGTAACTTGAATGAAGGTTGCTAGAGTAACTTAAGAAATTACAACTCCTCTAATAAGGACAAATGTACTGTACTGTTCCATAATAAATCAGGAAACGAATTTATATTCTATCTATACAGAGGTGACCTATCAAAATGACAAATTTTAGTTTTTACTGTATTTTAAAATCCTTCTAGAAAGTTTGCTATGCATAGTAATTAAGAGCATGAGTTCTGGATCCAGACTGGCTACACTCAAATTCCAGTTGTGCCACTTACTGGCATTTTACCCTTGGCCAAAGTAGTTAACACTTAGGACTTAGATTCTTCATCTGTTAAATGGTTGCGGTGAAAATTAAATGAATTACTATCTTCAAAGTGTTTAGAAGAGCAAGTGGCTTAGAGTAACACTATATAAATGTGTTGTTGTTAATAGAGTTATTATCATCATTATCCTCATTATTATTATTCCTCATTCATATCTTCTTATGAAAGGAGGAACTGGCTTGAGGGACCATGATGGAAAGGAAATTAATGAGTAGTAAGTGAGATTATATCATTAGAGCAATTGAGAAGTCATGAATGCTGTATTTCTTTAATTAAGGGCTGTTAGATGAAACATACAGCACCCTTTGCTGACATTTCAAAGTGAGAACATGACCTTTTATTTATTATTGGCTCTTTCCTTTAACAGATGATCAGTATATATTAAGCTGTGTTAGTGATGTTGAAGACTAAGGAAGGGAACATCAAGCCCACATGCAATGCAGGTCACAGGCAGGTTTCATGTCTTAAGTTTTTCACATGAAATCAGTCTCTAACTTACTGCCAAATATCAGAAATGACTCAGTCCTAAAGTGTATGAGCTCTGAAATCAGACTGCTTAAGTTCAAATCCCCATTCCCTTTCATAGTATCTGTGTTCTTGGGTGAACTGCTTAGCCTCTTTTAAGCTTCAGTCTTCTTGTCTATAAAATGAAGATCTAAACAGTATTAACGTCATGAATTCAATAGAGCAGAAGTCAGTAAATTATGACATACAGGCCAAATTCAACCTGCAATATGTTTTTGTAAGTGAATTTTTACTGGAACACAGCCAAATCCATTTGTTTATACTTTGGCTTTCAGAGCTCAATAGGGTGACAGAGATGTTATGGCTCACAAAGCTGAAAACAATTTACTATCTAGCCATTTAGAGGAAAAGTTTACCAACCCCTGACTTAAGGGAATAAATAATATAATGCATGTAAGTATGTATTCTGGTTCCTGGCACCTCACAAGTAATCAGTGAATATTAATGATTAGCTTTCTCTAATGCCAAAGATGTAAGAATCATTCACTAAGGCCTAAAATATATAGCTAATGTCTGTAAACAATGTGAATCTGAATGAATTTCTAACATATTTGGAAAGTCAACCTAATATTGCTATATTTCACCATTTTCCTGGCACTGAGTTATCTCACTCATTCATTCACTGATCTGTTGTATCTCAATTGTGTTCACATATCTGATGTATCAATAGGTTAGTGGATCAGCAACTTGTGGGCATCTGCCTGATTGATAGTTATGTGCAGAAGAGGACAGAGTATATTCAGCACCTGGGAAGAGATATTGAAGCTATTGCCAGGGTCTGTCTTATGGTCCTTGGATCCATATCTGTGTCCTTTTGAGGGAAATCCTGCCTTCTTATGAGACTGTGAAAGAAGGAAGCATGCTCAACTCTGCTTTTTATCCCAGGGACAAATTAGGAAATAAAATGAAGAGAAGGTCAGAGGGGCATTCTTCCTCTGTCACTGTGATGTATACCATGGCTGCAGCCATGTTCTTCAGGACTGTAACCTTGGAAGCATCAGGATATGGTGCCCTGGTACTACTATTTATGTTGTTTGTCACTCACAGGAGCCACAGGTACAGTGTGGAGGGTCAAGGGGAAAGACATTCTCCAGAAGATGTTAACAGATTATCTGTATATATCCTAGAGTATCTTAGAGTGGAGAAACTTAATAACTAAGAAACCCCAGGGGTGCTCATAAATAATTGGGTGAAATTTTGAGGAAGGCAGAGGCTCTTGCCTTAAACATGTAGGTAAAAACTAGTGAAACTGAAGTTATTAATGCTATCATATTTTTTTCATGTAAACAAGAGGGTGAAACCTAGTACAACCTCATTGCCTACTATCGACACAAATGTGTATTGAGAATGCACACTGCTTTATATACAGAAGCCTTGGTTCAAAAGAACTTAAAGACAACACCAAGCCCTGAAAAGCAAGAGATAGCTATCTACTTTTTGCCGTTATTGCTGGTGGAAGAACTGCAAGAACTTGTCCATCCTCCTTGTTTTGTAGATGGGAAAACTGAGACTCAGAGGAAGTAATATGTTAAGGTCCTTCAGTTATTAGTGTGAGAGCCAGAACCAGACTCCAGTTGAAAGCCTTGTTCTGATGTGGGAGAGGAATCAATCAGGTGGAGTCTTCTCCTGCTTGCAAAGTAATGCCAAGCAAGCCTGCCCCTACCATTTGTGCAGCCAAGGTCAAGAGTATAAGTGAAGGTCCAAACACTATTTATCTAAAAATATAAATGTTCTAAATCAGGCTAGCAAAAAATTAAATAAAATATGTTTTATTCTCTTATATTGACAAATATACTTTTATAAATATCTGGAAATCCTGGTTCAAATTAGTGTTCTGAGACTCCTCGTTCCCATGCATACCTCACTTTGTGTGGTAAGCTACAGATTAGGGAGGGCCAGAATGGGACTCTAAAATTAGAATTCCAGATCAAGGGTCTCTCTTGCTAGATTCTAAGCATATTATGATAGCAAACATTTAGAATCAGGACAAGTGTAAACCACCAAAACCATTTTTTTATCATTGAAAATGTAAAACTTTCTTTTTTAAAATTAAATTTATTGGGATAACATTGGTTAATAATATTGTATACATTTTAGGTATACAAATTTATAATGTATCATCTATATATTGCATTGTGTGCTCACCACCCAAAGTCTAGTTTCCTTTCATCACTATATATTTAACCCCTTTTATTTTCTTTATCCCCAACCTAACCTCTTTCTACCCTGGCAACCACCATACTGTTGTCTATGTCTATGAGTTGTTTTGTTTGCTCATTTGTTGATTTCTGTTTTATACCCTACATATGACAAAACCATTATTTAAAGCACATATCAATGAGATACAGCCCTGTGTTCCTTAAGTACACCTGAGCTACTCATCCCCTTTCCCTCCCTGAATCCAGCTGAGCTAAAATGAAAGCATCAACAATTACAAAATACTTTAGCTAATAGAACCTAAGAATGGTAAGCAGGAGGTAATTTTCAGGTACATCTACTTTACAGGGAAGCAGAGGATTTTGGAACCATATAGAGATAAATAATATAGGGTCCTGTAGACAGAAGCCAATTAAATCAAACCTTAGGTTGAGACTTCTCTAGTTATTATCTCCACATAATAATCTCAATTTCAAGGCTCTAAGGGCCACTTGAGCCTCTTTAGCATCTTTCAAACTTAGAAAAGAAAAGAAAAACCTCCATTTTATTACTAGAAGAAGAGGAAATAGATTCTTTCTGTTCAAATGTTTAATATTATAGATCTTTGACTCTTCCACAGCATGCTTGTTTAGGCCATTTGGTAATTTTCCTTACTTAACATTTAGTGATAGTCTACATGCCTTTAGCAATAGCGATAGTGAGTCAATTAATCTTGAAAACATACCTCTTGTCCTAATTTTATCATTATTTCTACCATTCCTTCCTTCTGATTTTATTTAGAGTGTCCTCATTCCTTATTTCCATATCCAAAGAGAGGTGATGTTCAATTTTCTTACATTCTCAAAGTGTTTTTGCTTAAAATGGATCCAATTACATTCACAGCAGAAGAAAATCATGGGCTTAAGTACTTTATACTTTCAACAATACATCTTCAAGAGTGCTTCTATTGATCAACTAAAGAACTAGGACACTCAAGACCCTAAGGCAAGTTAAACATCTCTTCAAATGGTTTATCATGAAACTATTCAAAACCACTTCACAAAGCCTAGAAGTGGCTTGGGAATCAGAAAGATTTCATAAAGTAGGTGGTATTAGTTAATAAGAAAAGAAAGATGCACAGTTATTTAAGAAATTTAGATAACAAAAATTGCATATATCAGTCTACTATGCTTTTATTCTATTTTGTAATCCATCAAAATCCACATATATTTCTTGAGAACTCTAAGTACTTGATGGAGATCAATAGTATATTGATTTTGAAGGACAACAACTAATCAATATAAAATTGGCAAACATCTTGAGAAAAAAATCAATTTCTAGTGCTAATGTGACTACATTTCTTAGTTGTTAGTTCCAATGTCTGTGTTTTTGCTTGGTTCACCCACTCACTAATTATGAATCATGTTTAGAATGTCATCAGTGCATTTACAGAATATCTACTGGAGTTGTTTCATACCATCTTCATTATACAATATGCCTTTAAAAACTACCTAACATTTCTGCCTTCAAGGGGATTTTAATGTAGATCCCATTTGGGGATGAATCAACAAGTAAGTTAAAGCTTATGTATGTGCATGTCTTTGGGTGGAAGGGGTCGGGAAAGTGATGTAAAGATGACCACGTTTTATTGTAGGAACCTGGAAAGTATCCCATACATCTTGTATCTTCAGGCTTCTCAGATGATCTTTCAGAAACCAGACTAAGATGAGAAGGAACCTCCATTGCAGTGTGACTTCAATCTCCAGGAGGGAGGAGACCATTCCCTCTGATGTAGCCTGCAGTAAGGAGCTCTGATTCCAAGGCTCTCTGAGAGGGCAAACAGCAGAGTTCAGGGATTGCCTAAATTTGTAGAGGCTAAGCCTTTCTATGCTCACTACCATATACCCAAAACACTATGCTGATCCCATCCATGGACTTCATCATTCCTGAGGTAGACTGCTGCTATAAACTGCTACCCTTCCAATGGGCCAAAAAATGACAGCTACTCAAAGCTCACATGTAGAGAAAACTGAAATCATAGAGTCCTCCATGCCAATTACTCCAGTTGTTTTTCCAGCAGTTGAATATTAATAAACTTCTTACTTCATAATTACATTACCCAAGATTAAAGATAAGGAGAGAATTTTAAAAGCAGCAAGAGAAAAGGAAACAGTTATCTACAAAGGAGTTCCCATAAGACTATTAGCTGATTTCTCAAAAGAAAGCTT
>CM052552.1:46223241-46238216 GCA_028533065.1 Trachops cirrhosus
TCTCTGGTTATATTTTGTTTGCTTTTTTATTTTGTTGATTATATTCCAGTTAAAGGTGAGATCATATGATATCTGTCCCTTACTGCCTGGCTTATTTCACTTACAATAATGCTCTCCAGTTCCATCATGCTGTCACAAAGGTAGGAGCTCCTTCTTTCTTTCTGCTGCACAGAATTCCATTGTGTGAATGTACCATAACTTTTTGATCCATTCATTTACTGATGGGCACTTAGGTGTCTTCCAGCACTTGGCTATTGTAAATTGTGCTGCTGTGAACACTGGGGTGCATAGGTTCTTTTGGATTGGTGTTTCAGGGCTCTTAGGATATAATACCAGCAGTGGAATTGCCTGGTCAAACAGTAGTTCCATTTTTAGTTTCCTGAGAAAATTCCATACTGTTTTCCACAGTGGCTGCACCAGTCTGCATTCCCACCAACAGTGTACTAGGGTCCTTTTTTCTCCACAACCACTCCAACACTTGTTGTTTGTTGTGTTGTTTATGATGGCCATTCTGACTGGTGTGAAGTGGTATCTCATTGTTCTTTACCTTGTTTTGAAATTAGGATGATACTGGCCTCATGAAAAGTGTTTGGAAGTCTTCCTTCTTCTTGAATATTTTGGAATAGTTTGACAAAATAAGAATTAGTTCTTCCTTAAATGTTTGGTAAAATTCATCTCTGAAGCCATTCAGGACTTTTGTGTGCTGGGAGTTTTTTGATTACTGCTTCAATTTCACTAGTGGTTATTGGCCTATTCAGGCCTTCTGTTTTTCCTTGATTAAGTTTTTAAAGATTTTATGTTTCTAGAAATTTGTCCTTTTTGCCCTGGTTTTCCCATTTCTTGGCATATAGTTATTCATAGTTATTTCTTACAATCCTTTGTATTTCTGTGATATCAGTTGTAACTTCTCTTTCATTTCTGATTTTATTTATTTAGGTTCTCTCTCTCTTTTTTTTAATGAATCTGGTTAAAGTTTGTCCACTTTCTTTATTTTCTCAAAGAATAAGCTCCTTCATTTATTGATCATTTGAATTGTTCTTTTAGTCTCTATGTCATTTAAATCTGCCCTGATTTTGATTATTTCCTTACTTCTACCCTCTGTGGGCTTTGGTTGTTGTTTTTCCTTCAGTCTTGTACATGTAGGGTTTAGTTGTTTGTTTGAGATTTTTCTATCTTTTTTAGGTAGGCCTGTATCCCTAAGAACTTCCCTCTCAGGACTGCTTTTGCTGTGTCCCATAGGTTATGGTTGTTGTGTGTTCATTTTTATTTGTTTCCACATACTTTTTGATTTATTCCTTGATATCATTGTTTACCCATTCATTATTTAGTAACATGTTATTTAATCTCCTTGCCTTTGAATGTTTTTGAAGGTTTTTTCCTTGAGGTTGGTTTCGAGTTCCAATTAATTGTGATTTGATCACATGCTTGATATGATTTCAATTTTCTTGAATTTGTTAAGGCTTGTTTTGTGTACTAGCATGTGGTCTGCCTTTGAAAATGTACCATGTGCATTTGAAAAGAATGTATACTTTGCTCTTTGGGGTGAAACATTCTGTATATATCAATTAAATCAATTCTATCTAAAGTGTTGTTCAGTGCCACAACATCCTTGTTGATATTTTGTTTGAAAGATCTATCCATTGTTGACATTGGGGTGTTAAAATCCCCTATAATGACTTTGTTATGGTCAATATCCTTCTTGAGGTCTTCCTAGATTTTCCTTATATATTTAGGTGCTCCTATGTTGGGTGCATATATGTTTACATGGGTTATATCCTCCTGATAGACTATTCCTTTAGGTATTTTGTAGTGGCCTTTGTCCCTGCCCTGCACGCTTCAGATCCCCTTTTAAAAAGTCTCTCCAGCACTCCCACTGCAGCACTGAGTCACTCTCCAGCTTTCCGTACACAACCCCTCTCCAAAAAACCAAAAGTCTCTCACAGTCATGGCTGCTCAGAGCCTGCCTTCTCCACCTGACCCAGATGCTGATAGAATCCCTCTCTCTGGCACTCTCCTGCTGCAACTACTTGCTGCTTGGTATGTGTATTAGTATCCTGGATCTCCCTGACTGTGTATCCAAGTCACTCCTGGCCCAGGTCTGGGGGTTCCATGCCCTGGGAGGGGTGGGAGCAACAAAGCTGTGACCTCAGATTAGGCTCTCCGTGGCTGCAAGAACCTCGCATGGGATACTTCCCTTTCAACCTATAAAATCTTACCACCCATTGGGAAGCATCTTCTGTACTCCTTGGCTTCCAAACGTCATATCAGCTAAGAATCTGTTGAATGTTCAGGGGATTTTTTTGGAAGGTCATCCAAGTATCAGAGTTGGGGGCAAGAGCAAGTGGACTCAGCTTCCACCTACTTGGCCACCATTTTCTCTCCTCTTCATGATTTTTAAAAACTGAACTCCACGTTTTTCTCAGATTTTACCAGTTTTTCTATTAATGTCCTTCCTCTGTTATGAGAGCCAATCTAGGATACTATGTTTTATTTAATTTTCATATCCTATTAGTTTCTTGTGGCCTATGAAGGTTTCAAAGTATTTCTTTATTTTTTATGACCTTGAGAGTTTTAAGTAGTGATTGGGTATTTTTGTAGCCTGTCTCTCACTTCAGGTTTTTCTCATGTTCTCTCCATAGTTAGGTTGAGGTTTTGAGTTTGGAGGAAAATTTTTCACAGACGTAAAGTGCTCTTCTCATCACATGTTATCAAGGAAGACATGATATTATCAACATGACTAATAATTGGTCATATTAACCTAGTTCACTTGTTTAAAGGGACATTGCTATAAAGTTATTATTTTTCCCCTTTCTAGAATGTTTCTTGGAAGTGAATTAGTAAGACCAGGCCACACTCAGTGATGGAGGGAGAGTGAAGTAGAAGAATTATTAATCTCCACCTCCTAGAATGGAAAGCATCTACATAATACTATTTGAAATTCTTCTGTAAGACAGATTTGTCTCTTCTCCACAATTTATTTATTTACTCAATTACTTAATTATATCATTAAGGACTCTTATTTTTTATAGTTTGGGTTATGATCCAATACTAGATTATTTATATTGTTTGCCCAAATGTTCCAGCTCTGGCAATTGGAAACTCCTTCAGGTTAATTCCTGTGCCTCTTTTGATGTGTCCTCACACTTTTTTTTTTTGAATGCTACCCTACTTTCTGGTACCAAAAGGTGTTCAGGTTCATTTTTTAAAGATTTTATTTATTTATTTTTAGAAAGAGGTGAAGGGAGGGAGAAAGAGAGACAGAGAAACATTGATGTCAGAAACATCAATCAGTTGCCTCTCATACATGCCCCAATGATGACCTTTTGGTTTGCAGGAAGATGCCCAACCAACTGAGTCACTCCAGTTAGGGCTCCAGGTTCATTTTGTATTTCCCTACCACAGCCCTAGATTCAGCTATTTTTAGTAGCTCTGGTTCTTTTTTGGTTATTACTAACAAGGATAGATGCTTTGGATTTGCTTTTAGCCCCTGTGGTATCATGGTTCTAGGCCCTCTCAACAGATATAGCTAGAAAATATACTCATTCAAATATATATACATATTTATTATTGTTTCTGTCTCTACCCATCTATACTTATATTAAGCTAAACATGAGTTCATTCTGTTGTCTCCAACTGTAATCCGTTACTCCATGGATCATTCTAGCCCTCTGCTATTGCATATCAATTACTTCTCTCACCAAGAGTGAGAAACTTGCCTCCCACCATCAAGTATCCATTCATTTATTTTTTCACCTCCAGTATACATGTGACGTGGTTTGAAAATTGTTAATCCACACTCTGTGAGAAACAAATTAACCAACTAGAGTACAGTGCTTGTATGCAGTTCCTTTTATCTTTAACCTTACAGTTCCCAGTCAAAATTGTTAGGTCAGAGTCACTCAAGAAACCAGATGGACTCAGCGAGGCAAGGAACAGGGTTTATTAGCAGGGAATAAGAGGGGAAAGTGGAGCCAACCTAGGGAGGTTACAACTTGCTTGGTTGTTCTTAGGGCAGGATTTTTAAGCACAAAAACCCACAAAGGGTAACTGGTTGGGGTGTCAGAGTCTGATTGGCTAGAGCTGGTTGCTGGGCGCCATTTCTGCTGACCATTGTTCTTGATACATCTCATTGACCTTGGGATAAAACTGCATCCTGTTATGCTAGATAGGCTGACCACAGACCCCAATCTTAACCAGGCATGTTTGTCCTGGGTAGGGTTGGCAGGCAGTTTCCCAGGCAGGCATTTTCCCAGGCTACAGTTTCCCACCTGGTGATTTTCCATTCCTCCTAGGCCTGCCTAGGTCTGTCAAAAATATTGTTTTCCAGTTATTTATGTCAGTTTTTTTCCCTAGTACCATCAGTAATATATGTTTGTGGTCCTGTTATGTTAATTTATCACAGCTTACATTCCAACATTGGAGTTCATTCTTTGTGTGGTACATTTCTGTAGGTTTTGAAGAATGCATAGAGACATATATCTACCATCTCAGTACCATACAGAACAGATTCATCACCCTAAAACTTCTATGTATCCACTCCCATTTCCCCAACCCTTAGTGTATTAGTTTCTTAAGATTGCTGTAACAAATTACCACAAACTGGTAGGCTTAAAACAACAAAAATATATTTTTTTACAATTATGGAGTCCAAAATGTGAAATAAAAGTGTTTGCATGGTCAATTCCTTTTGGAGGCTCTAAAGAAGAATTTATTCCATGCCACTCTCTTAGCTTCTCTGGTGGCCATCAACAACTTTTGGTATTCCTTGGTTAAAAGCTGCATAACTCCAACCTCTACCTATTACTTCATATGTCTTTCTTGTCTTTGTGTCTGCACCTGTGTATCTCAAATCACCTTCTCCTTTCTCTTCTAAGGACACTAGTCATTGGATTTAAGCCTCGCCCTAAAATCACCCAGGATGATTTTGTCTCCAGATCTTTAACTTAATCATATCTGCAAATACCTTATTTCCAAATAAGGTCACATTCACAGGTACTTGGGATTAACACTTGAAAATATTGTGGGGAGGGGTCACCATGTGTGATGGTTAATTTATGTGTTGACTTGGCTGGACAGTGGGATGCCCAGATATTTGATAAAACATTATTCTAGGTGTTTCTATGAGGGTTTTTCTGGGTAAAATTAAAATTTGAATTGGTAGACTAAGTATAGCAGATTGGTCATCCTAATAACAAAAAGTATGGATCCTCAAATAATAAAACACCTCTAAATATTTTTGAATAAAGCTAAATATACTTTGCTTTCCAACTTAATAATAAATTCTTTTGAAAGCAAAAACTACAACTGTTGAAGTAACAATGCATGGCTAGGGAATTAATTAAAGCCTGGCGATGAAATGTTATCCTTTAAAATTTAGGATATTCATTATGACTAATTTCATTACCAGGACCTCTTGAAGAGAGAGAACAGAGCATCTGGTAGGCTTGCCTTCTTTTTCCCCTTTAAACTCTTTATAGCTAATGCAACACCTGGATCAAAGATATAAATATAAATACTGTCTATCTCAAGTGAAATGTGAAGGTTTAATCCTGATTTTCAGTATAACTTTTGTAAAATTAAGATAACAAAGTTGCTATTTCAATTTTACTCTATTTTCTCAGTTTCCATCTTTACCTTCTTTATAGTCATCCATTCCAATAAAGCCAGGACTTATAGATAATACATTAATATATGTACCTATACAGAGGTAAGGTAACTCAGGAAGGGTGCAAATTTTAAACTTAAACTAAATTCAACTGGTGTAGTTTACCACTGGTATTGAAATTTAGGATAATATGGTAAACAAAAATTTGATTAAATAAATTGCTGCTTTAAAAAATTATTTTTGGAATTCAGCAGGTGGTGCAGAAATCATAGAAAGTAATGGGAATTGAACTACAAAATTAAGCAACCAATTTTTGTGTAAGCTCCTTTATTTTTATTTCTAGAGAAGTTGTGAAATTTGTTTTAAGGATCCTGTCAAAGTTAAGAATGTGTACTTGCCTAGTGCTGGGATGTTAAAAAATGGTCCTGGGTAACATCTAGGAAGATGGAGGATTGTAGATAAAAATGGAGAGGAGAAAAACATTTGCATACTAGTTCCCAAAGAGTGACCCCAACATTTATGTAAGGCAAAAATAATAAAGTACAAAAGACCATTAGAAAATTGTTAGTTGTGGAGCAAAGAGGTTTTTTAAGGAAAATAGACAAGTACATGTGTTTAGAATATTGTACGAATATGCTTCATAAGAATAGCACTTTTATCTGACATAGTGAAGATGAACTAGAAGTGATTCTGAAAAACCTGCTTCTTTGAGAAGAGAAAAGCAAGGAAATTTCTAGAAGGGTTTCATCTAAATCAGGTTGTTTTATCAATGGAATACATTTCAGTTATCTAGAAAACATATTCTTTTGAACCTCAATCAATATTTCTTTCCTAATAATATGAAATGGCTTTAAAGCATCAAGGAGGGCCATTTAGGTCACTGTAGCCCAAGAATATCAGGATAGGACATGACCAGAAAATAATTCAGATGGCTCGAACTGAGAAGGTCATTGTATGCCTCCACCCCCTACTCTTCAAAGTAATTTTCTAAGTTATTTCTGTGATATCTCATTGTTTTTTCTAATTTTTAAATTTATTGGGGTAACATTGGTTAATAAAATTATATAGGTTTCAGATATATAATTCTATAATACATCATCTGTATATTGTGTGTTCAGCACCCTAAGGCAAGTCTCCTTCCATCATCATTTATCCCCTCTCACCACTTCCACCTCTCCCCAACCTCTTTTCCCTCTGGTAATCACCATACTGTTGTCTGTGTCTATGAGTTATTTTTATTTGCTTAATCCCTTCATCTTATTCACCAAGGTCACCAATCTCTCTCCCTTCTGACAGCCATTAGTCTGTTCCATGCATCCATGTCTCTGTTTAAATTTTGTTCATCAGTTTATTTTGTTTATTAGATTCCACATATAAGTGAAATTGTATTGTTCTTGTCTTTCTCTAACCTACTTATTTCATTTTGCATAATACTCTCCAGGTTCATTTATGCTGTTGCAAAAAGTGAGATTTCCTTCTTTATTGTGGCTGAATAGTATTCCATTGTATAAATGTACCACAGCTTTTTTTATACACTCATGTAGTGATGGGCACTTGGGCTATTTTGAGTTAGTGATTTTAGATCTATATCATTGCTAGTCATGGTCAAATTTAGCTATATTATATATTTTTTAAAATATCAACATTTATGTACATGTCTTTCATTCTTCAGTTAACAAACTTGACCTTTTTCCTTGTTAAAATTTCCAACATAAGCAAAATAACTACCATATGGATTTTGAATTCAATTCTAGAAGCTAAAGGAGACCATTAAAATCTACTTCCATAACCTAGCATTTTGGCAGTCTGGTTCGTAATCTGATTACAAGGATTTAAAGATCAATAGTGTTCCACTTCTTAATCATTTTGAGATCAATATTAAATAACCAAAGCAGCTCTTAAAAACACAATTTAGCAATAAATTTTCACCTAAACTATAATTGGAGTAAATTGATTATATTCAAGCCTCAGCAGTCTTCCTCACTATGTTTTATGATATTAAGCCATTACTATTATATTTAACACTACATAAAGTGAAAGGACAAGGTAATAAATGTCTGCTATAGTGTTTCTGAAAGCTAAAAGGATTTTTCTGCAGTAAATACACACTTGGGAAACTTATTATTGTAAATTGCAGAAGGCTGAAATTATTTGGGAGAAGATTTAATCCTGTCAATAATTCACTCTGCCCCATAGGAATCGGTAAAAGCCTCTGTGAAACCAGTTAATAGCATTGGAAGTCATTGTGCTACTGAGAGTAACAAAACAAAAACATGCAGTGCTATATTCTTCTACTGTCAGAGAATATGGAAAATAAAACTATATAGGTAGAAGGTATGGTAGCCACTCCAAGAAGCCTAAGAATACATCAATAATATTTTGTTGGTTTGCATAGTGTTTGTTTTCCAGAAGTTCAGAAGCTCAATCAAATTTATATATTCTCTTTTCATGGCACTTCATTATAATTAAAATATATATTATCTAATTTGTAGCTTATTATCTGTCTTTCTAATAGAAGTTCCATGAGAACACGAGACATGGTCCATGTATGCCATCTTTATCAATGTATTGTTGGTGTTTATTACTGTGTCTGACATATGGGAAACAGTCTATAATAGTCATTGATAAACAAAAATTAAATACATGAGTCATTAATTAGTACAAATATAAAATTGAGAAAATTTATAAATAATCTATAAAATAGTACATTTAAAACATACAGCAAAGTAATAAAGAGTCTCATTCCTTAGTTGTGAATTTTTGCACCTGGTCTCTTTAGGCCTGTTATGGTTAAAAGATAAGCTTTATAATCACCTCAAGATAATTAAACAGGGCCATGAGCCTTCAAACTATACAGAGCATCAGCATATCCTTCACTCAGATGTAGGAGCTGGAAAAGATTTTGCCTTTGGTTTGGAGAGGTTCTGAATGAGAGATATGCAGGAGTTAGTTTACCCAGGTACACTCAGGAACCACTACCATGCATAATTTGCCCCAGCCCCCAACCCAAGGCAGATCTTGAGAGAAGAACCTGGTGCATTTAATTTATTTGGGAGGTTATCCATAGCTATATGTAGGAGGAAGTGGAAAAAGTGGGACAAGGGTGGAGAAATGCCAATAGAGGGTGCAATAATAAGAGGTAACTGAAGTGGGCAACTGGGGCTCAATCCTGCTAGGAACCCTCTGGGAAATATGACTGTCCCTGATTTGCAATGTATTGACACAATATTTTAACTTTACAATGGTGTGAAAGCTATACACATTTAGTAAAAATTGTACTTTGAATTTTGATCATTTCCCTGGTCTAGTAATGTGCAGTAAGATACTCTCTCATGATGCTGGATAATGAGCCACAGTTCCCTGTCAGGCAACCAATCCTGAGGATTAGCAACCAATTTCTACAGTTTACTGTGTTGCCAGCCTTTTTTGGATATTGTGTTTTGTGTTTTCACATCTTGTCATGTCTGCAAAATACCCATCTGTGTCTTGTGCTTCTGGTGAGAAGAAAGGGAAGGCAATTAGTCTAGTGATGAAACTCAAGATAATTGCCCAACTGAATGCTAACTTGAGTGTGCTGAGCATGTGTAAGGTAGGCTAGGCTAAGCTATAATGTTTGGTGGATTAGGCATATTAAATGCATTTTTGACCTAAGATATTTTCAACTTTTGTTGTGTTTATTGGGATACAAACCCATCATAAGTCAAGGAGCATCTGTATGTGCAATACATTCCAGAATCTTCCCACAGATGGAAGGAGAGGCTGGGGCATTTCCCTACCAACTCTGGTCCCCCATTGGTTGAGGGTTGCCCTGAGTGGCATTAACTATCCACAACTTAGAGATGCATCAGTATATACCTAAGCAAGCTCCCATGGTCCCAGAGAAAACTCTCAGGCAGAGCAGCAGGAAGCCTCAGGCACTTGAGGAGGGAACCATGCTTAGAAACTGCTGCAGGTGGACTGAGAGGTGGTCAAAGGGATATGGAGCAGGGCAAAAACAGTGTCTGCTCAACCACCTTACCTGTGTTTTATGCTTTCATATTTACAAAGTTCTTTTTTGTATAGTTATAACTGAGTCCTTACAAATATTCTGTGCTATTGGACTTATCTCTAACATTCCTCATTTCACATTGGAATAAGTTGCATTTTGAGGAGGTGAAGTCTCCTTCTCCAGGCAGTAAATATTCCTGAGACAAGTCTCAGTAACAATCCTCTGACTTCAAATCCCACACTCTTTGCCCAATATTACACAACCTTAGGAAAGATAAATTGGTTGACTTCTATATAAACAATGATACTAATCAATACATGATGTGCCAACTCCATAATTTACATAGGTAGATTATGCCTATTGCAGCAAAGGTAGAGAACAGTGGCCCACACTTGAGGTTGAGACTAAAAATAGGGCCCATCAGAATAGTCAACTACAAAAGGCACTGCTCCAGCTGAAAAGAATTATGTTAGATCCACCAGAGTGGTTTGTCCAATGCAGCATGTTGAAATGACTCAATTTTTCTAAAAGAAAATAAATGACTTTTTAGAGCATAATCTTTTGAGGAGAAATACGATGTCATTAGACAACCTGTTCAATAAGATCAAAGAAATACTAACATATAACCATTTTCCCTGGAAACAAATGTGCATTAACAGTTTCTCTTCAATCAGCTAGAAACTCCCACAACTTGTGGTAGGGTCTGCACTGTGTTTAGTTATATCTACCTTTTATCTTTAGGAGGATGAACTTATTTTTTAAAAAGATTTTATTTATTTATCTTTAAAGAGAGTGAAAGGGAAGGAGAAAGAGAAGGAGAGAAACATCAATGTGTGGTTGCCTCTCGCGCACCCCCTACTGGAGACCTGGGCTGCAACCCAGGCATGTGCCCTGACTGGGATTTGAACCAGCAACCCTTTGGTTCGTAGCCCACATTCAATCCACTGAGCTACACCAGCCAGGGTGAAGGATGAATTTATTTTTGACTTGGGTCAGGCATTAGTCTATTTTGGTCTGTACAGTATAATTTGTGATATTTACCTAAGATACATACAGTAATTCACTTTGGGAAGCTTGGAAGAATCTAAATGTCACATAGGTTAGATTCATACAAAGTTTTGACACTATTTTTCATAGGTGACACATTATCTTAAAGGAAGATTTCAGCATTGAAAACATATTTTGTTTCTTCACAGTATAAAGTGGCTATTAGGACAGTTTTCTCTAAGGTCCTTTCAAGATTAAGAATTTATACTCTTGGTATTAAATAAAAAGCATGTTAATACTAGGAAACTCCAAGAAAGTTCTATCAGTTGCATCAGCCCCATCTCTGACTTTTTTGTTACACTTGGATATTCTAATCTTCCATGCAGAATTCTTCACAAAATTGTGTTTTTCTTCAGAAGGTGGTACAGTAAGCTAGAATACACTGGAATCCTGAGTATTCTGGGGCAGATTAATAATTTTTATATCATCTTCTTCCCTTGCTTCTTTTTCCTCTTATTAGCACATTTATCAGGTAAAACAATGAAGTAAGCATAAAAAAAGAAAATGTCATTTCACTTCATGTTAGATTTCTTCTTCCTTATGAGAAGACTGATATCTTTTTTTTTATTTTTTATTTTAATCATTATTAAAGTACAGTTTCTATCCTTTACTCCCATTCCAGCCAACCCACCCATCCCTCCCCTCCTCCCTCCCATTTCCAACCCCCCTAGTTTTTGTCCATATGTCCTTTATATTTGTTTCTGTAAACCCTTCCCATTCTCCCCTGAAATTCCCTCCCCTCTCCCCTCTGATCACTGTCAGCCTGTCCTCTATATCTTATACATAGAGTGATTTAGAATTTTGATCTTGCTTTTCCAGAAAGAGGACAAATAAATGCTCAGGGAGACTTGACAGTCACCATTGTTCCTTCTGCCAGAAGAAGTTAGTAATTAAAAAATGGGCAATCTCAGTAGAACCTTGATTTTATTAATTCTTCTTTGGTTTATGCTCATATGTGTATATGTGTTTATTTGAAAACCAATTAATGGAATCCTATGTTTAGAGCAATGTTGATAAAAATACATTAAGATTCTCATATCATTGATATGAAATTCACATCTTGTATACATAGAGAAGAGGGAAGGAGGTACCAAATAAAGAGGGTAGACAAAGCATTTTATCATTTATCAAAGTAGAAGATATTACACCTATATTTAAATATAAAAAGTTATGCTTCTCACTTTTTCACTTCTATCCATCTCAGTGTTATTTATTTGCTCACCCATGGTATATCTGTTATGATATTTTAAGAAAAATTTATATTTCATTTTGGTATAAATCATAATGTATATCTCAATAATTTTTGCAAACTCAATAATTTTTGCAAACTGAACACATCTGTATAACCAACACCTAGATAAAGAAATAGGATGGATATAACCAGAACTCCAGAAGTCTATGGGACACTTCTAGTTACTCCCCTCCCACAGGAGTACACACTATTCTAATTTCTAGCCACATACTTAGTTTTGTCTGTTTTTGAGCTTCATATAAATGAAATAATACAGTATATACCATATTTTTGGACTATAAGATACACCTCCCCAAATTTGGGAGGGATAATGGTTGTTAATGCTCTGGTTGAGTTCTGTTTACATTTATCTTGGTGAAATATTATCTTATGTTATTAAATATTGTACCACATTTTTTTGCTTCAAAAAATTTTTTTCCTATTTTCCTCCTCTAAAATCTTGGTGTGTCTTATGGTCTGAAAAATATGGTACTCTTTTTGTGTCTTGCTTCTTTCACTCTTAATTTGTATGAGTCATTCATATTTTTGCATGTAGTTGTAAATTATTCATTCTCATTGCTACACAATGTTCTATTCTTGGAACATACCATAGTTTATTTTTTTCTATTTTACTGTTCAAGGACACTTGGGTAGTTTATTGTTTGGGAATATTACAAATAACATTATAATATCTTCATACCGGCCTTTTTTAAATGTATATATGCATTTCTTTTCTCTGTATATCCATGAGTGGAATTGTTCCATCATAGAGTATAGAAATATTGCTCTTTAGTAGATATTGCCAGTTTTCCAAAACAATTATATTAATTTATATTAATGCCAGCATTTTTTGCTTTCTTATGTTATTGATCAGTAATCAAAAGTATAAACAAATTTCCCAGACTATTGTTTTAAGTGAGGTGTTGGGGGATGAGAGAGAATAAAGGAAAAAATAAAGAGAGTAGAACTCTGTTGTTTTCATTACAAAGATTTAGCCTTAAGAACTGGAAGAATGAGGTGTCTGAAATCCATTTGTATGAGAGAATTTGAAACTTCATGGGAGAGAATTTTGGCCAAAAAGAAAAGTCAGATCTCTTAAAAACTTTGTCAATAGATGGCTTTGATAGTTATGCAGAAAGTTTAAGATTCTAAAAAGAGACTAAGGTATTCTCTTCCCCTTGGCATGGAGCATCTTTGGTCTTCAGAACACTTCAGAGTCTCAGGAACTTCTCTGCATTCATGATACTAGGTGTCACTGACCCATCAGGTTATGGCAAGACATGTCAGGCCTGGTCAGAAATAGATATCTCTGGGTATCAAAACAACCCCAAAGAATCCTCCTAAATCCAGCACAAAAGGAGTCAGAACCCAAGGAGAAGAAAACATCACGCATCCTACTATAGGAGAAATTACTTTCTAAATTAGTTTCTATGTTGGCTTGCTAGGTACATTTAAAAGAGGGAAATTCAGTCTCCCACATCAGATTTTGTCTTTTTTCTTCATTAGTTCATTCATTCATTCAGCAAAGTGGCCTTTTAATGCCACTTTGGCTATCAGTGCTTCAAGCAGAGTGCAACTCACTGAGGATCAAATAGTAATCTAAAAGACTTGATCCCTGTATCCACTGAGTTTATTGCTTCTCAAGAGTCTGTATAGTAATATTGACTAAAAACTGTATTTGGCTAGATAATATCCTGGTATTCAGAATGACCTGATTACACTGAGCACTCAAACTGAAAATAAAGTTTTAGATTGGATATTTGATTTGTAAATATGAAATCAGAACCACAAAATGAATGGGCTAAAGTGAAACAGAAATGGCTATGTTAGCTCTCTTTGTAATAAAGATATTTATTTGTAAGAGCATGATCCATTCAGTAACCTGAGATTTAGCACATCATTTAATTTTTCCTGATTATGTCCTTGTCTGTAAAGTGGCATCATTACCTTCTATAATTTACTTTATATGGTTACTTTGGGCATCAGCAGAAGTAATTTAACTAAAAGCACTTAAATAACAGTATAGTCTGATAAAATGTAAGATACCATTGCCATCATTGTCATCATTGTAATATGACCAACATTTCTCATTGTAAAATGATAAATGTAACACCCTTTACATTCACATCCTCTTCACAAATGTGGAAAACAGAGGCCTATTTTTTCAGTCGTTTTGTTTTTATGCATTTTATACTATTAAACCTCATGAGAATAGCTCAAGGTGGATAGACATCAGAAAGGTTGAACTTTCAGGGTCTTCTGCCTCCACTTCATCTTCCAGATGTGTAAATTTAAGTTATGACAGGTTTAGTCATCCAGTAAGGGTCACACAGCAAAAGAATGGGGATGGCTGATACTCATTAGATATGTCAAACATACATTGTAATAAAGCTAGTAGCTTAAATATAGTAGCAAAACTATCTTAAGCACAGATAACAAGTAAGCAAATAGCTTGGGAGACAGACAAAATTCTGAAGATGTGTTAAATTTAGTAATCTGTAACACATGTGAAAGAATAAATGTAATGTGTGATGAAAAAAATCAAAAGTCTACTCAGAGATAGAAATGGATGTAAAGACCAAGTCATAATCATTTCAAATAGCTGACAGCTATGTCATTTCCTTTAATCAACCATCCATAGGTGAGTATAGTTCAATTTTGGCCCTGCCAGAAAATAGATAATCCAGAAAATGCATATAAAACTCATGGCTACTCAGTACACTTACTTGCAAGCTACATATGTGGCCTAGCACACTTTACCCTGTGTTTCTCTGATAATATAAGTGTGTGGTATGGGGATGCTTCTCTCTGTGATCCTCCTTGCTTGAACTTCATCTCTGGTCTCATAAATACATTATCAGCGGGAAAGAGCTTCAGGTGAGGAGGAGAGAGGAAGAGAGGGGAGGTGAGGGGAGGAAAAAGATTTAACTTGTGTGGTCTAAACTGTGTGATTTGCACAACGATTTTTTGGTGTGTTTCCACAACTTTTATTTATATCCCTTATGGCACATATCACATTTTAATTTAGTTTTTAATCTTTTTTCAACTACAGTTTCTATCCTTTACTCCCATTCTAGCCCACCCACCCATCCCTCCCCTCCTCC
>CM052552.1:46244016-46257435 GCA_028533065.1 Trachops cirrhosus
CATACATGTTCTTTGATGCCCCCCCATTATCCCCTATTATCCCTCTCCCTCCTCCCCTCTGATTACTGCCAGATTATTCTTTATTTCAATGTCTCTGGTTGTATTTTCCTTGCTTGTTTGTTTTGTTAATTAGGTTCTACTTATATGTGAGATCATATGGTATTTGTTTTTCACTGCCTAGTTTGTTTTGGGAATATTTTTATTTGTAAATTTCAAGGTAAAAGTAAGCTTCCAGTGTACTGGCATTTTGGATGTTAACATAAACTATGAACACAGGCTGCCTACCTAAATGAAAAATAAAATACTCACTAACATTTTAGGTTCTACATTTTTTATAAAAGAAGATGCTAAAGGAATTTTTCTAAAGCTAGATCTTAAAGAAATGGGATGTCAGACACTTCTATTTATAAGAAAAACAGATGATATTAGACTTGTTAGAAAATTTTACACATAAATTTATTGTGATTAACAAATGCTTAGGATTGCATGATATAAGAAAGAAAGCTAAGCCTACACTGTTTCCTGTGTACCAACCACCTTCTGAATGGCAGTGAGGTAGGTGGGAGCAGAGTCCAGTTCTCCCTGTGCCCAGCTGGAACACCTAGCTGATCTTCTGAGGAACAGAGTGAACAACAGAATCCCAGTTTATATGAAGTTTAGAGGAAAAAATTGCAGAGGACATTGAAGAAACAATGGTGAAGAGATTGTGCTGGGGTGGTAAGGTCCCTGGCATCTATGCAGGGCCCAAGGCCACTATGGCTCCCAGCTTAGTCCCTGACACTGGATACAGGGAGGAGAGTTAGATCACCAGCTTCCTTCCCTACCAGAGCAGGGAGGGCAGCTCAGTACCAGGAGGGACCTGGATGCTGGAAGTCACTGGGGGGAATAGAAATGAAGTGGGAGACACACAGAGGTGGTATAAATCCCCTGGAACTGTGGTACACCGGCACCAGAGAAATTGAGGAGCTAGGAACACCTGGAGAAGTGAGGAGATAGGCTATGTCATACCCTTACATGGATAGTGCCTGGACTGGTTAGAAAGTTGGGCTGTGTGAAAAGCCGGGCGCTCGTTAAGAACAGTGGGCATCTGCTTTGAAAGGAACTCTGCAGCAGCTGGCCCCAAGGGAGATTTCAGCTGTGTGCACCCAGAGACTGACAGCATAGCTGAGCAGAACTGCACACACACCCAGCCTGTCTTAGGCTCCATGTGTGAGATTGACTCACACTGGGTGCCTGGAGACTGAATGGCTGAATTGAGCCTGGCAGCTCACTGAGGACATGGGCTGGCAGAGGCCAGGAAATTGTGACCCAGACCTGGTCCCCATCTTCTCAAAACCATAGGAAGGAAGAAAAGGGAAACCCAGCCCTACTCTTCCTGTGACATCTAGGAAGACCAGCAGAACTCCCTGAACAAGTTTAAAGTCAGCAGGAGGCTTATTTTTTTTCCCATTTGGATCATCTCTCTCTTTTGTTTTCCTTTTCTTCCTTCCCCCAAATGAGACAACAACATGTGGAGTTACAAAAGGTACAGAAGTAAATCAAAAGGGGCATAAAAAGGCTAACCCTCCCCAAACTGAGAAACTAAGGCAAATGTCACTTTGCTATCCCATAGAGCTGGCATTTTATTGTTTATATGCATTATTATTATATTTTCATTATTTTTACCACTTTTACTTTATTAGTATTCTTTTATTTCTCTTCCTTAGGTTTAGTTTTCTTCATTTTATTTCTCTGTTCAATTGCACTGTTTGTCTGGTTTTCCTTATTCTCTCTTTATTATATTTCAATTTTCCTTCTTTAACTTCACCCATGTTCCAATAAGACACAACTCTTGATCAGGTACTTTCTATTCTGATTATCCAAATCATATATATTTCTTGTCATATTATTGTTGTTCCAGTACTATTATAAATAATTGTGGTTCCATACAATTGTACATACCACACAGCAACCCCCCCGCTCCAATGTTAGCCCAATTCACTTCAATCCCAAGCATTATTATCATTATAGTTAACTGTATTCTTTCTCACATTATGCCTACTTTCTACCCTTTGCTCTCACTATATCTCATCATCTAACCTTGCACAAGCTCTCTGTTTCCTGGATTCAGGTTACAATCATCCTCACCTCTAACAAGAGTCTTATCTCTCTTTCATCTTTTATAAAAAGTGGCTAGTTGGGTGAAGTATCACGGTTATCACTATACTTATCCAAAGAATCTACTATCTCTTCTCTAATTGCTAGTACTTTAAATCCCATAAAATACTCTCCCACTGTCTTAATCCATTTTGCCTACCCCCTGCCACTGATCACATACAAGAATAGGTGGGAGCTGCAAACATCAGTATACCTGCAGGAGGAGAAAAACCACAAACAAAGGAACCACCAGAAGGTAAAAACCCAAGTACAACAAGAGAGTGCACACAAACAGAAGAAAGGGCAAACCTACAGCGTCCAACGAGATTAACGAGACCACACCACTGAACCTCATAGAATTCCAACCATAGAAGTTCACCCTACAAAGACAGCTAGCAAAGTGAAACACCAGGAAGTGCAGAAACAAACAAAAAGAGTCAACTAAAATGGGGAGACAAAAAAAGAACATGCAATCAACAGAAATGGAAGACTCCCCAGTGAAACAGCTCAAGAAAAGGAGGTAACCAAACTATCAGATATAGAATTCAAAATAAAGGTTATAAAGATGCTCAAGAAACTCACAGACAACTTCAAGGAACTGAGTGAGAACTATATCAGCATGAAAAAGGAAATAGAAACTGTAAACAAAAACCAGGAAGAAATGAACAATAAAATCTCAGAAAAAAAAATGCATTGGAAGAAATTATAAGCAGGCTGGATGAAGCAGAGGACCAAATCAAAAAGTTGCAGGACAAGGTAGAAAAAAAAATAGAAGGACCTAGAAAAGGAAAACATATTCAGAAAGAATGAAGAGGTGGCAAGGGAAATGCAAAAAACATGAAACATAATGATATCTGTAAATTAGAGATACCAGGAGAAAAAGAAGAGCAAGGGATAGAAAACCTAGTTGAAAAAGTTATGATGGAAAACTTCCCTAACTTGATGAGAGAAAAAGTCACACAAATCCAGGAAACACAGAGAGTCCCAATCAAGAGGAACCCAAACAGGCCCACCTCAAGACACATCATAATTAAAATGGCAAAATTTCAAGACAAAGAGAGAATCTTAAAGGCAGCAAGGAAGAAACAGGAAGTAATGTACAAGGAAGCCCCAATAAGACTAGCAGCTGACTTCTCAACAGAAATGCTCCAAGCCGGAAGAGAATGGCAGGAAATATTCCAAGTAATGAGAACCAGAGGCCTGCAACCAAGGCTACCTTACCCAGCAAGGCTCTCAATCAAGATAGAAGGCCAAATAAGAAGCTTCCCAGACAAAAGAAGTCTAAAAGAATACACTTCCACCAAACCAGCTCTGCAGGAGATGCTAAAGGGACTGCTTTAAGGAAAGGAAGGGAAAAAAGAGAGAGGAACACAGGTACGTAAATGGCAATGAATAAGTACCTATCAATAATAACCTTAAATGTAAATGAATTAAATGCCCCAATTAAAAGACATAGAGTAGCTGATTGGATAAGAAAGCATGACCCACACGTATGCTGCCTACAAGAGACACACCACAGGAGCAAAGACCTACACAGACTGAAAGTGAAAGGCTGGAAACAAATTTTCCAAGCAAAAGGAAAGGGAAAAAAAAGCCTGGGTAGCAATACTCATATCAGACAAAACAGACTTCCAGAAAAGGGCCATAAAGAGAGACCCAGAAGGTCACTTCATAATACTCAAGGGAAGAGTCCACCAAGAAGACATAAACATAGTAAATATGTATGAACCCAACATAGGAGCTCCCAAATACATAAAGAAAATCGCAGAGGACTTCAAGAAAGGTATTGACAGCAACACAATCATAGTAGGGAATTTTAACACCCCACTGGCAAAAATGCATAGATGTTCTAAAGAAAATATGAACAAAGATATTCTGGCATTCAACAATGTCCTAGATCAAATGTATTTAACTGATATATATAGAGCCTTTCATCCCAAAGAAGCAAAATTCATATTCTTTTCAAATGCACATGGAACATTTTCAAAGATAGACCACATGATAGGACACAAAACAAGCCTTGACAAATTCAAGAAAATTGAAATCATATCAAGCATTTTCTCTGAACACAAGGGACTGAAACTACAAACCAGCCTCAAGGAAAAAGTTCACAAACACTCAGAGTCATGGAGATTGAATAGTATACTATCAAACAATGAATGGGTCAAGAATGAAATTAGGGAAGAAATCAAGAAGTTTCTGGAAACAAATGAAAATGAACTCACAACAACCCAAAATTTATGAGACACAGAGAAGGCAGTTCTGGGAGAGAAGTTCACAGTGATATAGCCCTACCTACAAAAAATAGAAACATTTCAAATAAACAACCTAACCCTCCACCTACAAGAACTCGAAGAACAACAACAAAGACAGACCAGAGCAAGTAGAAGGGAGGAGATAAACAAGATCAGAGCAGAATTAAATGACATAGAGACTAAAAGCACCATTCTAAGGATCAATGAATCCAGGAGCTGGTTCTTTGAAAAGATAAAAAAAATGATAAGCCTTTAAGCACAGTCATCAAGAAAAAAAGAGAGAGAGAGAGAGGACCCAAATAAACAGTCAGAAATGAAAGAGGAGAAACCACAGAAATACAAAGGATTGTAAGAAATTACTATGAAGAACTGTATGCCAAGAAATTTGAAAACCTAGGTGAAATGGACAAATTCCTAGAAAGATATAATCTCCCAAAACTCAATGCAGAAGAAGCAGAAAGCCTGAACAGACCAATAACAGCTGACAAAATTGAAGCAGTAATCAAAAAACTTCTGGCACACAAAAACCCTGGATTTGATGGTTTCACAGGAGAATTCTGCAAGGAATTCAAGGAAGAGCAAACCCCTACCTTTCACAGATTATTCCAACAAATCCAAGAAAAGGAAAGAATCCCAAACTCCTTTTATGAAACCAGCATCATCCCAAACCCAAAACCAGATAAAGACACAACAAAGAAAGAAAACTACTGGCCAATATTGCTGATGAACATAGACGCTAAAATCCTCAACAAAATATTGGAAAACCACATCCAACAATACATTAGAAAGATCATACAATATGACCAAGTGGGATTCATCCCAGAGATGCAAGGATGTTACAATATTTACAAATCAATAAATGTATTACATCACATAAACAAAGAAAAGACAAAAATCACATGATCATATCAACAGATGCGGAAAAATCATTTGATAAGGTACAGCACCCATTTATGATGAGAACAGCAAAGTGGGAATAGAGGGAGCATTCCTCAAATAATAAAGGCCATATATGGGACACCTATAGCTAACATAATGACCTACAGCTAACATAATACTCAATGGGCAAAAACTAAAATCTTTCCCACTAAGATCAAGAAAAGTCAAGGTTGTCCACTTTCACCACTTCTATTCAACATAGTATTGGGAGTCTTAGCCACAGTAATGAGACGAGAAAAGGAAATAAAAGGCAACCAGTGAAAACAAAACTGTCATTGTTTGCAGATGACATGATAGTGTACATAAAAAATCCTAGAGACTCCACCAAAAAACTGCTCAACCTAATAAATGATTTTGGCAAAACAGCAGGATACAAAGTCAATATTCAAAAATCAAAGGCATTTTTGTATACCAACAATAAAACATCAGAAATAGAAATCAGGGAAAAAATCCCATTTGATAAAACAACAAGAAAAAAATACCCAGGAATAAACCTAACCAAAGAGGCGAAAGACCTGTACTCAGATAACTACACAACACTGAAGAAAAAAATTAAAGAAGACACAAACAAATGGAAACATATACCATGTTCATGGATCAGAAGAATTAACATCATCAAAATGTCCATACTACCCAAAGCAATTTATAGAGTCAGTGCAGTACTTATTAAAGTAACAATGGCATATTTCACTGATATAGAACAAAAACTTCAAAAATGCAAATGGAACCATAAACAACCCTGAATAGCTGCTGCAATTTTGAGAAAGAAAAGCAAAGTAGGAGGGATCACAATACCGGATATCAAACTGTATTACAAAGCCACTGTATTCAAAACAGCCTGGTAGTGGCATAAGAACAGACACATAGACCAACGGAACAGAATAGAGAGACCAGAAATCAACCCAAGTCTCTATGGTCAATTAATATTTGACTAAGGGGGCAGAAGCATAAAATGGAGTAAAAATAGCCTCTTCAACAAATGTTGTTGGGAGAGCTGGATAGCTACCTGCAAAAAATTAAACTTGAGCACCAACTTACAGCATACACAAAAATATATTCATGATGGATAAAAGATTTAAATATAAGCTGTGACACCATTAAAGTCCTAGAGTAGAACATAGGCAAGAAAATCTCAGATATTCCATGCAAGAATATTTTCACTGATATATCCCTAGAGCAAGGGACATAAAGGAAAGAATAAACAAATGGGATCTCATCAAAATAAAAAGCTTCTGCATGGCTAAAGAAAACAGCATTAAAGTGAAAAGAGAACCAACTGTATGGGAAAACTCATTTGCCAACGATACCTCAGACAAGGGTTTGATCTCCAAAATATATAAAGAACTCACACAAATTCACTTCAAGAAAACAAGTAACCCAATTAAAGAATGGGCAAAATAGTTGAACAGACACTTCTCCAAGCAGGACCTACAGAAGGTCCAGGGACATATCAAAAGATGCTCAGTATCATTAGCCATCAGAGAGATGTAAATTGAAACCACAGTGGGATACCACCTCACACCATTGAGAATGTCCATCATAAACAAAGCAACAAAAAACAAGTGTTAGAGAGGTTGTGGAGAAAAGGGGACCCTAGTGTACTGTTGGTGGGATTGCAGACTGGTGCAACCACTATGGAAAACAGTATGGAATTTCCTCAGAAAACTGAAAATAGAACTGTCATTTGATCCTGCAATCCCACTGCTAGGATTATATCCTAAGAATCCTGAAACACCAATCCAAAAGAACCTATGTACCTCAATGTTCATAGCAGTACAATTTAAAATATCCAAGTACTGGAAGCATCCTAAGTGCCCATCAGTAAACAAATAGATCAAAAAACTATGATACATTTACACAATGGAATTCTACACAGCAGAAAGAAAGAAGGAGCTCCTTCTCTTTGCAACAGCATGATGGAACTGGAGAGCATCATGCTAAGTGAAATATGCCAGGTGGTGAAAGACAAATACCATAGGATCTCCCCTTTAACAGGAACCTAATTAACAAAATGAACAAGCAAGCAAAATATAGCCAAAGACACTGAAACAGAGAACAGGCTGACAGTGACCAGAGGAGAGAGGGGAGGGAATTTCAGAGGAAAAGTGGAAGGGTTTGCAGGAACAAGTATAAAGGACACTTGGACAATAACAAGGGGAGGTGGAAATCGGAGGGAGGTCGGGAGGGTGGGGGCTGGGCTGGGATGGGGTAAAAGGCAGAAAACTGTACTTGAACAGCAATTAAAATAAAAATTTAAAAAGATAAAAGCAGAGTTTGAGACAGAAACAATGGACTTCATTAATAAATCAAAGTCACATTTTTAAAGAAAATTAACAGACACATGAAAAGCTAACTTTTTCATAAACAGAGATATGGCACAATTATATAAAATAAGAAGTGACAAGAAGAAAACAATCATTGAAATAGAAGAGTATTTTTAAATCATGAGACTACTGTGGAGACAACTATAGAAAAGAATTAGAAAATCTAGATCAAATGGATAATTTCCTAGGAAAATCCATATTATCACAATTTACTCCACTTGAGTTAGAAATACCAATTTCCATGAAAGAAATAAAGTCATTGAGGAGCTAACCCACCAAAAAGAGCAAAGTCTAGATATATTTCCCAGGGAGATTCCATCAACCCCCTAGAGATAATCTCAATGCTCTGTATATCATTCCAGAACATCAAGAATAAAGGAAATCTTTCCTTATTCCATAAAGGAAATTTATGATGCAAAACCTGATAAACATGTTATGAGAATGAAATTTACAGGCAAAATATCACGCAACAATGCAAATTTAAAAAAGATAAAAATACTAGCAAACAAAATCCAACATTTCAGAGAGAAAATAATATACCATGACCAAGTGAGATGTATTCTAGGTGTATGGGTCAATATTTTAAAATGTATTCATACTATACACCAAGTTACCATACTGAGAAAGAACAAACACACATGATTATCTACATAGATGCTGAAAATGCCATTGATAAAGTTTGACAGCCATTCATAATAAAACTTGCCAATAAAATAAGAATAGAAAGATATTCTCTCAATGAAGGTATACCTTCCTTCTAAAACCTCTCTCTTATTTAATGGGAAAACACTAGAGGCATTTCTACTCATATCAAAGCAAGGCAAACAAAGAAAAAAGAAATCCTGAGAGATAGAACAATTTCCTACTGTCTTTTGAACACTTCTGTAATTCAAAATTGCAAACTGGGGTAAAAGCTCTTTCATCAGTGCCTCTCCTACTTGGGGTTCAGGTAAATCACAGTTAAGAGAAAAATCCGCAGGTTCTACAGTGGGTAGCAATAACAGAGTAGCTCTTATTGTCTTTGTTGAAGTGCTGAGAGAAGCCATTTTTAACAGTCATTGTCAAATGAAGGGAAAAGGAAAAGAAAGGAGGAAGGGAGGGGTGACAGGCAGGAGAGGGAATAAGGGTCAAAGAGAGCTGGCAGTGAGAACATCTGCTCTCAAGGACAGAACAATGTGACCAGGACATGGAAAAGTGATAAACAGTAATGTCAGGTAACTGTACTCCAGTAAAGGAATTCACTGTTGGCTTGGCTAACTGGATTGTCACACAGCCTATCAAGGTACACTTTTATTTTGAAAACCTCACAGCAATAAACAAGTTGTCTGCAAAAATGTTCTCTTCTGATCCCTCTGCCAGGAAATGTTGCCTAAAACAAATTCCTGTAATTTGGAAGAGTTGGTAGGCTTGATGATATTTTCCCTCCTTGCTTCCTTCTTCCTATCTCTAAAGGTAGAATTGTAGCATATGAAATAGGAAGACAATTAAATTATGTGTCCAAATATTGTATAATGGAAGAGGAAATTGCACTGTTTTATAAGCCCAGACTAGGCTATGGAGGGGGAGGAAGAGAGAATGGTGCTGAGCAAGTCACTGAAGCAGGACAAATCCCAAGCATTTCCCTGTTAGCAAGAGGTTAAGTGGGTTGCATAAAGTCACCCAGCTACCTGAAGATGCAACTCCTAGGACTCACCTGGAGTACTCTCCTCCCCCCACCTTTGTACACATGACAACCCTATAACATTCAATTTCTCCCATCTACTTATTCATGTTTTGGTGCCTCCTTTAGGATTCTCAAAGCTTATATGCTGGTGTTGGGTAGCACAGCAGTTTTCTGGTTTTCTAAGGAGCCCATTAATAATTTTCCATCACAAGCTAGACAGGGGGAAGGAGAACACTCAGATATGGCTTCACTACAACCTCTTCCCTTTAACCAGAATAGTGAGGATTTACTTGAACATTTTGGATTTTAGGTTAACTTTCACATGTAAAAAGGCTCCACTCTCCTCTATGCCCCATTGTCTACTAAGTAAGAATTTTTTTGGAATATGTGTCTTGGAACAGATTTGCTGGATTATAGGGTTAAGTATAAATGTAATTATGCTGAGTATTGCCACATCACTTTTCAGAGTAGTGACACAGTACACACTATCATAAGCAATGTGTAAAGGTTGCTATATTCTCACCTCCCTGTCAATATTTGATATCACACAACTTTCCAAATGATGTCAGTCAATAGACATAATTAATATCTCAGTGGTTTTCACTTGCATTTCTCTGATTACCTGCAATTTTGAACTGCTCTTTATTTACTTATGAGACTTTACAGTTTCCTATTCTATATAACATTGTCTGCTCATATATCATTTGCCCATTTTAGTAATTAAGGCATCATTTTCTGGTTGTTAAGATAGCTCCTTGTACAATCTCTATCAATCCTCAGTTTTAGACATTGCCACTATGTGATCCTATGTGTGACCTACCTGGTAATTTTAGCTATAATGTGCCTCACTTAACAGAAACATGTAATTTTGAGGTAATCAAATTCATCAGTTTTTGCTTCATAGTATGTATTTCTGAGGGTTTTGTTTTATCTACCCACACACAGGTGACGAATGTATTCTATACTGTTTCTAATTAACTTCCCTTCTTCCATTATTATTGTCCCACATATTGACCATAAGCTAATACCCTAAAGAAATAGAGCATATTTTGTTGGAAAAGCAAGTCAGATCATGGCATTTCTCTGTTCAAAACCTGACAATGGCTCTCCAGTTTAGAGTAAAGAGCCAAAGTCCAGTCAATGGTTTAAAAGATCCTCTGTGATTGCTGCTTACCTCTTCCCAACCTGAGTATGCCTCTGACTGCTCTCCCAACTCATTCTGCTCCAGCCACACTGGCCTCATATATGATCCTCAGTTATCTTAGGTTGTTTTCTGCTCTGGAATGTTCTACATGTATATATGTGCATAAAGAACCTCTTCACTTCCTTCAAGTGTTTGCTCAAAAGTCATTTTCTTATTGCACAATCCATCCTTACCACTTCTAACCTCTCTTGCCCTGACCTACATTTTTTTTCTTTCTCCATACCACTCATCATTTCCTAACATAATATATAATTTATTTATTATCCATATAGTTTGTTATCTATTTTCTGTCACTAGAATGTGAGCTCCACAGGAGTTGGAGGTTTTATTTGTGACCCAGTTGTAATATGGGACTTAATCACTCTTTGTCCAAGGGAAGCTCTTTGTCATCATTTGCCAAATGATAAGTTGTGTGACTTTTTCAGTGAATGGTGACACTAATAATGGCTGCCATTTCCTCTCTACAGACTCTATAAAATATAGTGTTGTGCCCCACAGAGCACGGTTTGGGGTATCATGGGGCTTCTAAGCCCCATCTAGAATTTCTGAGAGTTATACAATATCCTTTTTCATAATTTCCTTGATTTAACCAGACATCATTGGTTTGTTTATACCACATAAAGGGTATAAATATATACCTGAAGTCAGAAAGAAAATGTCATTTAACTCAAGTTTCCTTAAAAACTCATGAATTCATTAAACTAAAAATAAAAAATGGTCAAATTTCTGACAAGTGCATAGAATCTTAGAGTGGTATGGTAGATTGTCAAAAGTGGTCACAACAAATTCTCTTCTATTCTTTTGCAATGTAGACTTTCCACTCCTCCAATAGAGATGGAGTCTTTTTTGCCTTTCCTTTAGTCTGTACTCAAACTTTTGACTTGCTTTACCTAATAGAACACAGTGCAAGTGATGCTGTGTCAGTTGCAGGCTTAAGCGTTAAGAGACATTATAATTTCCATGATTACTTTCTTAGAATACTGCAATGAGACTGTAACAAGGAAGCTGATATATTCTATTTGAGGATGAGAACTAAGATGCCCCAACTGATAGCCAGAACCAACTTCCATACATATGAATGCAGATCTTTGCAGGCTAGCCAATGTCCCAGCTGACATAAAGTGTATGAGTGAGCTCAGGCGAAACCAATAGAGAGATTACCCTACAAACCCATGAAATGGTGTTAAATAATATTTCCTTGTTATTTAAAATCACTAAATTTGGGGCTCTTTTATTATTAAAGGGTATGAGGATACACCACTTTGGCATAAGGATTATTTTGAGAATAATTATTTTTGAGAATAAGGCAATTGAGTATCAACAGATGTGGAAAGAAGGTTTCTCAGAGCTTCCCTTATCTACCTAAAAGTAGAACCTCCCAAAAGAACTTAAAATAACTCAATTGTCATAATTCCCTCCCCAGGAGTGCAAGACCAGAAACAGACCTTGTCACAAGACTATCATACCTTCCATCTATTCTCCTAAGGAACCATTACATCTTTTCAAAACTCATTTATTTTCCCCTAAGACTCTTTCCTTGTCCTCTCCTTCACCTTTTAAGGTGGTATATAAGCTCCAATTCTGACCACCCCTTTTAGTTACACATCACTGGGTACCTCTGCATGTATGCCACATTGAACATATGATTTATTTTCTTACTAATCTGCTTTTTGATAGTTTATTTTACAGACCCCAGGTACTGAACCTGAGAGCATAGAAGGAAAGTTTTTTCTTTCCCTATGTTACGCAACAATAAATAAGTGATACTAGTACAAATACTACTTACCAGAACCAGAGGCAGTGTACATTTTTTAGAAAATATTTTTGAGACAAACAGGTATAAGTTGCTTTTGGTCAGTTGAGTCATATGGTGTTGATAAACATAATCAGCTGAAATTCTGCAACTATAAGAGTCATATAGTCCCCTACCCACTGGAAACAAATGATCAATTTTATTATCTATATTATAAACCTTATAATATGCACACCTCTAAGGAAATACCTGTTGAAAAAAAAGTCACAAAATAAGATAGAGCATGGCCTAAAAAATGGAGTGATTTTCTCAACATGAAAGCCAGAAAAATAGAACTTTTAAGTATTAAACAAGACATTTTAAATTAAACCATGAGAAGGTGACATTTAAGTGGAGACTTCAAGGAACTGAGAAAGTTTGAATGCAGTTATCTGGGAGAAGACTGTATCAGATGGAGGGATTACTCAGTGGAAAAACTCCAATGTGTAAATGTACCTGTCATATCTTTAGTTGTGATTGGCTTATGATATCCATTTATGGTGAGAACAGTGTGGAATAACACAATTAAAGATAAGGTTAACTTTAATAAAGTCCTTATTTTTCATTTTAATTTTTTATTTCTTCAATTACAGTTTACATTCAATATTATTTTATAGTATTTTCAGGTATATACCCCAGTGATTAGATATTATATAACTGATTGTCCCCCCCCAAATTTTGTACCCATCTGACACCATACATAGTTAGAATATTCCCTGTGCTGTACATTACATCTCCATGACTATTTTGTAACTACAAATCTGTACTTCTTAATCTCTTCACCTTTTTCACCCAGTTCCCTAACCTTCCTTCACTCCGGTGACCACCTCTCTCTTCTCTGTTTCTATGAATCTCTTTCAATTTTGTTTGTTCATTTATTTTGTTCTTTAGATTGCACAAAAATCATATGGTAATTGTCTTTGTCTGACTGACTTTTTTCACTTAGCATAATGCCCTTTAGGTCCATCCATGCTGTTGCAAATGGTAATATTTCATTTTTATGGTTGAATAATATTCTATTGTATATATGAACAACCACTTTTTTTAAATTTTATTTTGTTTTTCAAGTACAATTTTCCATCTTTTACTCCCATCCCAGCCCATCC
>CM052552.1:46257935-46288275 GCA_028533065.1 Trachops cirrhosus
GTTTCCACTTATAGGTGAGATCATATGCTAGTTGTCTTTCAAAAGGGAACCCTAGTACACTGTTGGTGGGAATGCAGACTCATGCAGCCACTGTGGAAAACAGTATGGAATTTCCTCAAAAAACTTAATGGAACTGCCTTTTGACCCAGCAATTCCACTGCTGGGATTATACCCTAAGAATCCTGAAACACCAATTCAAAAGATGCTATGAACCTCAATGTTCTTAGCAGCACAATTTACAATATCCAAATGCTGGCAACAGCCTAAGTGCCCATCAGTAAATGAGTGGTTCAAAAAACCGTGGTGCATTTATACAAGGAGTACTATACAGCAGAAAGAAAGAACTCCTACCCTTCATAATAGCATGGATGGAACTGGAGAACTTTATGCTAAGGTTGTGAAATTTGACAATGTGTTATAAATCAAATGTTTTCTTGGGTTAATAAAATGTCTCATATTCTGTGCCAACTACTGGTTTTGAGGCTATAAGAGATACAAAGATTAGATTTCTTCCTCTACTCATTTATCACAAGTTTCCTTTTGACTGGGACCTTCCTCCTTCTCCAGCAGCCACCTGCACAGATAAGCCTACAGAAACTTCAAACAGGGGCAGAGAGTTAAGAAGATAAATATGGCTCTTCAAACCATCCACTAAAATGTCAGCATTGGGTCTGATGTTCTGTAGTGTTCTAAACACCTCAGTGTTTCCCCACTGTCCCCTTCTTCCATGTATCTGAATGGTTCTCAAACGTGGGTAAATTTTAGAATTCCTGGGAAACTTAAAAAATAAATTTAACATCTAAAAATGACTGAATCATTATATTTTATATTATGTATATTTTACCAAATAAAAAATGTACTGTGTTGTGTACCTCAAGGAGCTTGAGCATAATTATCCATTCTTTAAGTGTGGGCTGCACATAGTACCTTCCTCCCAAAGAGGACATATGCAAAGTATATGTCCTCTTTGTATAAATTCACAGTATAAATTCACAGTGAGAAACCTGACAAACCTCAGCCAGGTGATCAAGGACAACATCAACAGTGATAAGTCATTTTGGTAACATGCATCGTTGATATGATGTGATGAGAATGGCACTTTACCTCTGTGTCTTCTTCTCCAAAATCTATAATCTCAGTTTCATCATGAAGAGAACATCAAAACAATCTCAACTGAGCGACCAGCTACAAAATACTTAGCTAGCAAACCTCAAAATTGTTAAGGTCATCAAAAACATGGGAAGTGTGAGAAACTGTCACAACTCAGAGAAGCCTAAGGAGACATGACAACTCAAAATAATGTAGGATCCTGGACAGAATCCTGATACAGAAAAAGGACATTAGGGAAAAGCTGAGGAAATCTGTATAAAGCATCAATGTTAATTAATAATGATGTTTCAATATCCATTAATTAATTGTTACAAGTGTTCCATACTAACGTAAGGTGTCAAGAGGGAAAACTGAGTGTGGGGTACATGGGAACTCTGTACATTTTTACAATAAGTCTGTAAATCTAAAACTTCTGTAAAATAAAAACTTTATTGAATATATAAATATATTTGGATCCCATCCAAGGTAAATCTATACCTTCCTGTGTGAGGTCTGGGTAATTGTAGTTTTACAAGCTCAACCAGGGAATGTGGTGCAAAGTGAAATCTGAGAATCACAAGTTCATATGGCCTTGTTCTCTGCAAGTCAAGATTCTGGTGTTAACTTGCAGTCTGTTTCACCTGCCTTTGCCTTCCTTAGTTCTTACATCCATATTTATCATTTAGTCTTGTCTCGGTCCAGATCCAGCTTACTCCTATCTTATAATGGGAGTTGGTTCAGGATGTTGGACATTTTTTTTCCATGTATACCAACCAGATTTGGGATGATGTTCTGTAATCCCTGGCTCCTCTAGCCAGCCATGGCCCAGTCTGTAAGAATTTGCTTCCATGTCAATTCTTTCTCTGTGGTTTCTTCACAAAACTGCTCATACCAAGACTCTTTTTTGGGTATGGGCTTCAGACCTCTTATATAGAGAACTTATCTTTTTAAATTTCTTTCATTGAAGATTTTGGTCCCTGCCTCAGTCACTAATTAAACAGAGACAAGGCTAGACAAAGCCTCTGAAATGAATTTGCCTGTGTCATTGACTGAAAGTTTCCCTGACCAGGTACCGTCTGCCAGGTGAGACCCCTGAAGTATATACCATGAACTCCCTAATTTCCTACCCCAGGCTTCAGGTTCTGGGTAAAGTTGCCCAGGCCACACTTAGAATGTTAGAAATTATTCTACCTCAATTTCATCTTGGTTGCCCTGTTTTGCTCATCATCACATGCCAAGTCTTGAGCCACAGCTAGTATAAATAGAGACCTGTCAGGCCAAATTTCCCTTTTCTCTGCTGCTCAATTTGTACCTCTAATGGGTCTGATAACCTGTTATCCAAAACTTCAGTCTGGTAACAACACTTTCACATCTGCTCTACACAAAACCTTCATTTTTATCTCATATTATTCACTCCACTCTACTCCATTCCATCTATATTCCCCTTGATCTTTTTTGCTGCCATTACTAATAGAATTCCTTTGATTATTTGCCCCACCAATATCACCAGACATGTGAAGAAAACTTGTAATTTGAAAAATAGACAGAAAACAAAGAAATAAGGAAAAAGTATTTTAGAATAAACAGACACAATACAGGAAGTAGAAGAAAACCTAAAAGGGAGAGAAAAGACCTATAATTATCATCCTAAAGAGAGGGGTAAAAACATTTAGTCTGTGAAACAGAAACAAAATCCTATATTAAAACACATAAAAATAAATAATTCTTTTTTTCTTCATAAATTCAGCTTTATTTATTTTTTTATCCAAAGGGCGATCCAGTTACTTTTTTCTCTTTCATACATATTTATGTACTTATTTATTTAAATTATTTTATTGTTCAATTAGAGTTGTCTATATTTATCCCCTACCACTCCCCCCACCCCAGCCAAACCCACCTCGCTCCCTTCCTTCCAGTCCCACCCCCCCCCAGTTTTGTCCCTCTGTCCTTTATAGTTGTTCCTGAAAACCCTTCCCCCCATTATCCCCTCCCACTTTCCCTCAGGTCACTGTGAGCCAGTTCTCAATTTCAGCGTCTTTGGTTATATTTCGCTTGCTTTTTTCTTTTGTTGATTAGGTTCCTGTTAAAGGTGAGATCATATGGCATTTGTCCTTCACTGCTTGGCTTATCTCACTTAGCATAATGCTTTCCAGCTCCATCCATGCTGTTGCAAAGGGTAGGAGTTCCTTCTTTCTCTCTGCTGCATAGAATTCCATTGTGTGAATGTACCATAGATTTTTGATCCAATCATTTACTGATGGGCATCTAGGTTGCTTCCAGGACTTGGCTATTTTAAATTGCGCTGCTATGAACATTGGAGTATAGGCACTTAGGTTGCTTCCAGGACTTGGCTATTGTAAATTGTGCTGCTATGAACATTGGAATGCATAGGTTCTTTTGGATTGGTATTTCAGGGTTCTTAGTATATAATCCCAGCAGTGGAATTGCTGGGTCAGAAGGCAGTTCCATTTTTAGTTTTTTGAGGAAATTACATACTGTTTTCCACAGTGGCTGCACCAGTCTGCATTTCCACCAACAGTGCACTAAGGTTCCCTTTTCTCCACATCCTCTCCAACACTTGTTTGTTGAATTGTTTATGATGGCCATTCTGACTGGTGTGAAGTGGTATCTCATTGTGGTTTTAATTTGCATCTCTCTGATGGCTAGTGATGCTGAGCATCTTTTCATATGTCTCTGGGCCCTCTGTATGTCCTCCTTGGAGAAGTGTCTCTTCAAGTTTTTTGCCCAAAAAGTAAATAATTGTTGGAATTTAAAATTTGATACAAAAATTTTAAATGTCACTTAAAAAGATGTTTGTTTGTTTTTTTCTTGTGCTTTCACTTCTGGGCCAGGAATTGATAGGTATCCTTGAACTTCTTACCCCTTTGAAATGAACAAATCTAGCAGAATCTTCTTTACCTCTGTTAGATATATGAGACTGTTCTTGGGTTCTTGACCATGTAGCTGGTTGGGTAAATGGACCTAAAGTCTACACTGCAGTGTTATTCATATCTCTGAAGGGCTGCTTGAGCAGGTGGGTTCCAAGATCAATATTTAGGTTGAGAACCAAACAGTTTCCCTTTCGCCTCAGGTGGAAATCAGATTCTTAAATCCAGATGTTAGCTGAGAGCTTTGTACTTGGTTGATATTTTGGGGTCAACTGTCAAGCTACCAATAAAGTCCTATTCAGATCCATCTGAATTCTGATTTCTGTGTGCTTACTTCAACAAATGGTATAAAGAAGGGAGAAGGCATGAATGCCTTTTTTCCCGTAATTAGAAAGATGTGTCAGTAAAACTGAGGCATGTTTGAAACATGAATGTTTAAGGAACTTTTATAAAACATTCCTTAAGAAGTTGACTAAAATAAAATAAAATAGCACTCTAAACATTACATATCAGGACAACTATGTGCCTCTATGTTCTACATTCTCAGAGGGCTTATACTCTATACCCTCCTATCAACTGCTCTTATCCACAGAAACAATAATGACAACAGAAAACAGTTTTATAGGGTACTTATTTTGTGCCAGATATTGTGCTAATTTCATTCAACCCTCATAAAAATGTTTCAAGAGGGACGTAAAAATGTTTTCTCCATTTCACAGATTAGAAAACTGAGGAACAAAGAGATCAAGTAAATTGTCCATGGTTTAGTAAGAAAGGGGCTCAGATAAAACATTGAGTCCTTCTCCCTTCCATCTTTCTATTGAAAGCTTTTTTTTCACTCAAAGCTATTTCTTCCATGAAATACACTTCTCTCAAATTTCCTCTCTCTCTCCTCAGTATTATTTATAAATACCTTTATGATTTAGTTTGGGTTCCTCAAAAGCAGACACAAACATGAAGTTTTTTTGTGTGAGTAATTTATGAAGTGCTCTCAACAGGAATGGGTAAGGAAGTAGGGAAGTAGGACAGGGAAGAGGAGGAAACCCCAGCTTCATTCTGATTCTGCACAGGAGCTCTGGAGTGTTACAACTCAGAGTTTATCTTGATGCAAGACAAGGGAGCTAGAATTCCCCCGCCACCTGTCAGTCATCGGCTAATCTCCTCGTCTCTGAAAGATACAAACTTGCAGGCATTTCAGGCTTTAAGTGTATCAAGGTAAAGTGGCTTTAATGGACAAAGGGAGTTCTGTGTGAGAGTTCTCTGTGGACACTATAGGCTCTTAGAAGCAAAACTATCCAAAAACTTGGGAGGAGATCACAGAAATGAAAAAATTGATCTGCGGGTATCTGAGCAGAGTCCCAATAGTGACTGGTAATCTCTATAATAGAGTTTATGACATTAGTACATCCACTGTATTATTTATTTCAGTATTTTCTTTACTATATTATTTGATAACACCCTCCCCCGCCCTGCATCTTTTTATTTGCATCTAACACAGTTTGTTTAGATTTAATTCACCTTAATTGGGAAGAGAGGCCATGACAAGACTTATGAATTCTGAATTCATTTTTTGGCTCCTTTGAAAACTCCTCCATCCCTACCATTTATACTGGGCTACATTTTTTTTTGTTAATATTCCCCAGAGACATCAAACTCTATTGAAAATTCCCTTTTAAATATGATAAAGGGAAAGCATATGATAAAGTGGTCTTAGCTAAGGACCACTTCCAAGGACTGACAGCCAAGTTAGCCATTCTACCATTCTGGAACCAAACATGTTTCTGTCCTCTCAACACAATCCCTTACTCCCTTTCTAGTCCTAATACTGAATAACGAAAATTTGAGTGTGACTTTGTAGGGGATGTAAAATGTAAACAGCTAGTATAATATGGAAGTAAATGACTACCTCATTACACAACATCAAGATGAAGAGAAAGCTCTGCATGTTGTGTTGCTGCCATGGCAATTGTGGATTGTGAATTACTGTCTGTGAGACAGTCTGCTCAGAGGCTCAGATAAGTCTTTTGCATCAGTACCCACTCAGGTCTGTAAGATGACACTAGTGCAGAGCCACTTGATTTTCACAGAATACTGATAGCATGAACTGAAATAAAGAGGTATCACTGAAATTACTTGTGTTATGAAGTAGAAACAGCAGATCATTCATTATCAAATTTCTACATAATAATATTCAATATTATTCAGCACTTGGTGTTAGAGATATGTTATCTAGTTTATCCTTATAACTACCCTTTGATGTAAATCCTTCACATAATCCTTATTCTCTAGATGAGAAAACTGGAATCCAAAAACTTAAATCATGTGACCAAGGTCAGACAACCTAGAAGTTGTGTATCTGAGATCTGAGTACAAGAATAAGTAACTGATGTCAGCATCTGCTCTCAGAAAGTTCTGCCCTTCTGCCTTTCCACATGGAGCTCTTCCATCAAGCTCTCTCATCAATATATAATGCAACAATTTTGAAAGTTCCACACTGAAGATAATGTTCCTCCAAATGGATCCTTGAAATACCTAAACAGCACTGAACACAAATCCCTTAAATCCCTGATTATGTACAACTCTGCTGAAGTTTATGTTAATTTAGAGAAAGTATTGGTGTGTGAAAACAATAGGAATAAGAATGCAGGGAAAATATTTATCCTGTTAATCAAAATGACTTGGTATACACATATTTGAAAACATTGGAATCAAGCAGTAATGTCTACTAAAATTGAAACAGAAAACTGTACTTGAACAACAATTAAAATAAAATAAAATGTAAATAAAATAAAATAAAATAAAATATTAAAAAAAGAAAGAAAACTATGTAGGCAAACCTCTGTTCTAGAATATGTGGTTAACCATTAATCCACATATGTCTACATGTGGAGAAAAATACATACACAATTCCATGGCTTAGATGTTTCATTATTTCAAGCTGGTTTTACTTCTATCAATCATATTTAATTAAACTTTTAATTTAAAAATTTTCAATTAAACTATTAATTTAACTGTATGCTATTTTTCTTAAACAAATGATTATTTCTGATATATACAACTATTGAAGGTATACAGTTTTAACTTTCATTAGATGTTTTAAGTTTTAAATTCTTTTTTCAGTTAAATTTAATAATATTCTAGTTCAGAAAATGTTGCATCTCTCTCTTTTTTATGGTATCGGGATCCCACCTGATATCATGGTATCAGGAAACAGATGACATGCTTAAGTTACAATATTTAAGGAGAGTTTAATGAACAGACTATTTACAAAGATGTGGGTCAGATATAGAGATTGTACCATACCTAAGGCTTGTAACAAAGTTCCAGGCCCATTAACCATTACCTAACTAAGGCCTGAAAGGTCTTGTAGAGGGAGCTATTACCAGGACCTAGAGACCTAAAGCTAGTGACTTGTGCAAAGACATAGGTGGCTTGTTGTGGTCCTGCAAGAAGAAAGCTAAGAAAATAAATCCGCAAACTTGCTCTCCTCCATCTTTCCAATCTTCCCCCACTAGCAGAGCCCAAAAGGAAGCCAAAAGACAAGAGAGTCTATTAATAGTCCACCCAGGTCTACCTCCCTGGGCACTCATAAACGATATTGGCACACTCATTGTCCCTGCAGTGTGGTGACTAGGTTCCTTTTATCTCTGTATACTCTACACATAGAAAGGGCTTAGCTAACATGGGATAAATAAGTGATTCTTCTCATTGTTGGAAAAGAGATCTTCAGTGTAATGTATGAAAAATCAAAAGAAAACCAAAGCTTTTGAGCTATTTCTAAGTATGACAATTAAATTTACTTCAAAATCTGTCAATTTGATGCTTTCTCAAAATAAAGAAAATGATGAGTCTACTCAGGAATATATTTTTCTTCTAAATTAAGTTTAGAATCAGAAATTTGAGTTTATTAATTGAAAATCATTTTTTTCTTGAGTTTTTTTACTTAAGTGTCCATCTTTTGGATTTGTGTACCAAACTGAAGTCACATTTTGAAACTTTGGTTTTGCATCTTCTGTCTTTTCACAGTTTTCTTTCTATTTCTCCAATTTCTCCCTTCTGATCCTTCTTTCCCTTTCCCATTCAGTGGTTAAGGTCCTAGAGAGAAAGGATAACTCACTTGGGATAAAATTCTGGAAATCAAAACCTACTTTTTAAATCCATTCTAGACCAGTTAAGTGACAATCACAGTAGCATGCACTCAATGCCCCCACGTCCTTTTTTTGCTCCTAGGTCTACATGCTCTCCAAATCCTCAACCCACTAGGATTTTCTTTCACAAATGCAAGGGAGGACCTAATTGGAATACTCACCTGACTACATCCCACACTTCATACACAAATTGCCTGATACTGGAGAAGGGAAGGTTCAGTGGCCTATGGTTCCAGTTGCCTTCAAGTTGTTTTTTTTTAATATCTCCAAGGCTGTGTCCAAAAATGAGCATTTGCTATCTTTCAACACACAGTTTGTCTCATGTTTTTTTCTCCCTAACTCCCCTCTTTTCTAATTTCTACAAATAGGTCATGTTCTACCTACCTCCTTCCTGTCTTTCTGTTTCAAAACTCATTGCATAAGTATCCACTGGACATGTAGTTGTGTCAACCACAAATTAATCCAGCACAGTGTTTCCTTGTTTTGCTTAGAGTCTCCCATTCCACTCCACCTTCCACTGTACTTGCCAGAAATCTCATCTTTCTACCCACAAAGATTATTTTCTCATTCCCTTTGAGTCTAGCTCATATTATCTTCTTATCCTTGCTTAATTTGTATCTCTGCCATTTATCCACTCAATCCTTTTATATTCATGCTGAAGTGATTTATTCTATGCTAATTTATTACACTATTGATAATTGTTTTATTTCTATAATTATTTTTATGGTTATGGTGACCATAATTGTAAAACCAATGTGTGTATTTTATCCCTAAAACTAGAAAATGAGTTTATAGTAATTACACTATCTAGTATATCTTATACAGAAGGAATACTGAAGAAGCTATCTTGCTTGCTTCCTGAACCCTGCAACTTAAATTCATTTGTAGAATTTTGTTTCAACACACATTATGTATTGATGATAGAATTAGGTTTTGAGTGCTCTGCAACATGGAAACAAATAACCCAATAGAGGCAATGCTTAAAAAAACTATATAGACAAATTCTTTGGAAAAACAACAAATATTTAACTTTGTAAGGAATGTAAGCAGTAAGAAGATAGGGCCAATGAAAGACTGGTTGGTCTAGGACAAGGAAAGAAATCACAGCTTCTTCTCCAGGTATGGCTTAATGGGGGAAAATAAAGTATATTTACTTCTGGTTGATAAAGACAGCAAGCCTGGGTGCTCAGTCTGTGGACAGACTGGTTTAGTTCAGTCTGTAATCATATCAGTAGACTTATTTGGTGAGAAATGGAAATGTGAACTCAGTTCTTATTAGGTTCACTTTGCTTTCCAAGGCCCTCTTGATGTTGGTTCTTTACGTGACATATTTAGAAATGAGGTAGCTTCACTGAGTAACTATTTATTCACTTTCTTTAAGGGAAGCACATGATTATATCTCACTTTATAAACAAGACAAAGCCATGCTAAAGATGGATGAGTATAGGGTTTTATAGATTGTAAAATTCCTTACAGTGACAAATGTCATTTTTACACTACGGAGTTCTTTGTTTATAAATAAGCACAAACAATTTTTTTACCACTCTGGTACAAATGTCAAAAGATAAGAGTGCAGTATACAAAATAAATATAGAAAACATCAGCCATGAATTCTTTTGTTTGTAAGAGGTAGAATGTCAGTAAATTAAAAAAGATATTGAAATTACAATTATTTACTAAAGAGAGTCAAAATAATTATTTCTTCATATACATGTTCTCACACTAGCAGCCCAGACATTTGATTTTTTAAATGAATATTATTTTCATCATTAATTGTACACATATTATGAATCTGGCTCTTCTATTAACTAGCTATGCATTTACCTCTCTATGCCTCAGAGCCCTTATCTGTAAAATGGGGATTAAAATAACACACACTTTATGATGTTTTGTTTAAGAATAAGTTAGCTAATACATATTAAAGTGCTTATAATGATGCCTGATATTTACTATTCTCAGTGGCTGCTATTATTTGAATAATTGTTATTATTATCACTTTGCTTTTTTCATGCTAGATATATGTGAAGATTAATTTAACTACTATTGTTACCCTAGTTTCACAGATAAGGAAAATCAATATTTGAGAAGTTAAGCAACTCTCTGAAGATGATACAACTGGTTAAACAAAACCCTGTGTGAATGACTGTGTTAGCAATTATAATATAAATTTTATTAATACTGGGCTAACTGAAATTTATCATTTTAACTATGTTAAAATAGACTGTGTTTAGTGAATTTATTCATTGACATTTTCATCACAAAAAGATCTCTGCCTCCAGGCTTCTTTCCTTGGCTCCATTTGTTTCCCCATCCTTTCATCCCAAGCCCTCTTTCTGCAATTAGAATTTGTAGAATGGGAGAAAAGAGGTTAGGGTGGCAAGCAAGCAAAAGAATCAGAATGAAGGAGAATGCTAATGCCCTTGTCCATTTATACTCAGAACTGAAATGCTCAACCCAGCTTTAGCAGCAATTCATTTTATAAATCAACTTGGCAAGGCATCAGCTTTAAAATCCATTACATTGAATCGGGAATGGTCCTGTTTACAGCTACTATGCCAATAGATACTCATACAGGACAGTGACATTTTAAACTGTTGTAAACTAGTAATTCTTGCTTGACTCTGCCTGTCTCCATAACACTAAGTTATGTTCCTTCCTGTTACTTCATGCAGAAAGAAGGTCTGAAGTGTTGACTCTGCTCAATGTAGAAAACTATATATTAGTAAAACAATGATATTGTTTCTTATTCCAAATGACCTCTTCAGCTGTTACTGAACCATTTTTCTTAATGGGGGAAGAAGTTTAACATCTATTTTCTTTACTTTTTACTCATTTATCAGTTACTTAAAATATGGCTCCCTCACCAAAACTTGACAAAAATTGTTCCCTGTAATGCCACCCATAATGCCCTAATTGCCAAACAGTGAAACTGCTTTTTCTTATCTTTTTCAATACCTCTCCAGCATTTGACCATGTCAAGCGATCTTTCCTTCTTGCAAATTTCTATTTCCTTTGCTTCTATAGAATTCCAATATTTGTGACGTTTGCTTACACATCTGAAGACTACTCAATATCATGCTCTTTAATCTCTTGTGTATACTATATGAGCTTCTTTTTTAGCTTCTTGGTAGAGAGAATGAATATTGGACACTTCCCAAATGACAGCCACATACTAATCACCAGAACCTGCAAATATGTTACCTTACATGGTAAATGGGAATTTGCAGGTGTGATTACGTTAAGAATCTTTAAATGAAGATATTATTCCTGATTCATTTAGGAATTACTGCTATGTAATCACAATGATATTTATCAAAAGGAAGGCAGGAGGGTCAAAGTCAGAGCAAGAGATATGATTATAGAAATAGAGGAGAGAGAGAGAGAGAAGAGAGAGAGATTTTAATATGGTTCATTTCTGGCTTTGAATGAACATGGTGGTAGGGGCCATAGTCAAGAAAAGTTGGGTGGCTTCTACAAGTTGGAAAAGGCATGGGAATGGATTATCCCCTGTAGCCTTTAGAGGAAATACAGTCAAACCTACACATTGGTATTAGTATTTCTGATCTCCCAAATTCTAAGATGATACATTTGTCTTGTTTTCAGTCACTAAGTTTGTGATGACTTGTTACAACAGCATTTGGAAACTAATACAATTGTCTCTTCAATTTTTTATTTCTCACTCTGGAAATTCTCCCAAATTTCAGAACTGACTTATTAATTATGTTCTAGACATCTCTACTTGGATACTTCACCAGCATCTTAAATTCAAATAGTCCAAAATTAAAATTATTATTTTTCCACAAAAATTTTTCCTCCTATGACTTTCTGACTGTATTTATTCACTCATTTATTGAATTTTTTATTAATTTTTTATTCACAAATCAAATGTTTAATAAGTTTCCAGTACATCAGATGATGTTGAGATACATAGAATGCAGAAATGAACAGTAAGCAAAATCTCTACTTCGATGGGGATCATATTCTTGAGAATATATAAACAAAAACATGAAACAAGTAAACAAAATTGTTTCATGTAGTGAACGTTTTAGGAACAATCTCAGTCAATTAAGGGGGTAGAGAATAATGTGAGGTAGAGAAGGAGGGTGTGATGGCTCTTTTAAATAGAATAATCAGAGAAGGCCTGTCTGTGGAAGTATCATTTAAGCAAAGTCTTTATTGAAGAGGAACAAGAATAAGAATATATGGAGAAATAGCATGCCAGGCAGAAGATAGAGCAAATAGAAAAGCCTTGAAGCAGAAATAAAATTGGACTGCTCATGGCCAAGCAATTGCAAGAAGACTTCAGTAGAGTGAGAGAAATGGAGAGTGGAAGGAGATAGGGGTGGAAAGATACACAGAGATTTCTTCAGCCATAGGTAGGAATTCTAATGGTTTTCTAAGTGTAATGGGAAACCATTAGAGAATTTTGCACAAGGGAATGATGTGATCTGATTTATAGTTTAAAAAATCACCATGGCTGCTCTGTAGAGAACAAAATAAAGAAGAAAGTCCAGTTAGAAAGCACATTACTGAACAATAGTAACTTCATCCACAGTGGTAGAAGCAGATGTATCCAGAATCAGGGTGTATTTTGAAGGTAAAACTGATCATAACTGCTTAAGAACTGGTGTGTAGAATAAAAAGGATAAAGCCTTATGTTTTAATAAACTGAAAGAATGTAGTTGCAATTAACTGAAATGAAGAAACTGCAAGAGTAGCACGTTTGAGAACAAATATCAAAAGTTTGGTTTCTAATAAAAGATCAACATGCTTTGAGACATCAAAGCACAGATGTCACATAGGTAGTTTAATGCTTATGTGTAAGCTTTCTGTTCAAACAAGCCCTTGGGACTGAAGACAAATTTGTAAGTTGTCAGCATATAAATAATTTTCAAAGCCACAATACTGAATGAATTCACCTAAGGAAATACTGGAGATAAAGAATAGAAGAGGTGGGAGGGATGAGACCTGAGGGACTCCAATACAGAGAGAGAAGAAGAAGAAGAGGAGAAGCCAACAAGGGGATTAGGAGTAGCCAATTATGCAGGTGAATGTAGCTCACATGTCAAGTGGAGAATGTATTTTCAAAAGAGGGGAATGGTTACCCTTTTAAATGCCATTGAATACTTTTTTTAAAGATAAAGACATAATTCAGCACTTGATTTGGTAATATGGACTTCTGTTTACTATAACAAGAGTGGTTCCCATGCAATTAAGAGGGGAAATTTTTGTATAGATCCAGTTAAAGAGAGAAAAAATTGATAAAAAAAAATTCAAAAAGTAAGCCTAGACAACACTCTGCAGAGTTTACCTATAAAAAGGGAAGACAAAAATTAGATTGTACCTGGAAAGAGACATGATATAATGGCAAGTATCTTTTTTAATATTGAAAATATTATATATAAGGTAGGAGATTTTATAGCAAGTTTATACGATGCTGAGAATAGTCCTGTAGACAGGTGGATACTTTCCAGAGCAAAGAGTTCAGGTGGCACAAAGAAAGGGAATTCAGAGTCTACGTATAGGGGTTATTATTATCCATTCATTTTTAGAGTTAGCAGAGAGAATATCAGTTATGATGAAATAGGCTACAGATTTGATAGTTCAAGAAGTATGTGGATATGTTGGAGAGTTGGAGAAGACAAAAAAGTAGAAAATAGACATCATAAAGAGTAGCACAGCAACTTTACAAGCAAGATGAAGTATGTTTGTTAACTCTAGATGAAGACCCACTTGGTCAATGGTTAGGATTCTTGATAAAATTTAAGAATAGTTGGAATGAGGATAATAGATTAGTGATCTGGAAACATAGAAGGCTATTATGAGAGCTTGTGATGTTTAAAGTTAGTATTAAGGGTATTACCCATCATGAATTAGGTTGAGTGACCAAAAGTGCAATATATGATGACTTCTAGAATGAGCCAAGAATTGTGGGGCCTAGGTAACACAATTCAAAGACCTGTGTGTTTTTTTTAAATAAAGAATGTAAGTAAAATGGTCAGGAAGCAACAAGAATACCATATCTACTTCAAGTTCCTGTAAGTAGCATTTTAAAAGGTTGTAAAGAAGGAGGCATTGTTCTAAGGAAACAGATGCATTACTATTAGAACAAAAACATGAAAGGAACATAGAAATATAGTAAAAGCTAAGAGAGATTTTGCTGTTGACAAATCATGACCTTCAGATGATGTGGTACTGAGGATCAGGGAAGTGGGGGTGGTAAAATCAGGCTTACACATGTACAGAGCTGAATGGAGGAAAATCACGATGATGATAGATAACATGAGAATTTTTGGTTTCTGGTAGTAATTAATAAAAACAGAGACAGGAGAGAGGTTGATGGGATGAGCAGAGAAAGGGGTTCAGTCCTAAAGTGGTCTCTTAGAAGAAGTTAGGGTATCAATTCTATTGAGACTGATAGTTGATATCAATGGCCCTGAAAACATCAAACTGTGTTGTAGATATTGCCTTACTTGGAGCACCCTGAGCCTTGTGGACACAGTTTATAGACTACAGAGAATTGTTCCAGGCCCAGAAAATTCCACCAGAAACACATGGTCTTTAGACTAATCTTGAAGCCTGTTTTGGGTACTGGTATTGTGGCCAAGGAATAAGGGTGATATTACCAGGCCTTCTTGCCCAAACTTCCTCTTTGAATACCAGGCCCTTATATTCAACATTGTACGCAACTTCTTCATTTCAATGGAGATATCAAAGACATCTCAAGTTAAACAAATTCGATAAAGCACTCATAAATTTTAAGCATTACATCCCCAAATTTGATCCTCTTTTAGTAGTCTCCTCTAACATTGAATGGTGCAAACCAGAAATCCAAGAGTTATCCTTACCACCCATATTAAATCTGTTCCCTAGCTCTGCTGACTCAACTCTAACAATATACTCCAAATTTATACACTCTATATTTCAAATACAAACACACTTCAGAGATACTTCTCTGGAACAAACTACCATCATCTTTCTTCTGTTCTAGTTTAACAACCTTCCAAATTAACTTCCTCCTTACATCATGCTCCTAATATGAATGCCAAATTGATCTTTTAAAAATACGTCATATTACATGATAGTATACATGGACAACCCTATAGACTCCACCAAAAAATCTACTCAACCTAATAAGTGAATTGGGAAAAGCAGTGGGATACAAAGTCAATATTGAGAAACTGAAGGCATTTTTGTACACCAACAATAAAATATCAGAAACAGAAATCAGGGAAAAAATCCCATTTTCTATAGCAACAAGAAAAATAAAGTACCAAGGAATAAACCTAACCAAGGACACAAAATAACTGTACTCAGAAAACTACACAACACTGAAGAAATTAAAGAAGACACAGATAAAAGGAAGTATATACCATGTTCATGGATCAGAAGAATTAACATCATGAAAATTTCCATACTAGCCCAAAGCGTTTGATAGATTCAATGTGATCCCTATTAAAATACCAAGGACATATTTGACAGATATAGAAAAAAACATTTCAAACATTTATATGGAACCATAAAGGATCCCGAGTAGCCACAGCAATTTTAAGAAGAACAAAGTAGGAGAAATCACAATACCTCATGTCAAACTACATTACAAGGCCAGAGTAATCAAAAGAGTCTGGTACTGGCATAAGAGCAGACACATAGATCAATGGAATAGAACAGAGAGCCCAGAAATAAACCCAAGTCTGTATGGTCAATTAATATTTGACAAAGGAGGGAGAAGCATAAAATGGAGTAAAAACAGCATCTTCAACAAACAGTGCTGGGAGACCTGGACAGCTACATGCAAAAAAATGAAACTCAACCCCCAACTTACACCATACACAAAAATAAACTCAAGGTGGTTAAAAGACTTAAATATAAGTAAGTCATGATACCATAAAAGTTCTAGATGAGAACACAGACAGGAAAATCTCAGATATTCCATGCAGCAGTATTTTCACCAATATGTCCCATAGAGCAAGGGATAATATATAGGAAAGCATAAACAAATTGTATTTCATCAAAATAAAAAACTTCTGCATCGGTAAAGAAAACACCAGCAAAATGAAAAGGAAACCAACTGTATGGGAAAATATATTTGGCAATGATACCTCCCACAAGGGTTTGATCTCCAAAATATATAAAGAACTCACATGACTCCACTCCAGGAAGACAAACAACCCAACTAAAAAATGGGCAAAGTACCTGAAGAGACATTTGTCCAAGGAGGACATACAAAGGGCCCAGAGACATAAAATGATGCTCAGCATCACTAGCCATCAGAGAGATGCAAATTAAAACCACAATGAGATACCACTTCACACCAGTCAGAATGGCCATCATAAACAAAACAACAAACAAGTGTTGGAGAGGGTGTGGAGAAAAGGGAACCCTAGTACACTGTTGGTGGGAATGCAGACTGGTGCAGCCACTGTGGAAAACAGTATGGAATTTCCTCAAAAAACTAAATGGAACTGCCTTTTGACCCAGCAATTCCACTGCTGGGATTATACCCTAAGAGCCCTGAAACACCAATCCAAAAGAACCCCTGCACTCCAATATTCACAGCAGCACAATTTACAATAGCCAAGTGCTGGAAGCAGCCTAGATGCCCACTGGTAAATGAGTGGATAAAAAATCTGTGGTACATTTACACAATGGCATACTATGCAGCAGAAAGAAAGAAGGAGCTCCTACCCTTCATGACAGCATTCGTGGAACTGAGAGCATTATGCTAAGTGAAGTAAGCCAGGCAGTGAAAGACAAATACCATATGGTGTAACCTATACCATATGGTCTCACCTATAAGTGGAACCTAATTAGCAAAACAAGCAAGCAAGTTAGAACCAGAGACATTGAAATAAAGAACAAACTGACAGTAACCAGAAGGGAGTGGGGAGAGAGATAATGGAGGAAAGAAGGGACAGGGGTGTCAAGGAACATGTATAAAGAACCCATGAACAATCCCAAGATGGGTAGGATTTCGGGTGGGAGGTGGGTGTGGGTGTTTCAGGGAAAAGTGGTGGCAGGAAAATGGAGACACCTGTACTTGAACAACAATAAAAATATAAAAATAAAAATGCATTTGCAACAGAAAAATGACATGTCATATTATGTTTCTCCCTAGCTGAATAAATTTTTCATGAATTTCTTACGTACTTAAAATAAAATCCCAATTCCTTGTCATGGTATCTAAGCCCCAATGTGAACAAGTTTCAGCTCACAAAATCCCAGTTATAATGGCCTTTCTGATCTTTGATTATAAGTTTATTTCAAATATTGGGCTTTTGAATTTGTTACTGCTTCTACCAAGATCTCTCAGCTCCAGGTTTTTCAAATTGTCCGTTTTTTATTATTCAGGCCTTAAAGCAAATGTCACTTTCCCAACACAGCTTTGTCTTAACAAGTAATAAAGTAGCCAATCCTCAGCTGTAGCCTGCTTTAGTCAGTGCCACATTTTTTTACATTTTCTTCATCCTTTTTGGAATTTATTTTATTTTCCTGTTTATTTTTTATTGTCTGTTCCTCTCTTCTAGAATGGAATTTCTATGAGTTCTGGAGTGTAATTACATGCCCACAATATGCTCAGTGCTTAGAAATGTGCTTGGTACATAGCACTCATTCACTAATATTTATTGAATAAATGTCAAGGGTTTCTACTGTTAAATAATTATACACCTAATTGATTAGATATCTTCAGCCTCAGAAGATTACCCACCAAAAATTTTAATGTATCATTATTTAATGTCCAACTATATAAATTGATCCTTAAACTCTTCTTTAGTTTACATTTTTGCTTTTGCCCTTTCACAAGAGTGAGGCTACTCTGATAATTTTGAGGAATATGCAGATTACACTATCACATTAACTTCTAAGGTCTGTTCTGAAAAGCATCATGCTTCTTGGTGTGCAAAATTATTTGGATAAAATTATACTTGAGGTTTAAATGCCTCTTTTTACAACTGACATATTTTCTATTTACTTAGGTCTCTTTAGAGAAAAAGAAGATCTATCTCTATTGTTCTCCAACTGTATCTACACACACACACACACTCTGCTAACGTAGCTGTTATTGAAAGTCAGCATACATTACAAAAAACATTTGTTTCATAGTAATAGCCACTTTTTAGAAAAAGACATTTGTTTCTAAAGGATTACCCTTTTGTCTTGCAGAAAATTATATCAATAACCACCGAGTATAGAGAAATCTTTAAAAATCTTGATTTTTTTCACTGCAGTGCTTGATGTCATTTGCTGGAGAGACTGGGGTAATGGTTGGCAAAGGTTCACATTTCTAAAAAAGTCCTACTGAGCCTATATGAAAAGATTTGTAATGGCTAAGAATTGTGAGCTTCTAAGTTAATTGATTTTTTTTTCTATCTGGAAGAGAGCCATCCCTTTATTTTCACTGTAGTGGGTATATAATAGACTGATCTCAAGGTGCACAACTGAACTCTCTCCAGTTGTTAGAACATGGGCTTTTAAATGAAAAACTTGGACTAATTTAATAAAGGAAATTATATGGCCTGACATTAACCCTTCCCATATTTTTCTGAGTATATGTCATCATCATTCTCATAGCTCAAAGTTGACCCAGAAGACAAATAACAAAAGGACAGTAAATAAGTGTATTTATAGTGAGTACCACATTCCTCTTTTCTCATATGTAGATGTTTTGTTCTTCATGCAATTGGACAGTAAAGCTCTTTTTGATCCCATTTCTAAGGAGCATAGAAAATGTTTTTCTTTAAAACTAATCACACTCATCATATTTGTCATGTACTTTTTATTTCTGTATCATGAATCTTTATAAACTTTAATATTGAGAGCTCCATTATGAAGCAAGTTAAGTTGGTCCCACAAATCAGGTATTCTATTTCCTTGTTTCTGGGACAACATACAACATTTCCAGAGTTTGAGTTTAAAAGACCTAATTTTCTACCTTATCTAAAGGGTAGTTAACCTGGCATTCTGGGGAGAAATCATGAAAATTAATAAACGTAAACCTCATTTAAAATGGAGTCAGGAGGCTAGATGAGAGAATTCTCACACATGTCACTCAATGCACACTACTGACCCCAACAATAAGAGAGGTACCTTTCATCTCTGACAGGAAGTGGTATTACTTTATTACCTCAGCAGGAAGAAAAGAAACCTTCTTGCCCAGTAACACCTTAGCTAATGGAAGACTGGCATAAGTCAGACAAAGAAAAGTCACTATACCTCAAACTCTTAGTTTCCCCTCAATGGACTCTTTGTTTACAACAACCTCTCCCAAGTGTATAACTAGTACTCCTCCCCTTTGTTTTTCTGGGCTTACCTGTGGTCTGCCATTAGACCACATATCCCAAATTTTCTTTGTTGTTCCCAAATAAACCCATTTTGCTGAAGAAATATCTGACTACCCCTTTGTTAAGGTCAATATCTTATTTAGTTCTCAGGTATTTCCATTTTATTGGCAGTTTTCAACTAAGATTCCATTGCCAACAGGGTAATATAATAGTTATAATTAACACATTAGTTGTAAATAAAGCAAGTTTGGATTAGCTGTTTCATTTCTGGGACTCTTAGTTCAGTTGGATTTCCCAGATCAGATATAACTTGAATGAGAATGTATAATTTCCAAGTCTCCTGAATCTGAGTATGGTGAGAAGATTAGGATTAATGTTTGGAATTCTAAAATATATCAATAATTCTTTTTTGTATTCCTTTAATATAGTCATGTAGTTGTTGAAGGAGAAAGGGATCATATCTTTTTCACAAACTGCAAATTCTGAAGGTCAGAGTTGGAGGTCCTTCAGACTTAAACATGTACAAGTAAATCTCTTCACTGCAATCTCACATTCAATATGTAACCTTCTTATTTTTTTTATTTATTTGTGTGTGTGGTGGGGGGGGTTATGCTAAGAATCAATGTACCTTAGTGTCATTTATATTTCTTATTACAAATGGGTGAATGGACACTCAGGTTCACTTAGCTCTTCCTTTCCATTTTTTTCTCTTCTCTCCTTCCCATTATAAAATTAGTCTCTTTCTCCCTCCGAATCCTGATATTGGGGGTATGTGTTCCACTCCAGCACATGTTCCAGCACTTGTCTCTTGACACCACAGATTATCTCCCCTTCCTCTGTGGGCAAGGGCTAGGCCACCATCATGTTTACCCAAGAACAAGCCACACTTGTTCCAAGGCTGAACATCTGTGCCCACAGAGACTCTGCCTTCTCTAGAAGGGTCAGGTGGAGTGTTAATGTCTCATGGGGTGAACTTTGACCAATGTGACAGGATATAGAAAGAAACTTGCAGATACATTGCTTGCCCTTTCTCTCTTCCAAACATAGCCAGATGGTTAAGTAAAACAGAGGTTCCACACATTCTTTCTGAAGATATCCTACATGACCAATCAATCAGCCAGTTTCCCTATACAGCTATGAACATCTTGGTAACAGGTCACTTTGTATTAGCTTTTGCTCCTTCCCTGACTTCAATCCCCTTTTCTCTCATTCTTTGTTCACTAAGATTGTACCCTACCTCAAAAGCAAGCATGTGAATTGTGCATCATATCCTTATCATACTTTTTTTTTTTGGAAACTCAGGATAAAACAAAACATGAAAAATGGTAACTTTTTATGCAATTGTTAATTTCTACTAAGTAAATACACCATTAAGGGATTTATTTCTTTTGATTTTTTTCACCAGCAAATCAGGAATGGTGCTATTTTGTAATGACCTGGATTAGCTGGGGCATGCCATAGTTCATTTTCAACTTGCTGAGGTATAACTCTCACTCTACCATGATTTGAGACAGATGAATGGAGTCACCTATCTAGAGAATGAAGAAGGTGGCATGCCTCCAGCAAAGCTATGCTAAGATTGAAACTGTGGACCCTGAGAAAGAAGATATTTACAAAGGGTTCTCAGGGTTAACGAGCTCAAATTTAAGAAAAAACATAGAGCATAGCAGCCATTTCTACAGAGGGACCTCTCACACAAACTGCACTTCAGGTAGAAACCTGCACTGAACTGCCTGCCTGCACTATGCTCTGTCGTCTGAGCCAATTAAAGAGTTCATAGAATCATATTTTAACTAATGGGACTGAGGCTTTCTCCATCCAATCAGAGTTGCAGAGCTATATTCCAATGAGCTTCTTCACTGACAATTCAGAGCAGCTCAATCCTGACCAATCTGGACAGTGTCTTTTGTACCAAACTCTAAGGATTTGGAATCCTCATTTGCATGAGGATGAAATAATCAGGGATCAAGGGTGGGGACTTCTATCCACCTACGTAGCTCCCTTCTGGCTCTAAAAGTGCACTTTCCCTTTCCACTGAAGACTGAAGATTGTGTTTCCCCATATAGAGCTGAATCATTGAGGATGAAACACTGAACTTGTCTTGCCAGAGCAGAGCAGTGTGGAGCAGAGGAGTAGACCAGCACAGTACAGAACATACCAGACCAGACTGGCATAGAACAGAGCAAGAGCAGAGCAGTAGTACAGTGAGGACCAGAGCACAGCTGTCTAGCTGGAGTAGTGAGTGTCTTAGTACCAGGGCTCTTAACACAATCAGATCCTTCCACAGCCACCCTAGCTCTTTTCACAGCTGTGCTGTATTACAATTGAGATGTTTGCACTGAACAAAAAGTTTCCACACCTCAAACTTGGGATTCCTGTTGGTGTAGAACTGACCCCAATGATCTTTGGTTGCTAAGGCCATCAGTGGTGTGGGTAAATTATACTCTGTGTGGACATTTTTTAGACCTGAAAGGCAAAAAATACAATTTTTTCTCATCTACACTGATGACAGAAACTTTTCTATTTTATTACAATGGCCCATAAATATGTATAGATATAAACCTGCTTATGCTGCCATGCCTTATATAATTATAAAATCAATATTAACTCTATTATGTGTGTTATAAGTATTGCTACACCAGCTTCCCCCCTGCCCATTATATTAGAATATTTTTTTTCCAACACTTTACTTTCATCTGTGTAGGTCTTTTTTTCTGAGTTGGGTCTTTCATAGACAGCACATGTGAAGGTCATGTTTTCTTAACCATTCATCTACTGTATGTCTTTTGATTGGAGCATTTAGTCCATTAATATTTAAAGTTATTATTGATAGGTACTTATTCATCTTCCCCCCTTTGTATCTGTTTTCTCTCTCTCTCTCCCTATCTCTCTCACTCTCACTCTTTTTCTTCCTCTTCTTAAAGCAGCCCCTTTAGCATATCTTGTACTGCTGGTAGAGGTGTATTTTTTCAGCTTAATTTTGTCTATGATATTCCTTACTTCACCTTCCATTTTAATTGAGAGACTTTCTGGGTAGAGTAGTCTTGAATTTGGCAAAAGAGCAGGATACAAAGTCAATATTCAGAAATCAAAGGCATTTTTGTACACCAACAATGAAAGATCAGAAACAGAAGTCAGGGAAAAAATCCCACTTGCTTTAGCAAAAAAAAAAAAAATAAACCACCTAGGAATAAACCTAACCAAGGAGGCAAAATAACTTTATTCAGAAAACCACACAACACTAAAGAAAGAAATCAAGGAAGACACAAAGAAATGGAAACATATACCGTGTTCATGGATTGAAAGAATTAACATCATCAAAATGTCCATACTACCCAAAGCGATTTACACATTCAATGCAACACCTATTAAAGTACCAATGGCATAGTTCACTGACATAGAACAAACACTTCAAAAATTTATATAGACACATAAAAGATCCTGAACAGCAATTTTGACAAAGAAGGACAAAGTAGGAAGATCACAATGCCTTATATCAAACTATATTACAAGACCAGAGTAATCAAAACAGTCTGGTACTGGCATAAGAACAGAATGGAGAGCCCAGAAGTAAACCCATGTCTCTATGGTCAATTAATAATCAACAAAGGGGTCAGAAGCATAAAATGGAGTAAAAATAGCATCTTCAACAAACGGTGCTGGGAGACCTGGATAGCTATTTGCAAAAAACTGAAACTTGACCACCAACTTACACTATACACAAAAATAAACTAAAAGTGGATAAAGGACTTAAATATAAGTTGTGACATCATGAAAGTCCTAGAGGAAAACATAGGCAGGAAAATCTCATGTATTCCATGCACCAATATTTCCACCAATATGGCCCCTAGAGCAAGAGACATGAAGGAAAAAATAAACAAATGGGACTTCATCAAAATAAAAAGCTTCTGCATGGCTAAAGAAAACAGTATTAAAATAAAAAGAGAACCAACTGTGTGGGAAAACATATTTGCCAATGATACCTCCCACAATGGTTTGATCTATAAAATATATAAAGAACTCACATGACTCTAGTCCAGGAAGACAAACAGCCCAATTAAGAAATGGGCAAAAGACTTGAACAGACACTTCTCCACGGAGGACACACAGAGGGCCCAGAGACATATGAAAGGATGCTCAGTATCACTATCCATCAGAGAGATGCAAATTAAAACCACAATGAGGTACCACTTCACACCAGTCAGAATGGCCATCATAAACAAATCAACAAACAACAAGTGTTGGAGAGGATGTGGAGAAAAGGGAACCCTAGTACACTATTGGTGGGAATGCAGACTGGTACAATCACTATGGAAAACAGTATGGAATTTCCTCAGAAAACTAAAAATGGAACTGCCTTTTGACCCAGCAATTCCACTGCTGGGATTATATTCTAAGAACCCTGAAACACCAATCTGAAAGAACCTATGCGCCCCAATGTTCATAGCAGCACAATTTACAATAGCCAAGTGTGGGAAGCAACCTAGGTGCCCATCAGTAAATGAATAGATGAAAAAACTATGGTACATTTACACAATGGGAATCTATGCAGCAGAAAGAAAGAAGGAGCTTATATCCTTTGCAACAGCATGGATGGAACTAGAGAGCATTATGTTAAGTGAAATAAGCCAGGTGGTGAAAGACAAATGATCTCACCTTTAACAGGAACCTAATCAAGAAAATGAACAAGCAAGCAAAATATAACCAAAGACACTGAAATAGAGAACAGGCTGACAGTGCCAGAGGGGAGGGAATTTCAGGGGAAAAGGGGAAGGGTTTTCAGGAACAAGTAAAAAGGACACATGGATAAAAACAAGGGCGGGGTGGAAATGGGAGTGAGGTGGGGAGGGCTGGGGGGTGGGCTGGGATGGGAGTAAAAGGCAGAAAACTGCACTTGAACAACAATTAAAATAAAAAACATATATAAAGAACAACTCCATCACATCTTGATTATCATTTTTAATAAATGAAAAAGAGGTAAAAATATCAACAGAGTCTCTAAGAAATACAAATATGAGTTCCTATTTGGAACTAGTAGTTTTGAAGTCCCCTCACAGTAGCCTGCCTTGGTATAGATGCCCAAGGAAAGGCTGAGCACTTAACCTTCTTTGTCATTTGAGTCAAAGTGATATTGGGGTCTTCTTTCATTTTATCACCTTGAATCATTGATTAATGTGGTTTGCATTGAGTTTTTATTATTCTGTCTTTGCAGAGTAGGTTTATTTGGAGTGGGGGAGAAATTAGAGTCTTTGGATATATATAGTAATATATATAGTTGTATATATTTTCCTAAGGTGAAAAAATCACAATAAAACTAACAACTAAAAAAATCTCATTACTTGCTATCTCTTTCATTTGCAAAAATATGAGTAGAATCTTAAGGATTTTATAACTGGATTCAGGTATCTGTCAAATAACTAGAGATGAAAGAGCTAGAGGCAGTTTTATACACTTTAATTTTTCATAGCAATAGAAGCATATAATGGATGATGGTGCATGGGAAATAAGCTGGATTTACTATGTCAGACTTCTGGTTGCTAATGGTAATATCCACTCTGCCTTTCTCCCTTAGTTAAAAATCCCCAATTTTATTTGGAGAGATAATAGACTGAGTCAAAACTTTCATTTCCCATCCTCTTGTGCTGCTAGTTTTGGCCAGATGTCTAAGACCTGCTGAGTGAGATACAGGTGAAGTTGTTAGGAGGAAGTTTTGGAAAAGCTCCTGCAAAGGGAAATAGACAGCAGGTGAATGCTCCTTTTGAATTTTCTACCCCTTCTTGCTTTTTCACCTTGAATGTCATTAAATTACTAAAGGTGTAGCAGGCATCTTGGATTATGAGCCAACCTTAAGAATAGAAGGTTTTTGCTAAGTATATTATAGCAAAAGTGAGGAGGATACTATATTCCTGGTGATTATAAATTCATGACTGCTGCACTGAATATTTTAGAATTTTTTATTAAAAAGATGTACTTCTTTTAATTCACTATTATTTGACGTCACTGTTATGATCAGCCACATGCAATTCCTACATAATACAAGCATTTACATTATACTGACTTATCCTTGGAAGCCAAGAATATCCTGGGAAACCATAATAAGGCAACTAAAATATATTTTTTTGGCTTTCTTCCCCAGCTACTCCTGTCATTGCCTAATGGGCTCATAAATAAAGTGGCCACAGTGGCAGGAATGGAGGTTATGCATAGACGCAGCAACATGGAATTTCACCTGCCAAAGCTGACCTGGTTAAAGCCACTGCTGAGTGCCCAACTTGTAAGAAGCAGAGACCACTGACTCCCTAGTATGGCACTATTCCCCAGGGTGATCATCTAGCTATCTGGTGGCAGGTTGATTATATGTATTGCTTCCATCAGGTAAAATAATTATTTTCCAATCTGCTTATTTACAATTCAGGAATGCAGGTGGCTGGAGCCTCTCCTGGCAGCTCAGGGGACAAATTGAAAACCCACCCTGGAGAATATGCCCTTCCATCTCAGGGCACCCTCACACACCCCCACAGTCTCTCAGACTGAGCCAGTTTAGACACACCAGTTCACCTCACCTGTACATCTTAGGGATGTGGGAAAAAAACAGAGTACCCAGAGAAAACTCAAGCAGACATGGGAAGAAAGTGCAAACTCCACAGAGACAATGGTCCTGGCTGTAAATAAATTTTCTTTTCATCAACAGTATAACAAAATGACACTGAATGAAACAATGTTATTTGAGGACCTGCTGTAAATGGTGCGTTTCTCCCTTAGCCAATATTCATGAATCCAAGAATCAAGGGTTGGAAATGAGAGTGACTCCTCTCACTATTACCCCTAGTAATCCACTAGCAAAATGTTTGCTTGCCATCCTTGCAACTTAAGGCTCTGCTGGTCTTGAGGTCTTAGTTCCAAAGAGAGAAATGCTTCTACCAGGGGGACCCAACGATGACTCCTAAAAATTGGAAGTTGTAACTGTTACCTGACCACTCTGGGTATCTCATGCCATTGAATAAAGAGGAAGAGAAGGGGGTTACTCTGGCTAGGGTGATCAATTCTGATCACTAAGGGGAAATTGGATTGCTACTACAATACAATGGGGAAAAGAATGCGAATGTCTGGAATATAGGAAATCCTCTGGAGGGGTGTCCAACCTGTGGCCTACAGGCTGCATGCAGCCCAGGATGGCTATGAATACAGCCCAACACAACATTTTAAATTTACTTAACACCTTTTTTCTTTTGCTCATCGGTTTTTGTTAGCAGTTGTGTATTTAATGTGTGGTCCAAGACAACTCTTCTTCTTCCAGTGTGGCCCAGAGACATCAAAAAGTTGGACACCCCTGCTAAGATATGGGTTGGTACTCCTATATCATATGACTGAAGTAGGTGAAATACTACAACTTAATTTAGGCAGGGCCCTTAAAAGCCTAGAGCCTTTAAGAATGAAGTTTTGGGTTAGTCCACCATGAAAAAAAAAACAAAGAAAGTAAGGTGGTTGCTGAGGACAAAGGGAATAGCTTAGGTACCTTCCACATGCCCACTGCAGAAATGAGGGCTATAATAGTTATGAGTGTTCCTTATTTTAATACTTTTATTTAATTTTATGTGTAATTTAATATATTAATATATTAATTTCTTCCCCTCTGTTATCCCCTTATCATCTAACCCTAAGATCTATTAATAATTTTTAACTTTATGTAATATTTAAGTTGCATGACATAAAAGAGTATGAATCAACAAGGAGAAGAATGAACATCACCCAAAGACACAAAAAGAATTTTCTATACTCTTCTAGGAAAAGGAGTAACATGTTGTCATGCTACTGTAAGATAGTCTTTATTTGGAGATTAAATATGGTTCAAGGAGATATACTTGAGTTTGAATTCAACAAGAATGGACTGTGGTAGCTTTGTAATGTGTCAATTTGGCTAAGTTAACTACATTTCCCAGAATTCATTTTTTATGGTCCAGTTGGCCCAAAAATGTATTCCACATCAATTAATGCCTTGTGGTTTGCAGAAAAATGTACCTCCAATTCTGCATTCTAATCCCTGGAATCTGTAATATGTTGTATTACATGGCAAAGGAAAATTAAGATCGCAGATGTAATTATGGTGCTAATCAAGTGACCTATAAATTGATAGATTATCCTGGACAATCCAGGTGGGCCTAATGTTATCACAAGGGTCTTTAAAAGTGAAAGTGGGAGGCAGAAGAAGTGTTAATGTTAGAGTGATTTCACACGAGAAAGACTTGAACAACCATTGCTGGGTTTCAAGATGCAAGGGTCCATGAGTCAAAAAATATGGGTGGTCTCTAGAAGCTGTAACAGGCCAAAAAATGGATTGTCCCATAGAGCCTACAAGAGGGAGCCCAGTCCTGCTGTAAAGAGAGGGAGATATCTCTATAACTGGAAATTCACTTTACAAAAGAAAATCTACTTTAAAAAAAGAAAATTGGTGCCCTGCTTTTAGTACTTTTTCAGCGTCTGCTGGTTCTAAATGAACTTTAGTTTAAGTAATCCATATGCCAAAGAAGCTTACTTTAAGATGGCACATTCTTTTACCCTTCACTATAAACATCTATGAAGAGAAGAGAAATTTTGTGGTTGGAGAAAGGTGTGGGATATAGGGCAAGAAAAAAAAAAAGAGAATGTGGACAGCCAAACAGAACATGAAAATAGTAGTTAAAGAATCTGTAATGAAACTTAATTTACTTTGCTTTTTAACCATATACTCATTCCTACTAGAAATGCTCCACTCAACCACTGCTACCATTCCATAGATATTAGAGTGATCCCTAATTTAGAATCTCATCTGAGCCTTCAGTCTGAGTATGCCAAAGAAGATTGTACACTCTTGTTGAAACAATAGCTGTGTGGGGATATAGATTGTTTCAGCCCATCTGACCCAAGTCCCAACCCTTGTTTTTAGGCAATAAGTTTAAATGAAGAAATAAAATGCATTTGTTTTAAAATGCCATAAAACATGTTCTGGCTATAGCTTTCTCAGAAACATGAATTGTAATTCCTTACTTTATGATTCTTTATGATTTTAAGAAAATAATACAAATAAATAGAAGGCAGTATATATGCATGTAATATTGGTACCTTATCCAATTGCAGAATGAATAAAAAGTATCAAGAGAATAATAGTTTTGATCAAATAAAAACTGAAATTAGTTGCATTACAAAAATTAAATAAATCAAAATGAAAAACAACAAATAAAATATTTATAACATATGTGGCACATAATGGTTTGTTATCTTTAATGTAGAAGATGCTCTTCTAAAATAATGAGAAATGGCAAATTGCTATAGTAGAAAAAAGGGCAGAACATATAAGCTGTCATTTCACATAATAAGAACCATTATGAATAACAGATGTAAGATTCTCAAATTCACTAGTAATAAAGAATGCAAATGAATACTTTCACTTCTGGCCAAGAGGAAGTAACAAGAACTGGATCTACCTTTACACCTGAAACAACTAAATAGAAGAGAAATGCGTATATGAAAATGACAGTTTTCAAGACACTGGATATCAAGCAATGAAGGACAATGATCCATATGAGATGGGAAACAAATGAAATGAATCCTGTGATTATCCAGAGTTTCTAAGCTGAGGCACATGGAAGGGTGGCCCAGGTGGAACATTTCTCCTGAGTTGAAGAGACAGAGCCAACAGATCAGGGATGCCAGGGCATCTAGAGTTCATAGGACAGAATACTGGAGAGAAGAGAGATTTGCAGAGAGAGAACTTCAGAGATCTGTAGAGGACCCTTGAATGTTCATCAGAGTACTAATCAGACCACGAGTGACAGGAAGCTATGCAAAGCCAGAGAAAGAACCATTTGCAAGGATTAAAGTATAGTACTTATATAAAGCTGGTAATAGTGCCTATTCCCACTAGCCAGATTTGAAAACTTGTGATTCATGGGACATTTGGGTAAACAAGTTAGAAAGCTTTTGCCTCAGTATAAGGGAATAATTAGCCCTGATGGAGTTTAGGATATGCTGCCCCCAAATATGGCAACTTAGCATATTGAATATTGTAAGATGAAGGAATCTGAGAAAAGGCAGGTACAGGAGGGGATTTCTGATCTTCCTCTGAAGCAAGTCATAAGAACCCTATGTGAAAGGTGCCCTACATCTACCTTGAGGAAAGGACTTTCTTTATTTCTAAAGACAAAGGATTTTCAGAGGAATCTTAAGGAATAGGCTGTGCTGTACTTCCAGTTTACCATACTTAAATGGATACCTTTTTTGTCCTATAGCCGTAATTTTCAAACTTTTTCATCTCACACATAAGCTAATTACTAAAATTCTGCAGCACACCAAAAAATATATTTTTGGCCTATCTGACAAAAAAATAAGTATAATTTTGATTCATTCACACTGAACAGCTATTGTTGTGTTGGCTGCTTTCATTTTTTTGTTTGACAATTTAAGGGAAGAGAGAGAGGTCAGTGCTCCTGACTAAATAGTCAGGGAATGCACGTTTTAAAAATTCTTATGGCACACTGGTTGAAAAACCATTGTTCTATAACAATTACCACTCTTTTTTTTGTTTTGTTTTGTTTTTTTTTAAATTTTTATCTTAGTTTATTCAGTACAGTTTCTATCCTTTATTCCCATTCCAGCCCACCCACCCATTGCTCCCCTCCTCCCTCCCCTTTCCAACACCCCTAGTTTTGTCCATGTGTCCTCTATATTTGTTCCTGTAAACCCTTCCCTTCTCCCCTGAAATTCCCTCCCCTCTCCCCTCTGGTCACTGACAACTCTATTTCAGTGTCTTTTGTTATATTTCACTTCCTTCTTTCTTTTGTTGTTTAGGTTCCTGTTATAGGTGAGATCATATGGTATTTGTCTTTCACTGCCTGGCTTATTTCGCTTAGCATAATGCTTTCCAACTCCATCCATGCTGTTGCAAAGGGCATGAGTT
>CM052552.1:46288775-46301904 GCA_028533065.1 Trachops cirrhosus
GCAAAGGAAATAGACTTTCAGGAAGTCCAGGAAGCTCAGAGAGTCCCAAAGAAGTTGGACCCATGGAGGAACACACCAAGGCACATCAGAATTACATTAGCCAATGTAAAAATGAAGAAGAGAATCCTAGAAGTAGCAAGAGATAAGGAGACAGTAACTTACAAAGGAGTTCCCATCAGACTGTCAAATGATTTCTCAAAAGAAACCTTGCAGGCAAGAAGGGGCTGGAAAGAAGTATTCCAAGTCATGAAAGGCAAGGACCTACATCCAAGATTGCTCTGTCCAGCAAAACTTTCATTTAGAATGGAAGGGCAGATAAAGTGCTTCTCAGATAAGGTCAAGTTAAAGGAGTTCGTCATCACCAAGCTCTTAGTTTATGAAATGTTAAAGGGACTTACCTGAGAAAAAGAAGATAAAAAATGCATATAGTAAAATGATAGCAAACTCACAATTATTAACAACCACACCTAAAACAAAAACAAAATAAACTAAACAAAGAACTAGAACAGGAACAGAACCACAGAAATGGAGATCACATGGAGGGTTAGCAACAGGGGAGTGGGAGGAGGAGAGAGGGGGAAAGGCACAGAGAATAAGTAGCATAGTTGGTAGGTAGAAAATAGACAAGAGGAGGGCAAGAATAGTAGGGGAAATGTAGAAGCTGAAGAACTTATGACATATGGACATGTAGTAAAGGGGGGAATGTGGGTGGGAGAGAGTGTAGAGGGTGGAGGGGAATGAAGGGAGGGAAATGGGACAACTGTAATAGCATAATCAATAAAATATATTTTTTAAAAAATTCTAGCATAAAAATATAATTTTATGACAAGTATAGACTTATAGTTAACATAACAATATGTTTTGGCAACCAATTTTTTGTAATAAATATCCCAATTTAAATATCTTTAACTATGCCTCCTGCATATATCAGCTGGAATTTAGTTCTTCATCATAACCAGTAAGAGCCCATGTAAGTGTACACAAACTGTGTGTGCTGGCCTTCTCCTCTGTAGATTAATGAGGTTAATTTCAAGTTAATTATATAGGGTGTGGGAGACGAGCAATCTTTCTCAGGAGCAGACTCAGCAAAATCCCAGGAATCTGAAAAAAAGAAAAGCAGCAAAAAGTGAACAGGTTGCTTCCTTGATTTTCCTTCCAGTTTGTGGAAGCCCCAGCATTGAATTTCTGGGGACCCGGGACAGCTTTAAAATGAATATGAAGGTTATTTCCCAGGCTCTAGAGATAAAATGTGGCATCTATACGTGGATGCAAAGCAATTAATCTCATTACAGAACAATCCAAACTATTCATCCAAGGAAATTCCCAGCAACTCCCATCCCTTTATGGTCTTTGAAGCTCAGGGTAGTTGGATAGTTAAATACTCATTTGGAACAGAAAAAAAAAACTACATCTAAAAAATGTTTTAGCTTTTCTTTCCCAGAGCTACAAATGTTGTACTGCTACACACAACACTAGTCATGTTTTGGTCTCTGGAACTACCCAAGTGAGCCTAGCTGACTAGGTCAGCTATATAAAAGGCCAGTGGGAGATAACATGGAAATAAAGTCCACCATAAAATAAGCTACGAGCAGACAACACTATGCTAGAAAGCAGTGTCTTTTATCTCAAGGCTCCAAATACTTATTTTGTGACTGAATCTTATTTACAAGGCTGCTTATTTATGTATGCTCATTTCATTCTGAGGACAGATGCTTAAAATGAGAATACGCTAATGACACCCAGTAAGTAACCAAATAAGCAATTCATTAGAGTATGAGGTATAAAATCATTCTTCCACAGGAGCCAAAAATTAGCATCCTGGGTCTCAACAACACTTGATGTTGTTTTCCTCTACCCTGCTGATATAGAGAAATCTGATCAGATCAATGAGGAAAAATAGGAAGAGTATGTAAGAGGAGGTTTCCTGAGGTAAGGTAAACAGTCTAGGACAGGATTGGCTGAGAAGCTGAATGCCTCTGAAGCACATGGAATTATGGGCCATGAGATTTAAAATAAAAGGAGGGCAGAGATTGGCTCTCAGGCTCTCTTCTTCCTCAGGGATACCTGGATGATTACATACAGCTGCCTATTTTACCCAATGGACAGTATTTTGGATGGGAAGGAACTCTGGGTACAGCCTAGAATCAGGTTGGTCTGGCAGAGGGTGGCAGGGTTATTCTTTGGGTGTTCTAGAGGGAATGAGCTGAGGCGGAAGCCTGCCACTCTTCGAAAATTGTGTAGCATTTGCATCTTATGTTGTTTAGCTTGTTAACTAACTCTATAGAAATAAAAGAATTAAAAACTAACAGGGGGAATGATAGGAGAACTCAGGTGTTAAAGAGTCTAGCCTTAACTGATAGGTTTAAGTGATTAAAGCTGTAATTAAAGAGTTAAGCTGTTATTCCAAACTTGTATAGCTTTTGAATAAAGACTCTTTTCCTTTATCACCAAAACTTTGACTCTGGAATTTTGCCTGGACAGTGGAGGTGAGCATCAGGACTCCCACTTGCTGTTCGGTAATACTGTAAAGTACAGCTCAAAAGATGAGTTGGCCTTTATTTTTCCTTTACTTGCTGGATATCAACTAATACTTGACAATAATAGAGATGTGAATATCAGTTTGATGCTAAGTAAATTAGTTTTCATGGCTTTGCAATTAGGTTTTAACATATGTACAAGTAAAATAGAAAAATATCCTCATCTATTGCCTCTATGCACAAAAATAAAATGAGCTCAGAAATTTTAAAAACTTTACTCTCTCATTTTCATGTTAATGTATTTTAGCTCCCTCTTGTTTCGAACACGCCAAAGCTAGTCTTGTTTTTTTGTATTATGATTTAGTCTAATTGCACAAAAATTTGAAATTACAGCTCCTCTGGATTTCCAAGAGGAAGGTTATGCATGCCTCCATATTCAAGTCTGCACTGTTACATTTGAACCATATAGTAAGTTTTACATCATAATGGATCAATATAGAATTCCTATGCAATACCTCAAATTATATAAAGTGGAAGCAATTTTTAAAACTTTGTGGAAAGTTCTCATGCTAATGCTGAAAACTTTTTAATGGGCAACTTTGGTTATAATGTACTAGGTTGCTAAACTTGAAAATGTTGGTCACTGAGTATCATGGACTTTGAACTGGCTTCCACTAAAACAAAACAAAAAACCCCAAAGTTTTAATAACTAACAATCACTTAGGTGACAACCAAATATTTCCTTCACTATAGAGGCCTCAGTTTTGTTTTTTTATAAAATTTGTGTAACCAACTACTTTCCAAGGGACACGAACTACGGTAATAGTGGGCTTGACTATTACACAGTTATGCTATTATTTTATTAATTCAGAAACACTTTACAAGAAAATATAAGTATGCCTTCCAATAGGAATGTTACACCTGAACTTAGTACCAAGCTCACAAATTTTAGTTTTTCGAGGAAAAACAGGCTTTCATGTTAAACAACAATTTGTAACCAAAACTTTAATCCCAAGAATTCTCACAAAACATATTACAAATGACAGCATGAAAAAAACTTTTTCACAGTAACTCAAAGTTCAGCTCTACAATGTACCCTTAAACTGACAGGACACTGGTATCTTGAAGTCTCAAATTTTCAAATGAATAATGTTACAAAGAGGTATGTATTCATATACAGCAATCACATAAGAATTTTATTACCTAAAACAAAGAAAGGTAAACTTTCTTGAAACTTCTTAGGTTCTACACTAACTGAACCAACTCTGCCCAGTGTAAAGACTAGTTGAATTTTTTTAAGCCTCTAATCTAAGGGTGCAGCTTTAATTTTTACCTGCTGGCTTGTGTTCACAGCAGCTCCTGAAGGCTGGTTATTCTACTACCACTACATGTTATATCCCAGCTACGAAAAGTCTTAAGTTCAATTTTTTCCAGTTTAGTTTCCATAATACTATACATCACACTTTAGCTGGGAGGAGTTAAGAGATTTATTATCAGTCTATGCAAGACCAAATTTCAAAGCAAAACCAATTTTGCTTAAGGGAACATTGTAAAGTAACAATTCTTGGTATCATATGCCTCATATGATCCCTTTTGAACCATAGAGAATTACATCTTTATGTCACTGTTCCAAGACAAAGGTGAACAGCTAAAACATCTTAAAAATGCACCAAATTTATGAAGTCTCAAACAAAACTTGAATTTTCTGTACATACTGCTGTCAAATGAAGTTATCTCCTGTACACCACTCCTCTTGAAAACTGGCCTTCTATTTCCTTTCATTTGACCTAGATTGGCTACGAGATCTAGAGAAAGATTGGGATGGCTTGTGGTTTCTCTCCCAAGACAGTGATCTTTCTCTTCTCCTCTCTCTAGAAAGGGACCTGCTCTGGCTGTGGGAGAAGCTTCTCCATCTTGGAGATCTGTGACAAGGTGAAGGACTTCTCCAATAATCTTCTCAGCGACCCCAAGAGGGAGGTAGACCACGATTTCAACTTCTCTTTGCACCATTCGACAGTTCCACTCTTACTGGGCAGCCACATAGTGTTCTTCCACCTAGCTCTCGGACAGCATTGGCTGCATCTCAGGGATCTTCAAATTCAACAAAAGCAAAGTCGGGAGGGTTTCTAGCAACCCATACACTTCATAGTAGTCCCTAATAGACAAAAGCTCATTCCTGAAGTTCAGTCTTGTTACTATTGTTTCCAAAATGGAGAGGCATCCCGTTGCATTTCGAGATCTCGAATTTGGAATGGGGCGGCTTAAATCCACACATCTTCTGATGACTCTTCTGCTCTTCTCTGCCTGGCTCCCACAGATGTTGTCCCCTACTCAGCGTCCATGAAATGGTGGCCAATGCTAGTTTTTTTACTCTCTTTTAACATTCTACAATAGTTGTTTTGCAACATTTCAAGGATGGGCAGGTTCACATGGGATTTAGCAGATGGAAGAAAATTCAGAGCCATGAGAATGACTGACATGCTTTTATTGAAGGGTGGGGCGATCCACACACACTGCAAGCCACATGTTGCACCATGGGAAGTCCCAACTCCCTTATATACTAAATGCACACAGATCTGGCAGAGTGCCAAGATATTATATAACAAAGCATGGTTCTGCACATGTGGGCCCATTCTCAAGGTTATGAGAATACTGCTTCTCTTAGTTGCCTGGGCATCTGGGTGAGGGAGCCTGACTCACTCCATTTTCCCTACAATCCACCCCTTCAGAGTTCCTCAGCATACAATCTACATGAGGGTGTCTTCCATGAGGGTCCCTTGGTGAGGAGGACAGAGTCCTGCACCCAAATGCCACAACAGCAGTACAAACTGCAACAGCACACAATCAGAACACAAGTGCTACTGCCCAAAACAGCAAGGACTCATCTCCATTCAGCGGTTAGGGATGCCCACCATTCCTGCAGGAGATCACCTGTCAGGTGTTTGATAGCAAGGGTCTCAGAAGCTAATGCCTGTAGAGCTTGGCAAACATTGCAATGGACATCTGGAATGTACACACAGCATTCAGCCCCTACCAGGGCACACACCCCACCTTGTGATGCATTGAGCATGTCTAAGGCCATGCAGTTTTGCAAGGCTACTTTTCTTAATTGATATACTTCCTCATTTAAGAGGCTTAAGGAATCATGTGCTGCATCCAATACATGAGCAGTGTGCAAAGCCAAAACAGTTATCTCAGTCTCAGTGACTACAGAAGCAGCTTAAGAAGAAAAACAGCTAATGGATAATACCACCAGGGAGTACGCTTGACCTGGTGTCACACTTTAAATGCTTCCCAATTTGTTGGCTGACTTACAAGAGTTTTCTGAACTCGAGCAGGCAAATAGGGCCATCCACAAGTACAACGACCAGTTCAATTCCCAGGCAGGTAAGGCCACCCATATGAGCCACATACCCAGAGGGCTCCAGTAGGAACTGCAGTTGATGCATCATCCCACGCGTCCCAGAAATGCTCTAGAGTATGCATCTGACACAGACCAGTCAGAGTCCAGCCCACCTGGGCTTGTCCTTTGGGGTTCTCAATGCAAAGGAGAGCTGGTTCAGCCAGCTCCATGGCCTCAGCTGTAAGCCACCCTGAGCCATCCCATATGGAGCAGGCGACCAACAGCCTGGGACAGTCATACTGCTGCTTCCACCCTGCTGAGATATCAGTGCAGGTCACATTCCACAAGGGATGTGCACTGTTCCACTGGTGCTATAACCAAGTCCAATTGGAGACATAAACTGGAGAGATGCACCATGGGAGGCCTGCCAATGTGCTCAGGGGGATTTCAGTGCAGACCCAGCATGCAGATTGGTTAGCCACTGAGGCATAAGTATGTACTCAGTCTGCTACTGTGTTACTATGCGCCCTATGGTAAAAATACAAAGCAGTTATTGAAACTAGCAATGGCAAATCATGACCCTCAAGCATGACCCTCAAGTTTCTGGTTCATCAACAAGATGGTGACTGGCAGAAACAGCCTTCCTGAACATAAATACCATATTTTTTCTCAGCTCAACTAAGGGTTCAGCATCTACTTGCAATGACAGTGGAAAACTCATAAGGAACCATAAAGATATCACAAAGGTGCCATGGAGAAGCATTTCATGGTCTGCTGGCCCTGAGTATGTCACCTTTAAGATTGGGGGCTGTGTCCCAATCACCCAGAGCACTATTTGCAAGTTTTCTCCACCCTTTGTTCCCAAAAGGGAACAGGAGCCACCCAACACATGTGAGGAACTTTTATTTCCCAAGGCTGTGTCTAAGTGGCTGTCTGCCCTCACTCAAGGCTCTCAGGTGCTGGCAAGAAAATGTTTCCTTGTTTTCCCATGCCTGGTTTCAGTAAAGCATCCTTAGTCTGTACCAGCAGGTGAATTGCAGCAGCAGTTTGGTGGAGTAAGGCTTCCACTGGAGCTGGACCCTTCTTCCGACTCCTCTCATTTAGAATCTGGAGGGCAGTCCATAAGCGTTTTGTCCAAGCCCCACCCCCAACAGCATAGGGATGGCAGCTGTGGCTCATAGGCCCTGCTTTGAGAGACCATAATACCATTCAGTCATTCCAGCAGCTTGGGGGTGATAGACCACATGGAGCTTCTGGTCAATCTGCAGGTCTTGGGCCCATTTTTGCACCAAGACCCCAGTAAAATGTGTCCCATAATTGCTTTCAATGGTCAAGGGTCACCCATAAGTAACACATAAATGCCCTAGTGCAGCTATTACCACGTTCTGATCTGGGTGGCATGTAAGTAAGCAGCTAAAATTCCAGTAGTCATGTCCACAAATGTGATTGCATACTTATACCCCTGTGAACTAACCAGGGATCTGATTTCATCAGCTTTCCAGAGTCATTGGTACCTGTCCTCGAACCACCTGCCTGGTAGTCCCCACAGGCCTCCAGAGATGCACTTTCAAACAGACAACACAAGTCTCACAAACTTCGGGTACCTCTGCTAAGGTGACAGGTAACTCCCAAGCTGTTATAGTGAGCCATATGGTCTTCTGCCCAGCATGTAAGAAGCAACAATGTAGCCACTGGGTGATGTCTCTTCCTGACAGGCCAGCAAGCAACATTTCCAGCCTCATCATTCCCAGAAGAGCAACTCCTGGAAATAAGAAGCAACTCCTCATTCATTATTGATGACTTATCATGAGATTGCAAAAATTTAGTCACATCTTCAGGCTTCACTTATAATTCTAGTTTTCTTGCTCTTTCTACCACATCTGCTGTTACCCCCTCCACTGAAGTCTTGAATCCCTTAACACCACTCATGAGAGCTGGAATCAACTTCTTCCAAATTCATGTTAATGTTGACATTTTGACTTTTCCCATGAATGCTTTTAATAGCATCTAGAATGGTGGATCCATTTCAGAATGTTTTTTATTTATTTTGCCCAAATTCTTCTATGGCAGCTATACCCTTATGAAATGTATTTCTTAAATAATAAGACTTGAAAGTCAAAATTATTTCTCAATTCATGGGATGCAGAATGTATACTGTGTTAGCAGGAACAAAAACAACATTAATCTTGTTCTACATCTCTGTCAGTGCTCTTTAGTGAACAAATACACTGTCAATGAGCATTAATATTTTGAAAGGAATATTTTTTTTCTGAGCAGCAGGTCTCAACAGTGGGCTTAAAATATTCAGTAAACCATGTTGTAAAAAGATGTGCTGTCATACAGGCTTTGTTGTTCCATTTACAGAGAATAGGCAGAGTATATTTAACCTAATTATTAAGGGCCCTAGGTTTTTCAGAATGGTAAATAAGCACTGGCTTCAACTTAAAGTCACCACCTGCATTAGACCCTAACAAGAGAGTCAGCCTGTCCTTCGAAGCTTTGAAATTAGACATTGACGTCTCCTCTGTAGCTATGAAAGCCTTAAATGGAATCTACGTCCAATATAAGGCTTCTTTGTCTGCACCGAAAATCTGTTGTTTATTGTAGCCACCTTCATTATCTAGATCTTCTGGATAACTTTCTATAGTTTCTATTATTAGTACTTGCTGTTTCACTTTCCACATTTATGTTATGGAGACAGCTTCTTTCCTTGAAGTTCATGAACCAACCTCTGCTAGCTTCCAACTTTTCTTCTGGAGCTTCCTCACCTCTGTGAACTCTCATAGCATTGAAATGAGATAGGGCCTTTACATTAAGCTTGGGCTTATGGGAATGTTGTGGTTGGTTTGATCTTCTATCCAGACCACTAAAACTTTCTCCATATCAGCAATAAAACTGTTTGACTTTCTTGTCATTCATGTGTTCACTGGAGTAGCACTTTCAATTTCCTCAAATAATTTTTTCTTTGCATTCACAGTTTGGCAAATTGTTTGGTCCAGGAGCCATAGCTCTCAGCCTATCTTATATTTCAACATGCCTTTCTTACTAGGCTTAGTACCATAGCTAATTATTTTAAGTGAGAAGCATGTGACTCCTTCTTTCACTTAAACACAGAGAGTGCATTGTAATGTTTTTATATAACCTAATTTTAATATTGTTGTGTGTCAGAAAATAGAGATGCACAAGCAGAGAGAGAGACATGGGGAAATGGCTGGTTTGTGGAGTAGTCAGAATACACACAACTTTTATTGATTAAATTCACGGTGTTATATTAGTTCAGTTTATGGTGCCCCAAAACAATTATAATAGCAACATTAAAGATCACTGGTCACAGATCATAACAAATATAATAATAATGAATAAAGTGAGTAAGAGCTGTTGAAAAAAATGGCACTGATGGGATTGCTTCACACAGAGTTGCCATAAACCTTCTGTATGCCTGTATATATTTACTATTAATTTTTATTTTTAATTTTTTAGGATGACTAATTTTTATGCATACAAATGTATTATATGAACCAACCTAGATCTCCTTTAATTAAGGAATTTTATTCATTTACATTTATTAATATGAAAAATGTATATATTTTTGTCATAATACTAAATTTTGTTTATGTATTTATAATTTTTCAAGTCTTTCACTATGTGAATTCTTCATATTTTTAGGAAGATTTCTATTTTTATATCAGTAACCACTTTATAACTGTAATCTTTTATTTTTACACAATTTTGTATATATTACAAGGCAATAAACATAGGAAAAATGACATTCTGTATTGTTCTTTCATTTAATATATCAGAATACTAGTAAAGTGCTCTACATCATGTTTAACATAGTCTTAATAATTGCATAAGAAATGTTGGCATGCTATTCCACTGAATTGATGTGACATAATAATTAACTTACTGGAATTTGGGGATTAGCCTATTTTGTATTAAAAATAAAGCCTTTGCCTCTGTTTAATTAATATCTGAAACAAATCTCTTCAGTTCATTCCACTAATAGAAAAAGTGAGTTCCAGAGTCCCTACCTCATGGGAGTATCAAGGGTCAAAGAACTGATTCATGGAAAGGCTCCAGCCTGAGACTGATAATTTGCAGTGACGTACCTATCTCCTATTTTAACATTCACCATAAGAGAAAGAATAAGTTCATGTTTGTCCTTTTCTCTGGTATAAAATCTACAAAGGGGCAGAAATTGCTGGTCTCATCAACATGAGACTCAGCATATAGAAAGTCTTCCATAAAAATGTATAGAGATCATTGTGATGGTAAGAAAAGTTGGATAGTTGAATACTTATTGGCCCTCTGTGTTTCTTCATGTGGATTCAAGTTACTGTCTATTATCTTTTCATTTGAGCCTAAAAGACTTCCTTTAGTATTTCTTTTTGTTTTTTAACAGCTTTAATGAGATATGAGTTAAATACCATATAATTTATCCAAAGTGTGTGAGCCAGCGTTTTAAACTGTCTGGCTAAGTTTTGAGAGTATACCTTGAAACATACACAGAGCTCCTCACCAAAGACTGGGAGAGATTTACTGATCATGAGCATTTAAGAGAATCTCTGTGTAATCAATAGCTGACTATTCAGGTAATAAAGTAGAGACTTCAATGGCTACATATGACAAAGACAGAGATTTCTGCAGAATTAGTTCAGAAAACTCACTAAAAAAACAAACAACAAAACCTAAAAGCAAACAACAAACACTAGAGAAAGAAAATATTCTGATTTTCAGTTACCTTATTATATTACTTAAAATGTCCAGTTTTCAACAAAATAAATTATAAGACATGCAAAGAAACAAAAACTATGACCAAAAACACTATACAGGGAAAAATCAATCCATAGAAAATGTTTTTGAGGAAATCCATTTATTAAACTTACTAAAGGCTCTAACTTAGCTATTTTAAGTATGTTCAAAGAGCTAAGGGAAACCATACCTTAAAAAACTAAATAAAATTATTGAAGTGATGTCTCATTATATAGAGAATATCAATAAAAAGATAGAAATTATAAGAATGAACCAAGTAGAAATTCTGGAGTTGAAGTGCATAATTACTAAAATATAAAATAGATATTCACTAAAGTGTCTAAACATCAGATCTGATCAAGCAAGAGAAAGAATCAGCAAACTTGAAAATAGGTCAGTTGGTATTATGCTGTCTGACGTATATAAAGGAAACAATAATAAAGAAAAATAAAGATAGCCTCAGAGACCTGTGATACCATCAATCATACCCATATACACATAATAGCAGTCCCAGAAGGAAAGAATAGAAAAAAATATTTGAGTAAGTAATAGTCAAAAAGTTTACAAATTTGATGAGAAAACATCAATCTACATATCAAAAAGCTCAACAAATTCCAACTAAGAAAACTCAAGGATGTCCACACTGAGATGCATCATGATCAAACTTACAAAAGCCAAAGACAAAGAATCTAGAATGCAGCAAGAAAGAAATGATGCATCACATACAAGGGATCCACAATAAGAATAACAGCTGATTTCTCATCAGAAACCAGAAAACTCAAAAGGAATTAAGATAACATATTCAATGTGGGGGGAAGACCTATCAACCAAGAATTTTATACAGGGCAAAACTATTCTTCAAAAAGTAAGAGAAATTAAGCCTTTTCCAGAGAAGCAAAAGCTAAGAGAATTCATCTATAAAAGATCTGTCTTATAAGAAATAATAAAGGGCCCAAGAAAGACAAACAAATGGGCAACAAGCCCATGAGAAGATATATAACAGAATTAGTCATCAGGTAAATTCAAATCAAAAATCACTTCACACATAGTTGTATGACTAAAGTTAAAAAGGTAGATAATAACAAGTATTATCCAGGATTGGGAACAATCAGAACCCTCATACACTACTAGTGGGAATGTAAAATGATGCAGTCACTTCTAAAAACACTCCAGTAATTTCTCAAGTGATTAAACGTTAAAGTATCAGATGAACCAGCAATTCTACTCCTAGGTATACATCCGAGAGAAATGAAAACTTGTTCACATGAATACTGGCAAATGAATGTTTATAGCAACATTGTTTATAATAGACAAGAGTTGAAAACAACCTAACTATTCATCAACTAACAAATGGATTAACAAAAAGTGGCATATTCGCACAATGGAATATTATTCAGCCATAAAAAGGAATGAATTATTTATACATGCTACAACCTGGATGAACCCTGAAGACATGTTAAGTAAATGAAGCTAGTCAAAAAATTAACATGTATTTTATGAATCCATTGATTTTTAAGTCCAAAATAAGGAAATCTAGAGACAAAAAGGAGCCTTGGCCTCCACTTTCTATGTGCACAGCACCTCAAGGTCAGCAAGAGGTAATAGCTTAGGCCCTCCTCAGATCCTTTCTGTCCTTTGCACAACCCTGCATATACAAACAATCTTAGGCATGTGTCTGAACTTATAGATTTCCTGGCATGTATCAGAGCTTTTGAAAGCTCCTATAGAATTTCTTTCTCCAGTTTTTGCTTTTAAGTTTTTTGGTTAGTTTGTTTGCCTCAACAGTTATCCACTCCTTCAGGTAGCCATGAAGTTCAGCAATAGGTTGTAATTGCTTTTTGATAAATGTCATTAAGGGATTAGGCTTTTCACAGTGGGTAAGCTTAAAGTCACATAAGAGGCAAACAGCAAATATCGTTTTCTAGGGAACCACCAGTCATGTCACAAATTGACAATTTTGGTGAATTATGCTTTGAAAGAGTTTCAGCCCTATTCTGCTCTCTCATGTAGCTGCCAATCTTCACCACCAATGTGAGTTGTTATATTTAAAGGCTACCATGCTTCTGTAAAGCAGAGAATGGGACCAGGACAAGTTAAAAATGCCCCAAAGCTTGCTGTTCTTACCAAGATTTCCCAGCTGTTTTATTTTTATTTTTATTTTTTTATTTTTTATGTCTAATTTTTATTCTGAAATGTAAAGCTCTTCTAAATTACAGATGACATACAATATTGTATTAGTTTCAGATGTAGAACATTGTGAGATTTAACATTTATATACCTTACAAAGTGATCACCACAAAAAGTCCACTATCTGTCACCATACGAAGTTATTGTAATAGATATTACTATTCCTTACATTGCACTTTATATCCCCATGACTTACGTACAAGTTTCTACCTCCTAATCCCCTTAGCCTTTCTGCCCATACCCCCACCCCCCAACCCTCTGACAATTACCAGTTTTTCTGTATCTATGGGTCAGTTTGTCCTGTTTGCTTAGTTTTTTAGATTCTACCCCTAAGTGAAATGATACAGTATTTGTCTTTCTCTGATTTAAT
>CM052552.1:46302004-46317864 GCA_028533065.1 Trachops cirrhosus
TATAGCTTTTTGAATTGTTCCACTTCGGGGGTGCTTATCTGAAGAAAACAATTGCTGGGTCTTTCTTTGTGTCTTGCTATATAGCCTTTGTTTTAAAGTCTTTTGTCTGATACAAGTATTGCTATCCCAGCTTCTGTTTTTTTCATTTCCATTTACATGAAATATCTTTTCCTTTTATTTATTTCCAGTCTCTGTGTGACTTTCAATCAGGAGTCTCATGGAGGCAATGTAGGCAAGATATGTACAGCCTTTTTTTTAAATAAACATCCCCAGGATGTTGCAAGCTTTTAGTTAATTTCCACAGTTTTGAAAAGCTGATTCTGATAATTTTCAAGTTTTCTCATTGCTTTTATGGAGGATGATTTTTTTGGAGGCTTTACTTTGCCACTTTTATTTTAAAACTGTAAATTTACGTAATATCCTGAATCTTCCGTTCCTTAACCAGTATCTGTTATCTGAACAATGATAAACTTAGGAAATTCTTTCTTCCTTTTAGTTTCTTTGCTTCACTTTTACCACTCAATTTTAGTTGGTTATATTATATATTTTGTTTACCAATTTTGTTTAATCATGCTTATGCTTCTATTTATTTGTAACTTTAAATTATCTCCTTGGATTCCCATTAATTACAAATGAAGCAATTAGATATGTTCAATACTTTATTTTTTCTTCCCCCAATCAATTTTGACTACTTATATTGTCTTCATTTGGTTTCCCTCAGAGGCAAACCATAAAATAATGATTGAAGAATAACTTTTTTATTTGTGAAGGGCAAGAAATACTGTTAAAATGTAAGGTAGTACAAAGAAAAGACAAAGCAACTAATAAGGGGAGTATTATGCCAGCTATTTTTGTGGGTGACTGGACCTTAATATTGTGAAGAATTTCTGGAAAAGATTGTAATACACATACCTCAGAGTTGTCTCTCCAAGGATAGAGGCATCTGAAGTATTTATTCACCAACTCCCAACAATATTTTATTGAGGGCTTTTCCTGGGGAGATTTTAACTCCCTGGTACTTCTTTTCTGCTGCACTCAAGAAAAACACACATATATTGGTATATGGATTCAGCTATAACAAAATGAAGTGATAAAGCTTCAGTGTTAGAAATGAGGTACTGCTAGACTTCCATACATATTATATTATAGCTTCATAATTATTATAGGCATTTTTTATATTCTGTTTTGTGCTTTCTTCCCTACATGTGTTAAGCTTATTTCTACTATTAAATATATTAAAAAATCATTAAAACTTTTTTCTATAATCTTCCTGCTATTTCTTTTTATTCTTTTATATTTTAAGCATAATTTGATTGGATAGACTATTTTTGGCTCACATATTTGCCAAGGTGCTACAGAAAGCTGTGATATACATTAACCTACTTTGTAATACTCTGTTATGGCAGCTCTGAAATGCAACAGCAGCCTTTCCTCATTGGTTCCAAATGAGGTTTTAAAGTTAATTTCTTTACTCACAGTTAAGCTTTCTCTTGTGTAGACTATGCATACAACATTTACACTATGTATTACATAAGCCTGAGATTCTCATTTCTCTTGGATAGCTGTTTTACATGCAGCCCCAGGTAGATGAGCAAATTCCTTGCAACTTTTTAAGGCTTTGGGGATAGAAAGCATAGATGCAGAAACATGCACACACCTACACAAATTCAGTACAATATCCTCTTTTAACTGTGGGATTGACTTTCACTAATGTTACCACCCCTGTAGCTACAATTTAACAAACTCTTAAGAACACAATTAGTAAAGTTATAAATAGAGAAAAGGAGAAAAATTCAAAATTAAATGCAAGGAAAAATTTAGGGAAATGTAGCTAATGTTGAAAATATAAGAACAAGGACAGAACATAAAAGTAATTAAAATAGATTAAAAATTTTAGAGATGATTCTAATAAAGATTAATGTTAAGACTAGTAAAAAAAGAAAAACAATACAGATTTTAAAACAAAAGCCTAAAACTTCTTTGATAAACTCTAATTCAGAAGAATATATACAAACCTATGTTCATTGCAGAATTATTTACAATTACCAAGATATGGAAGCAACCTAAGTGTCCATCAATAGCTGAGTGGATAAAACAACTATGGGACATTTATGCAATGGAATATTACTTGGCCATAAAGAAGGGAATCTTATCCTTTAAGACAGCATGGATGGACCTGGAGAGCATTGTGCTAAGTGAAATAAGCCAGCTAGAGAAAGATAAATACCATATGATTTCATGTATATGTGGAAGCTAATGAACAAAATACATTAACAAACACAATAGAAATACACTCATAGATACAGAGCACAGCCTGACAGCTGTCAGAATGGAGGAGGTTTGGCAAGCTGGGTGAAAAAGATGAGGGGATTAAGAAAAGAAAAAAAACTTGTAGACACAACAGTATGGGGATTATCAGAGGGAAAGGGTGAAAGGGGAGGTAGAAGATGGTATTAAGTGGGATAAATAGTGATGGAAGGAGACTTGACTTGGGGTGGTGAACACACAGTACAATATAAAGATGATGTATTATAGAATTGTGCATCTGACATCTACTATTAACTAATGGCTAATTCTATTAACCACTGTCACCCTAATAAATTCAACATTTTTTAAAATTTAAAACCCCAGAAGAAGAGGAACATCTGTCCTAGTAGATCTGTTGTCTTTTGTACCCCAACACACACACACACACACCACAACACCACACTTCTCCTCCCTTCCCCTTCCCTCCCCTCCCTTCCACTTTCCTTTTTTCTCCTCTCTTCTTCTCTCCTCTCCTCTCCTCTCTCCCCTCTTCCCCTTTCTTTATCATGCTGCCTCCTCTTCAGCATATCCTAGTAAAGGACTGGGAAGCACCAATCTTTAATCACTGGAATTTTTGCTAACTTTGCTTCTGAACAAAGATTTAATTAATATTTTTGTAGAAATTCCCTCCTACCTTTCTACATGGGTATTTATTTTGTTAACCCAGATTTTAGGATATGACAGCTCTGTGGCAACCATACACTGCACAACTTCCTTACCTCCTCTCAGCCCTAAACAAATTTAAGCCAGAAATACTCCAGTGAATCTTGGGATAAAATCTGCACTGACTCACCCTCTTATGGTTGTGACCATCTTAGAGTCACTCAGATGCCTTGAGAATCATTTATAATAAGGGACAACAATAAATAATTATATTTATTATATTTCCTTTGGCATGATGACTATTTCTGGAAGGGGACCTCAGCAATGAATGCTAACTTCTCCTCTGACTTAAGCTGCTGCCACCCCAGTCAGTCATAGAAGAGAAAGGTTGGCCTGGCTTTAAAAAGTCCTGAGTGTTAGATTACTATAAAATAACCTCCAATTAATCATAGACATCATGAATTCATGGACTTCTGCAGTCTCCTCTAACATTGAATGAAGTTTGGCTTTTTAACTTTCTTGGGCCAATATAACAAGACAGAAGCGATGCTTCCCAAGTTCTGGACTAAGGCCCTATGAGTTCTTACAGTGCTCTCTCTCTCTCTCTCTCTCTGAAACCTGAGATAATCGTGTTGCAAAAAGTCTGAAGTCTGAGATGAAAAACCATTTGGAGAGAGAAGCCCAGCTCTCCCAGCTATTTTAACAAAACTCATATCTCACCAGCCTATCCATAGAGTTGCATAAACGATTATAGGCAAAACTAACATAATAACCACCCAACCAAAGCATGGAATCATTAAAAGTAATAATTTGTTGTTTAAAATCATCACATATTGGAGTGGTTTTGTTATGCAGCAGTAAATGTCTGATAGTTATTTTTTTGCAAAGGTTTCAGGTGCTGTGAACTGGCTTCCCTTACAAGGATAAACTAAATACTAAATGGGTTCCTAGTCACAGGTTTCTGTATGGATCTATAGTTACAATGAAAATTGGAGCCAAGTTTTTCATTGGAGCCTGCAAGGCAAAGGTTTACATTGATTAATGTTTCTCAGTTCCAGTTTATATTAGTATGTATGTACAGAGCCTGAAAGTTCAGCAGAAGATATGACCTACCCTCTTTAGGAGCAAACTGGCCAAATGCCTAGTGAGAAAAGAATACAAAAGTTTCTGCAACTCTAGTTAAATCTGTCCATGTTTGATTATTTCATTTTCCAATGGCAATATCCCAGCTGTGTTCCAGTGTCTTTGCAGCTTATTTATGAGTTCAAATGGAAAGTATTCCTTATTTCTCTCCTTTAACATTTTCTTATCCAAGTTGCTTGGTTTCCTTGCCCAATTTATCATTAACAAGGCCTCAGGTGAAGTACTTCTTGCTTAGAGTGTTATTTATACTACCTATCACACTGAAAGTTTGTGAGAAAAACCTCATTTTAGAAACATAGCCACTGAAATGAGAGCCTCACCATGTAATGAAGCAGAATAGTGTAATGGAAAAGCACACCGATTCTAGAGCCAGATTGATTTTGAATCCTAGGTCTTTGAATCTTTCCAGACCTTGGATAGATTATTTAACAATTCTTTGATTCATCTTTCTTATCTGTCAAATGGGAATGATAACAGTCCTACTTATCTTAGAGATATTAAAAGGATACATATAAAGTTGGCACTTAGTAGCTATAGAAGTTTGGCTGTTAGTATTATTTTTATTATTATGGAAGAAGAAGTGAATAGTCAGAAGACAAGGAATTTAGACCCAGATGTTTGGCAAACTAAATACTTGACCTTGAGTAAAGTATTATGTCTCTGGGGCTTTAAGTTTTTCTTCTGTGAAATGAGTACCTTTAAAGACCTTTTCAACTCTAAATTCAAGAAATCTATACAACGTGAAAAGAAAGATTAACTTTGGTTACTCAGACTATGACCACTGAGGGTAAGACATTTATTCTCCTTGCCCAAAAGTGACCAGAGAAGTCTTGAAGCATAGTATTGTTTCACACATAAATCAAGGACTCATTGTATTTGGAAATATGGTTCCAATTATAAACAAGGTTATTTCTCACCTGGGATCTGATGAATATGAAAAGATAGAAATTGAGGGTTAAGTAACTATCCAGACAGGGAAGAGCCACATACTCACATACTTTTTAATAGTTTTAGGAGAATTTTCTGAAGGACATTCTAAGATCAAGGAGGCCAATACATGTAAGTAGCAAGAAAGACCAGAAAATCATGCTTGTTACTAGCCAACAGGAAAGATGGAGCAAAAGGGGTGTGTTGATGACAGTTGAACCTGCCAAGGAGTGATGTTTGATCATAGCGTCAAAAATAATCTTTTCTCCCTATAAGTTTTTTCCCATCTTTTCATGCCTCATAAATAACAATGTGAACCACACATCTATATTTAGCCCTTTCTCATCATGTTATACTTGTAACCCAAGGTTAGGATAATATTGTTGCTATATGACCAAGACCACTATTTTCCTTTCATTCTTTAAACTAACCTCCTCTCCCATCTTACCCTCAGCTCAGAGGTCAGATTCATCTCAAGTTTTACATATCTATTTTTATACATTTAAAGCTTTTGTTACAAACTAAGAGTTATGATTCTTGATGAACCTCCAATACTGTAGAAACTATCACACATTCATATGCACACTCCCCATTATGAATGGTCTTTAAAAAAGCCTTGATTTACCTTACTATAGGACTATTTAAAGTCATAAAAGATGCACACTAGCTTTTTTTCCAGAAAAAAAAAGCATTACTACAGAACAGAAATAATGAAAGTAATTCTTTTCTTTCAGCATTCTTCTTTTTCTATAACCCCCAATGTCCCCAAAACACTATTTTCCTATAGATGGAAAATGACCACTAAGTTTTTGTCTTCTTCCTCAAGAAATTCTATTAAAATAATAGCAAAACTATTGAAAAAGGGATGAACTCTTAACAGTAAAAAACTAGAATTTAGGTCATTATTGGATACAGGTTATCAATGAATTTCTAAAATATAGAAAGAGAACAGAAAAATAACACATGAAACAAAGAGAAGAAAACTGAGCCTTAGACTGTATACACAGGGATGTGTTGTAGGGTAAGGATGGACAAATAACTGACTTGGAAGAAACCTAGAAAGGACTTTAGCATGGAAGCTTCAGGCATGACAGATGTAGGAGTAAGAAGTGATGATAAAAGCAAGATCTGTTGTTGTAATTGATGGCTTCCTCAGTCTCTCTCCAATAAGTGCATGGAAAACACCATAAAACATGTTATTGTACATTCCTCATTCCTCAGAATATAAAGAAGGGCTATCCAAACAAAAGAAATAAAGATATCTGGGGTACATTATGGTGTCTGTGATGGATTCAAGTGCCCCAGAAGATAATCTTTCTATTTTGAAATTTGGGGAACCCCAGCATGATAGTTACCTCTCTGACAGTACCCCATCTGATTCTTTTAATGTAAAAGCCACAGATGACAGACCCCAACCATTTCCAAGAAGTTCTTAGTCAGTGTTTTCATAAGGGTTGTCCAGAAAAACAGAAATAAATAAATAAATAATACACACACACACACACACACACACACACACACACAAAATTGGTGATTAGGAGATATATACAGTCTGTTTCTCCAGAGCACCTTGACTAATATAAGAACCAAGAACTTTTTGCAAATATATAAAGCAAGGATCCTCAACATCTGGGCTGCAGACCCATTAGGAAGTGGGCCACTCAACAGGATGTGAGTAGCAGGCCAATGAGCAAAGCTTCACTAGCTTTACAGCATTACTGCTTAAGGTCTGCCTCTTATGCTTCCTGTTACCCCTGCCCTACCTCAATACCCCCTTCCTTTGCCCATCCATGGAAAAATTGTCTTCCATGAAAATGGTCCCTGATGCCAAAAATGTTGGGGACCACTGACATAAATGATATATAGATATGTGGAGAGAGAGAGACATTTATTATAAGGAACTGGTTCCCATGATTATGGAAGCTGAGAAGTCCCACAAACTGCCAATAGCAAGCTGGAGACCCAGGAGAGCTCATGTGTACTTCCAGTCTGAGTCTCAAGGCCTCAGAATCAGGAGAGCCAATACTGTAAGATACAGTTCAAAAGTAGGCAGGCTCAAGGCCCAAGAAAAGTCAATGTTTCAGTTCAAGATCAAAGGTTGGAGAAAAAACAGTGTCCCAATTTAGCCAGCAAGAGTTCCCTTCTAATTTGGAAAAATACTCTGCTTTATTCAGTCTAGGGTTTTAAATGTTCATCTCATCCAGAAGCATCCTCACAGACACACCCAGAATAATGTTTGACCAAATATCTGGGCATCTTCTGACCCAACCAAGTTGACATGTAAAATTAACCATTACAGTTATCCTTTCTATAAATGCCCATTCTTATCTACACTAAAAGCTAAGAATGTTTAGATATTTTGGGGAAAAACTTATACACAAGTAAAAAAAGAGAGACAGAAAATTAACTTTCTAGAGAAAGTGATAATTTTAGAAAACTTTAAAAAATCAGTGTGCAGAAAGAAATTTGTGGCATTATTGCATGCATGAAACAAGAAGGGGATGCAATAGTAAAAGAAATAATCCAAGATCAATAAAAATCTCTTTGAAATTAAAAATATGGTTACTGGAATATCAAGTTCAATAAAAGATTTTTGAAGTTCAGATAATTTTCCAGAATATTAACACCTAAAACTCAAAGTGCATAAAATTATGAAAAAGAATATTACAGATATAGAAAAACGGTCTATAAGTTTTACAACTATATGCCAAGGAAAGTACAAAGCAAAAAAAAAATAGTGAATAAATATGAAACTTTGCAAAACCTGAAGAGAGAAGTGATGCTTCAATTAGAAGGTGTAACTTAAAGGTCCACCATGTGAGATTTAAAAAACATTTTAAGATTTGAAAACACTGAGATTAAAGAAGAGAGTTCTAAAACCTTTCAGGGACGTAAAAATAGGTCATTTCTATCAGAATGAGAATTACCTTAGCTCTAACATAATCATCCACATTGGATATCAGAAGAGGATGGAGCAATGTTTTATTTTACTTTATTTTAAATATTTTATTTATTTATTTTTAGAAAGAGAGGAAGGGAGGAAGAAAGGGAGAGAAACATCAATGTGTGATTGCCTTTTATGCACCCCCCACCGGGGATCTGGCCTGCAACCCAGGAATGCTCCCTGACTAGGAATTGAACCAGCGACACCCTGGTTCGCAAGCAGGCACTCAATCCACTGAGCTACACCATCCAGGGCAGAATGGAACAATCTTTTAAAAGTACCATTATGTAATGATTTTTAAGTAGAATTCTATTTCAACCAAATTATCATAGCATAATAATTAATAATTAGCATGGTATAAACATGTTTTATAGATTTTTATAGAGCACATAACATAGATAAAGCTAAAAGCCTCCTTGTTCACTAATCCCATTACAGAATGACCTCTCTCTAAAGCTAAAAACAGGTTATCAATCACTTCTGTCGTTATAGTATATATGGTTTTAGGTGTTTTTCTGTATAAACAAAGCAGAATAAATAGTTTATTCTTTGTCTTGTTTTTAACAAATAACAGTTTGCATTTTCAACTTAAGAATATTCATTTTCTATGTATTTATGCAGATGAGACCTCCATTATTGTATTTTTAACTGCTGTGTCATATTAAAGAGTATAAATGCATAATGACTTATTTAATTATTCATCTATTAGTGGACAATTAAACTCTGCCCAGTTGTTCTTCCTTTTATAAACAATGCAACAGTGAACACCCTTGTACAAAACTTCTAGTGCTGGAGCCTCTAATTTCCTGCAAAAAATATTCATTTATTTATTTATGCTTATGATGAATATTCCCAAGGCTTCATTTCCGTTTTAGTTTTCTGTGAATATAACAAATTTTGTTATGTTACTCAGGGTTCAAGATCTTTTTTTACCTTCTGTGTTGTGATGAGTAAGATTAAGGGGGCTTAAACAAAAATCTCTAGATTATTATTTTTATAATTCATTTATAACAAGACATTTATTCAGTATTATGGAATTATGATTCCTTATCTTGAGGGGCAAAGGTAGGAATAAATTTCTTAAAATGCTTTTCTTGAAAAATAAAGGTAAAATCAAGTTGTTAAATATTTATCTTTTATGTCAGCTTCGAGTTATTGAGCAACTTGGACTCTAAAGGTAAATTACCTGTTTTAGTCATTACAACTAAAATCAGTCAGCATTTAAGTCCTAATAATCTATTCTTTAGAATTTTTTTAAAAACCTGTAATTCTCTTTGCATTATATCCTTTTTGGGAAGTCCCTTTTTATAGTATTTCCTTTCTGTCTTTAGTGATTATTTTAGAAAGAAAGTCACAGATAAGAAATGTGTTCAGATGACTAAATATTCCATCAATGAATTCAGGGAAGAAAAAAGTAACATTTTTTGGGAGGTGTCTTAGATGTACTTACATGTATGGTGTAACTTAATCTTTATTATAAATATTAAAGGCAAATATTGCTTTCACTTTATAAAATGTATAATAAAGCATTGAAAAAAAAAACTTTCTCCTAGTCTTACAACTTGTATGGAAAGCATGGAAAGAAAAACTAAGTTTCTCCTAGTCTTACAACTTGTAACTGATATGAAGGGCCTCAATGTATCACATGATCTCAGTTGGTTCAATGAGCATGATCTCAATTCAAATCCAAACTAGACCTTTCTCACAGTCCACTCTGAAATAAATCATTTTCTGTTTCTTAGATCCCCACTTCATTTCCTATGAAATAAGTATTATAATAAATTATTTTACAACCCTAAATTTATATAAATCATTTATTGAGTACCTGTTAAATATTAACACTAATATTAATTAATCTTAGTGTTAAGTGTGCATTTATTCTCTAAAGGATTAGTACATGAAAGTTTAAAGTGCTCTATTCTAATTCCAACAAAAATATAAAACAAATTTTTCAAAATTTGGCTAAATATGGTTAGTAATCCTTCAGAAAGATGCTGAATCCACACAGTAGAAGATATTTTACTAACTTTCTAGTATAGGTCAAAGAGTCTGCTAAACACAACAATAAATAAAAATAAATGTAGGCCTTGCCCTCTTAAAACTGAAAATCTAATACAAGAGAGGGACTACAGTAGGTGGAATAATGGCCCCCAAGAAATCCATTTCCTAATCACTGGAATCTATTTGTGTGTGATTTTAAATGACAAAAGAAACTTTGCAGTTGTGATAAGGATTTTTTTTTAAGATTTTATTTATTTATCTTCAGAGGGGAAGGGAAGGAGAGAGGGAGAGAAATATCAATGTATGGTTGCTTCCTGTGCATTCCCTGTTGGGAACTGGCCTGCAACCCAGGCATGTGCCCTGACTGGGAATCGAACCGTGATCTCTTGGTTCACAGGCCCGCGCTTAATCCACTAAGCTACACCAGCCAGGGCAATAGGGAATTTTCTTAATTAAGAAGTTAGGTTAGTGGCAGGACAAAAGGAACAAAAAGGACAAATGTCTGCCCAGCTTTGAAAGAAAGTCATTGGCATTATGATATATATACCATGGGGACCTAAGGTTGTCTGGGAATTTGGAGAGAGTCTCCCTGAAGAAGTGATACTTGAGCTGAGATCTGCATGAGAAGTATGACTTATTTAACCTGACAGTGAGACTGGGATCTGGGAAGGATTGTCAAGGTCTCAAGATAGGAGAGAATATGGCTAGTGGGTGAGCCAAAAAGAAAGCCAGTGTGATTAGAGAATCATGGCACAAAATGGGACAGATAAGTCAGGGTCCAGGCCACACAAATCTGGGTAGACCCTGTGAAGATTGTCATCTTCTTAAGAATTACAAAAAGTCTTATTACTGTTTGAGATAATTGAAGAAGAGGAGACTCAGTTAACATGATCAGACTTTTATTTTAAGAAGGTCACTCAGTTTGGTGGAGAACTAATTAAAGGGAAAGAAATGAATGTAAGGAGGTCAGTTAGGAGGCTGTTCAAGTAAGAGGTGATGATAGCTTGAATTGGAGAGGCCACAGTACAAATGTGGAAGAGTGAACACTCATGTTTTGGAGGTAACAGTATAAAGGAATTTAGCCGTAGCTAGTGTGCCTCACTGGATTGAGCACCAGCCTGCGAAACAGAGGGTAGCAGGTTCGAGTCCCAGTCAGGTCACATGCCTGGGTTGCAAGCCAGGTTACCAGTGGGTGGCGCATGAGAGGCAACCGCACATGGATATTTCTCTCCTTATCTTTTCCCTCCCTTCCCTTCTAAAAATAAATAAATAAAATCTTTAAAAAAAATAAAGGAATTTGTAACAGGATTGATAAATGCAGGGGATGAGAGAGAGATGTCAAGGGTGTCTTTCTTTGTTCACTTGTTTTCTTTTGCTTGATTTTGTACTACCAGGACTATAGTACCATTCACTGAAATAGGGTAGAATTAAAGAAAAAGACCAGGGAAAAGTGATCATGCATTTATTTGGTTTTGAAATTGTTAAGCTTGAATATTATTCGAGACATAGAGGTAGAGATGTCAAACAAGAGGCTGAAAATCAAAGATCTGGGTCAAAGATATAAATTGGAGAATCAATGCATATAGACGGGGATTAGAGCCTTGAGCATGGATGAGATGGCCTGTAGTCACAGCAAAGAGGAAAAGAGAAGAGAGCCTAGTGCTGATCTCTGAAAAAGGCTCCAATAATTTCCAAGACAGTGGTCAAAGACAATACACAAGTAAAAACTCAATAGTTTTAATATTTATAAAGGGTTTTGTTTGTTTCTGTTACAGCATGCTTTCTGGGTCAAAAATATGTACCCTAATTGAAAGTTTTTAAATTTAATTTCTTTACAAAAAACTACCCTGACAATGAACGTTAATCTATGGTCAAATATGGCCTCTTGGCCACAATATTGTGACTTCTGTTTTAGGGGAATTAAAACAGATCTGGAGCATAGACAACATTTAGAAGAACATGTGAGTGATAGAACACTCCTACTTATATTGGAAAAAATATTATTTGGATGGAGGGGAAATAGGGAGACAAAGGATAAGCAAGGTGCCCAGATGATTGTGATTGCAAGAGAGAGAAATAACTCTGGGTCCTTATTTTTGGGTTTGTGTCTTGGAAGTTGGAAGGATCCCATGGGAAACTAGAGGACCAAAGGGCAAAAAAGATTTATACCATAAATGTTTGTTTGGATTCCTAGAGTCACAACAAAGTCTAGTAGGGCAAATCATTGTGGAGAGGCCATGCAGTGAAGAAGAGGTATCTGAGTATTTCCTTGAACAGATGAATGGCCGAAAATGCGCCAATGATTTGGCACTTGGCAATGATGCTAGGGAGAGAGAATATTCTCAAATTTTTTGTTGGTCATATGACTTGTTGGTATAAATTTGATATTAGCTATCAACATAAATAATGTATATGTTTTTATTTTTATTTTTTGAAATATTTTAAGTATATTTTTATTGATTAGGCTATTACAGTTTTCCCAATTTCCCCCCCTTCATCTCCCTTCCGCCCTGTACCCCTCAACCCTCCAGGATTTCCCCCGCTTAGTTCATGTCCATGGGTTGTACATATAAGTTCTTTGAATTCTCTGTTTCCTATACCATGTTTGACCTCTCCACATCTATTTAATGCCTATCAATTATGCTTCTTCTTCCCTGTACCTTTTGCCCCCATTCCTCCCCTCCTCCTCCCCACTGAAAACTCCTCATGTGATGTCCATTTCTGTGATTCTGTTCCTGTTCCACTTGTTTGCTTAGTTTTTGTTTTCATTGTTTTTATATTTGTTGATAGTTGTGAGTTTGTTGTGATTTTACCATTCATAGTTTTTGATCTCCTTCTATTTCTTAGATAAGTCCCTTTAACATTTCATATAATAAGGGCTTGGTGATGATGAAGTCCTTTAACTTAACCTTATCTGGGAAGCACTTTATCTGCCCTTCCATTCTAAATGATAGCTTTGCTGGATAGAGTCATCTTGGAATGTAGGTCCTTGCCTTTCATGACTTGGAATACTTCTTTCCAGCCCCTTCTTGCCTGTGAGGTTTGTTTTGAAAAATCAGCTGATAGCCTTATGGCCAATTCTTTGTAGGTAACTGCCTCCTTTCCTCTTGCTTTTAAGATTCTCTCTTTATGTTTAATTTTGGGTAACTTAATGATGATGTGCCTTGGTGTGTTCCTCTTTGGGCCCAACTTCTTTGGGATTCTCTGGGTTTCCTGGACTTCCTGGAAGTCTATTTCCTTCACCAGACTGGGGAAGTTTTCCTTCATTATTTGTTCAAATAAGTTTTCAATTTCTTGCTGTTGTTCTTCTCCTTCTGGCACCCCTATAATTTGGATATTGAAATGTTTACAGTTGTCCCAGAGGTCTCTCCACCTCTTGTGACTTTTTTGAATTCTTGTTTTTTCATTCTGTTCCAGTTGGATGTTTATTTTCCCTTTTGTTCCAAATCATTGTTTTGAGTCCTGATTTCCTTCCTGTCACTGTTGGTTCCAGGAATATTTTGCTTTATTTCACTTTGGGTAGCCTTCATTTGTTCTTTCATGTTTCAACCAAGCTCAATCAGTTCTGTGAACATTTTGATAACCAGGGATTTAAACTCTCCATCAGATAGGCTGGCTATCTCCACATCACTTAGTTCTTTTTCTAAAGTTTTGCTCTGTTCTTTCATTTGGGCCCTATTTCTTTGTCTTGGCACACCTGTTAAGTTGTAAGGAGGTGGGGCCTTAGGTATTCACCAGAGCAGGGCTACCCTCCTTGCTGTGCTGCAGCACTGCCTGTGGGGGAGGGACCAGAGAGGGAACAATGCAGCTCGCCTGCTCAGCTCTCACCCCACTTTCCAACGAACTCTTGTGTGAGACCGAGACTCTCTCCCACCACAGCAATGTCTGCCATAGTCCACAGTCAGTTCTGAGTCTGTTTCCCCATTCAGTCAGCCCCACCCTTGAGGTCCACTGCCTTGCCTCGTGTTCTCTCTCCCAGGTCTGGTTTCTTTAATTCCTTGGTTGTTGGAGTTCCATGTTGTTTGATTTTCTGGCTGTTCTGGTTGTTTATTGATTTTAGATTGGTTGTTATCTTCCTTTTGGTTGTATGAGGAAGCAAAGGATTTCTACCTATGCCTCCATCTTGGCCGGAACTCTCCTGAATGCCAATAATGTATATGTTTTAACAAAGAAATTCTGTGTAAAAATTTGATCTGACAATGATAAAATTAAGGTATTTTGTAATCCCAGAGTGTGTTTTGTCATTGCTACTTGCTGCTGTACAGATTCTGTGAGGTACCTGCCATTCTTTTATTAAATCCCCTTTAGTAATTGGCTAGAATGCACTCTGTTGCTTTCGACTAAGACTCCTAAATTATGTACTACGAATCAGAGAATTTTGAAGCTGATAATAACACACTTAGAGATCATTTCCTCCAATGACTTTTCAGCCCCAATAACCTATTCTTTTATTTTTCCATTTAAAAAAATTACTAGAAAACTGAATTATCCTTGACTTATTCACCATTTTTATAAATAAAAGATATAAAATTGCTAATTACTCTGAACTAATAAAATTTTAAACAAAGCCAAAACATTGATTTTGTGTTTGTCATCTACAAATACAATATGGGTAAAATGTCAGATTTTCATCAACCTTTTTGAAATATTAAAAATAAAGAGTATCCATTATTAATTTTTGGTTCTAGTTTGAAAAATCCAGCTATATTCTTCTCTTCTTTTTAATGATGAACCAGGTATAGCCTAAGATAACACAGCTAAGCAAATGCAGAGCTTAAATGAGTAATAACACATTTTAGGTTATAATACACTTTATCAGACACTTAAGAGAGACATACCACATCTCTGAGGTATTACTGTGTGATTCATCCAAATATTTATTTCGTGCCTACTCTGTGCCTGGTACTAATTTAAGCACTGTAGATATATCAATGAATAAGATGAATAAGGTCCTGCCTTTATGCCAGAAAGAAAAGATAGCAAATGTGAAAACAAATATAAAGATAATTTTGGGTGGTAATGAGTACTGTATTAAATAATAACAATAATAATAGATGGGTAAGAGTGGAAGGTGAAGGTGCTAATTTAAAGATTTTATTTTTATTTATTTGTATTTAGACAGAGGGGAAGGGAGGGAGAATGAGAGGGAGAGAAATATCAATGTGTGGTTGCCTCTCACATGGTCCCCACTGAAGACCTGGCCCGCAACCCAGGCATGTGCCCTGACTGGGTGAAGGTGCTAATTTAATGTGTGTAGCAAGGAAGCCCTCACTGAGGAAGGGACCTGTGGCCTGAGACTTGAAGGCCTTGCAGTGTGAAAGATTAGGGACAGAGCTCTCTAAACAGAGAAAACAGCAATTGTGAAGTCCACAAGGCTGAAGCAAATTTCATTTAAAAGCAAAGTAAGTGATAAAGGGGAGACTGTGAAAGATGAGGACACAGAGGGAGGAGGCAGGGCCCAAATGATACAACACCTGTTGAGGAAGGGTTATTTTTCTAGATTCAATGGAAAGACAATAAAGCCTTTTGAGCAATGGAATAACATGATCTGATTTACTTTTTGTGAAAATCATTCTGGCTCCTGCTTAGCAAGTGGGTGTTAAAAGGGACAGAAGTGATCTTATTTCTGTTGTACATAGTTGTATTTGTTCTTTGTTTATTTCAGTGTATAGATGTAACAGGAAAGACTAAACTGAAGGCTCAATTCTTTCATTCCCTACAATACCAATAGTAATGAGGGACTAATACATGTCTGTGGGACAATAACAAGACTCATGTTATTGCAGGGAGATGCAAGCTTATGATTAGTAAAGCATACACCAAAAACGACATGCATTATAACCGCCCAGTCAAACTATGCCAGATTTGAAATTTGTGTTTTCCTATCATAAGCCTTAGTGTAGTAATACTTCTTCAGATTAGTTTCTGTTATATA
>CM052552.1:46323509-46334141 GCA_028533065.1 Trachops cirrhosus
TAAAGGGGGGGAATGTGGGTGGGAGAGGGTGTACAGGGTGGAGGTGAATGAAGGCGGGTAATGAGACAACTGTAATAGCATAATCAATAAAATATTTTTTTTAAAAAAAAGGTATAACCAGGTCTACGTGTAATTCCCTGGCAGGAATCTACTTTTTTCTCTTCCATTAAGGATTGCATGTCAGAAGTTATACATTGAGAAGAATAACATTATGAGGATAACCTTGAATTAATTTTGTTCATAAGTATAGACAAATAGGGATAGAAATATGCCATCGATATAACTATTCATATAGTTACAGTGTAAAAAACTCCCCAGTGTTTAAGTAGCATTGGTAACAAATTACCTGTGACATAATTATAAAACACTAGAATGTCTGAAAACTATTGGTGAAAAAAACAAACAAAACTGGTCTTAGACCTTGGTAGTCAAAATGTGTTTCACAGACCAGCAGCATTGGCCTTTCCTGGGAGCTTATTTGAACTGCAGAATCTCAAATCTCAGGATCCTCCTCTAGACCTGCTGAATCAAAATCTGCATTTTAACAAAATTTCTAGATGATTCATAAGCCCATTAAAGTTTGAAAAGCACTGGCCTAAATAAATGTTGAGTTCCTTCCAACTTAGATATTTGGGGAATAGAACTAAAAATGACAGGACTAGATATGATGTCAGCATTTGCAATAAAATCTACCTAATCCTTTATCTCTGCTTCCCTGTGTTGAAAATTTTGGACAACCTTTCATCCTTCAAGCATAGCCATGCTACCAAAGGAGACAAGCTAGTTTTTGGAGAACAGTTGTTACTCAGCATTAAGTTGCTGACAAATCGTTTCCACACAAAATTGAAATTCATAACTCAGGCATCTGGTCTAACTTTCAGGATTCCAAGCTTTAGTTGAAACAGTTTTGAGTTTGTGATTCATCTTCATACCCATCCTCATCCCCATGACTGTTGGCAAAGAACAATCTACCGGGAAATGAAACCATAAATAAATGGTAGTATAATTGGAAAGACAAGAGTGCTTTGAAACCTTTTATTATGCCATCAGAAAAGAAAAACATTGCTAGTAAGTATTCAGTGCTTCATGGTAGTTTCCTAATACATCACTCCATGTCTGCAGTGTGGTACCCAACATTCATTTTGCAGCAATGAATTACATATAGAGTTGACCCTTGAACACCATTAGGTTAGTAGAAACAATACCCCCCGTGCAGTCGAAAATCCATGTATAAATTAAACTCCCAAATTAGTAATAGCACATTGTTGACCAGAAGCCTTTCCGATAGCATAAAGTGTTGATTAAGATGTTTTGCATGTTATGTGTATTATATACTGTATTCTTACAATAAAGTCATCTAGAGAAATGTTATTAAGAAGATCATAAGAGCAAATATATTTACAGTATTTATTGTAAAAAAAGTCATGTATGATGGACCCACACAGTTCAAACCTGTATTGTTCAAGGATCAACTGTACATGCTTCCCATACTAATGATTTTCATCTTGAATTAGAAACCCACATAGAAATGGCTTTGTTTTTACTACAGGTTCCTTGATGAACAGACAATGGCAGGCATTCTTCTCTTTGTGAGAATTTTCAGTAACTAATGCAAGAAGCCTACTGGAAAGTAATAAACCTCATAATATATTGAATTTCACTTCTCCGGTGTCTCTTTGATTGTTTCTGTTTTTCTCCAATGGAAAATTTTCAAGATGTTTTTTGAAAATGTTACCAGCCTAAGCCTAAATTCATAAACATGGTTCTATTTTCTTTGGCTATTTTGTTCTGTTTTGTCCTTCATTGTTTTGTTTTAGAGCCTGTGCATCTCAGTTTTCTAGTTGATACTCACAGGGAAAAACATCATCTTAATAATAGTTATAAGTGGCCCAAGAGTGGTTTCTCAGACAGATCCTGTCATATTCAATATTTCTCCATGAAAAAGTAAAATGAAAAAAATGACTTTATTTCTGAAATATTTGAAAGTATAATGGTATTGAGAAATAGGAAATGAAATAATTTAGGACACAACTGAACTGAGTTAGAGTTAAACAAACAATAGAGACAGAGATATATTGCCTGAATCATGAATAACTATTTTCTTTTGTCTTTTAAGTGAATATTTCTCAAAAATCCTGATGATAAAATATATAATTTCGAGCACAATTATCTAAAGTGAACATTTTACATTGGGATGGAGGCTAACCTCTTTGAAGAGTTGTGTCCATCTACTGCAGGAGGATTTTCTATTAGGGTTAAGCAGCCATCAGCTAGAATAGCCCCAAACACTCACTGTCTGATGGGTGTACCTGCATTGATCCCTGCCACTTATTAATGAGAAAATTTATCAAGCCCTACTGTGTGCATTAGGAGTTACAGAGGGCACACAGGACATCAAAAACATGATACCTACATGTGAGGTACTTTCCATCTAGCAAGGTTGGCTGTCAGGTGAAGCATGCTTGGACAAATATGACCAGCCTCACCTGTTGGGGACTAACTGTGAGAGGAGATTTCAAGGATGCCAAGAAAGTTGCACTGCCCAAAAGAATATGTCCTGCAACCACTACCAGTTGCCTAAAGTACCACCAACCCACTATCTTATTAAATATGTATAGGTCTAGGTAAACTGTCAGCTAAGAAAAGTTATCTTTGAGGAATTCATGTAACTCTATATTGCACTAAGGAAATTCAGACAACAGTAGAGAATCAGTTGGAGGGAATGCCAGGGAACCCATCCTTTCAATTTCTCCTCTTAGTTTTCTTTCTATATGTTCAGTCATCTAATGTAGTCAATGTGAATGTGTGATTAAACAAAGAGTAATGGGCCCCTTCTTGTACATAATTATAAAAATAGTAGCCATCTTACTGCTATGGTGTATTATTGGCCAATCCCAAGACCATTTTTACTCATCTGTCACAAGTCATCTTCACCATCCTCTGGCCCTTTTCCACCTTGTGCTTAGTTAAAAAAATACCTACTATACAACTCCATCCTGGTCCTCCTCTGGTGAATGAATTCCTCTCCTTCTGTACTACAGTCTTGCTTGGCTTTTCAGAGAGTATAGAATGCTGTCTCTAACTGTGGACCTCCATTTGTCTGAGTCGCCTGCCAGATGGGGCAGGGACCTTGTTTTACTCTAGTTGTTCTCAATGTGGCCCCTGGACCAATGACAAGAGCAACACTTAGGAACTTGTTTGAAATGCAAATTCTCAGACTGTCTGCCCCAATCCCCCTGATTCAGAAGATTGGGGTGGGGGTGATTCTCTGTACTTTAACAAGCCTCTAGGGGGTTCTCATGCACACTGAAGTTTGACAACCACTCTTCTGCTCTTTGTGATTTCTGCTTTTCTGTCACAGTGTCTAAGTGACAGCCATGAACTGTTTTGCTGGCTCTGTTTAAACAAAACCAAACACTTAGGCATGACTAAGACAGAACCAAATTCCACAGCTAGGTTTACTTCTGTTCATTAGAGCTGAAATGTGTTACCCTTACTTACTGGACTGGTTGTCAGAAACGAAGAAGATTCTATCGAGTTATATCAGCCAGAATAAATTGCCAGCTGACACTCTTTGCATGTGGTAGTCACAAACACTATAAATCACTGACTGGAATTTGGTGACAGGTTTCCTGTTCCACCTCCCTGCAGATAACATCTTGTAAGTAAGTCATGGCGATACTAACAATATATTTACTGCATCTTCTAAGAAATATGACAATTCTGTGAGTTATTTTTCTTTTTGTGTATGAAATGTAATAAAAAAAGATTTATAGTGTTTCATTTCTTTTTCTATTATACTCTTTCACTGTTTTTATAATACTCTTTCAAAAATATAGATATATAATAACAAAAAATTTGCTTCCAGAATAGAATACATCTCATGTCACATTATATCTCTGTATGTGTGTTTTTCTCCACAGCCATATTTGTACACATGGGAAATAATCTTGTCTATAATGTTATCTTCAAAGGGCTGCCTCAAGGAATCTCAGCGTTGTTGGCAAAATTGAATTTTGCTACCCTGGATTACATTACTGCTTTTCTAATTTGACTATGGTTCATCCAGAACTAGAAAACCTGGTCAGTTGGCCTTTTGATTCCTTGCTCAGAAAACTTTTTCCACTTGTGCCTCAGGCTGAACTTGGACCTCATATTTTAACTTCCTATTCAAAGGACATGAGGTTCAGGCTTTTAATCCCTCTGAAAATGATGGTTTTGTTGCTTTTTCTTTATTCTTTGAAAGTGCTTGTGCTACTGGAGAATGGTGCAGGCCAAGGAGACAGACATGAGAAGGGGATTTTGTCTAAATTTGTGTAGATAACTGATTTGAATATGTGAACATACTGAGACCCACGACTTTTATCACTTCTAGAGAGGACATGCAGAAAATAGGAAAGTACACTGCCATAACAGTCCCAAAGGACGTGGCCTTTTAGTTTTGGCTGTGCCACTAACCATTTGTGTGACCCCAGCAAGCTACCATACATTTCTGATCCTTAGTCCTCTCAGCTAGGCAATGAAGAGCTTGGATATTATGACTTTCAGGATTCCCATCTAAGCCAAAATACTACTTTCTGGAATCTAACTTTATAATGTTTATATATAAAAATAGTTGATAGAGAATTTTGTATATCTTATCAATAGCTCTTTCTCTGAGCAACTAGGGTCAAGAACAAGAACATGAACAACACCCTTTCATTCTCCAAACCATGGAACATCATAGTGAGTTTTAAGAAGCAGAAATGACACTTTTCTACTACAAACTCTTCAGCCAATCCCTGCTAGGCCTATCTTCTGATATCTTTGGCATTACTTTTTGTATAACTTCTGGCAGACTTTCCCACTGATGACATTTTTTTTTCATTTAATGTTCCAAAACTAAATGAGCCCTTTGTGGGGGGCAAGTTGATATTTACTATGTAACATCAGAAATTCTCATTGATATCCTGTCTCCTTTGTGATCTGTTCTCAATGAATGTGCTTGTCTGAATCACTAGAGTAGGAAATCTCCTTACCCCCACTCTCAAAACAAGTGATCACTCAGAAAATCGATACTTGGTGGTAACCAAACACTCCTGCTTTTCTCAATGACTCTATCTTGCAATGGTTTTCAAATTGGCCTCCCTCTTCACAGGTCCCTGTGATGCCTCAGGAGCCACCTCTGTGATACCTGGCAGTGAGAACACTGGGGTCTCCATCTTCATTCAAACAGACCAATTCCACTGCTTCCTAGCTCCAATTTTATCAGTTTTTGTCCTGGAGTTCTATGTAGTATTTCATTTGGGGAAAAAATTTGACTGCTTAAAAGTTATAATGAAAAAGATGGAAAACCACTTCCTTGCTGAACCTCTCTAGATCTGCCCATATCATCAGGCTCCTTCTTTCAAAAGAGTTTTATATACTTTCCTCAGTTTATTTACTCACTTTACAGAAATATGGACATTGCCGCAGAGTATGGACATATGCCAATTACTGTGTTAGGTGTGGGGGAATTGAGGATAAAGTACACACTACTTGTCTTAGTCTGGGTTCTACTTGCAAGAGCAGACCTAAAGAAAAAGACTTTGCACCCCAATGTTCATAGCAGCACAATTTACAATAGCCAAGTGCTGGAAATAGTCCAAGTGCCCATCAGCAAATGAGTGGATCAAAAAACTGTGGTACATTTACACAATGGAATACTATGCAGCAGAAAGAAAGAAGGAGCTCCTACCCTTTGTTACAGCATGAATGGAGCTGGAGAGCATTATGCTAAGTGAAATATGCCAGGCAATGAAAGACAAATACCATATGATCTCACCTATAAGTGAAACCTAATCAATACAACAAGCAAGCAAAATAGAACCAGAAACATTGAAACTAAGAGCAATCAGACAGTAACCAGAGGGGAGGTGAGAGGGAATAATGGAGGAAAATAGGGGAAGGGCTGTCAAGGAACATGAATAAAGGACACATAGACAAAGCCACAGTGGGTAGGATCAAGGGTGGGAGGTGGGGATGGGTGGGTTGGGGGGAATGGTCAGGGGAAAATGGAGACAACTTTACTTGAACAACAATAAAAGAAAAGCAAATGAAGTATATTTGAAATGTCCAAGACTTGACAAGTCATTATGAAAGGACACTATATTGAAAAGAAGAAATAAAAATGGGGTTCTTAAAAATGTAAAAAAATAAATAAATAAAGACTTTCCTTTGGGACTGTGATCCCTGAGAGCAGGATAGCAGTAGAGAGTCTACAAAGCAGGGAAGGGAGAAAGCCAATACCAGGATGCATCAGCAAGATGATCATCCATTCCTGATATTCCCGCAGGAATCCAGAGTGACAGAGAATTAATGTCATTCCCCACTCCCAGCAGGCCTAATGTAAAGATGGTAGCAGTTGATTTGTAAATACACTCTAGCTCCCTCACTAGAGTAGTAGAGGTGGGCAATAAGAGTAACTGTTCTACGTTGACTCCCAGAGTTTCCCAGCAAGGTTAAGCTCCAGTTATCCACTAGAGCTTAGGAACTGCTTAGGTAAAACAGCCTTTACCTCCTGCCCTTCCCTGTCTTCCCCAAACCCCTGCCAGTGTTTTCTATAAATCTTCTCTCAAGTAAACTACTTGGACTTGAATCCTTATCTCAGAGTTGGCTTCTAAAATAACTCAACCTAAGAGAGATATTTAGTAGGAGATCAGAAATTGGGCTTTAAAATATAAAAGAGAGAAAGAGGCTGGGCAAGAAAAGTAGATTCAAAACCAAATAGTACTTTTATGTTTAACCACACAGTATCTAACATAATTCTCTAAGTACTGTGGACAATTCTTGGATGGATTGATGCATGACTTCAGATACCACATGGGTGAACTACTACCAATCTTCACTTCTGACAGCATAGTGTGTCTTAAAATAACCTGCTGTTTTCTGTGTTTTACTAATCTCTCACTATGGGCACCCAATGGGACATCTGGGATACCTGCTTTGTTTTTGGTAACTCTTGGTATCTTAGGTGTTCCCACCTTTGTTCCCACAGAAATTGAGAATTTTCGTGTTCCTAGTTTGGTTCTTCTTTTGACCCAACTCCTGTATTTATGACACTTGGAGAATATCTCCATAGAAGAAATGTGGTTCTCACTGGAAGGAAAGATGTGGTTGAGCAATCTACTGCCACAATTAACAAACAGTGCTCTGTAAAAACACTCTGATCCTGTGCAAACAGCACAAAATTCATGCTACATTTTAGATGTGTTTTTACATTTTTAATGTATTTTAAAACTGTGATGATAAAGCATCATGCATATTTAGATGTAGTTGCCAAATATAAACCCATTGAAGACTCTGAAGCACAGCTTCACTTTCTGTGCACTCAAAATAAAGGTTCTCACCCTAACTGGTGTGGGTCAGAGGATTGAGCGCTGGCCTAGGAACCAAAGGGTTGCTGGTTCAATTCCCAGTCGTGGCACATGCCTGGGTTGCAGGGCAGGTTTCCAGTAGTGGCCACTCGAGAGGCAACCACACATTGATGTTTCCCTCCCTCTCTTTCTCTCTCCCTTTCCCTCTGTCTAAAAATAAATAAAATCTTAAAAGAAAAAACAAAATAAAGGTTCTCTTACTGGAAATATGGTGGATGGCAACTAAATATTTGTTGAAGTAAATATCTTCTAGGCCTGTATCTAATTTCATATAATGTGTCATTGACTGGGAAAATTTTAGACCTGTAGGACTGTGTGTGTGCATGATAGAAACTCAGACATATCTGCTTAGCCCTTGTCCTAGGATAATAACAAGTGAACCCTGTAAATAGGAATATTGGAAAGACATGATCATTTCTAACTTTTAGGCTTGTAGTAGTTTGGACTAAATTGGCAATTTTTAGTATGATGACAAGAACTCAATTTGTTTTTTTCTTCCTTAAGGCAACTTTCATCAAGCAGATAATTAGCAAATGGTAGGTAAAAAAGGATTACTTTAAAGTAATATGCAACTGAAATCTGGAATGCCTGATTTCATGTTTTAAATGACTATTTATAGACCATGTAATAGATCACAATCACAGTGTTTCTGTCCTAACATAGGAACTGTCATTGTGCTACTGAATGAGTTTCAGAATACTCAACAACTACTGGATCACTGACTGATTATATATTGAGCAGTTTGTATATTCAGATCACAGTATGTGGGTTGGGTGCTGTATACACAGAAAAGCAAACCAATGCACTGGAATCAGTGTCTCCCTTAACATCCTGTTTACAGCTAAACACTCACAGGTCCACCATGCCTGCTAGCCAGGATGACAAATTGTGTTTGTGCTGGTCTGTGCTGCCTTTCAGTTAGGTTTTTTAAAGAGGTGGCCTGGCGTATTTTTGAATAATAATGTTTGTTTTTTCCCCTCACATACTGGAGGTTTTTCCTATGGCCTTGAATATAAGCTGTTGAATGCTTGAAAGCCCTCACCACACACTACAGGTCTTTTTCAAAGAGTACGGCATTAGGAAATTCTTCTTTCTGAGATGAATAACACAGTTTCAAAGTGGTTGCAGCTCCTGAAATTAGTAGGACTTTGGAGAATACAGGACAACTTGAACTTAAGGTGCTTAAGATGCTTGTAAAATTTTATGGTTCTTTCATGCTTTTGCTTTCATGTTCTAAAATACAGAAGGACCTTGAGGGAGAAAAGAGGAAGCAAAATGTATCAGAAGGGAAAAAAGCCTTGTGAATGCTACCTGGAGGGCAAAACTGTGAAACTGGATCTTAATTTCCTTTTTGTTTTTCAGAAGAATATCACTGTCTGTGGCCTGTGAAGGGCAAAATGTTCCAAAGTCAGACTTGGCTGGTGTGGCTCAGTGGATTGGGTGCTCGCATGAGAATGAAAAGTTTGCTGGTTTGATTCCCAGTCAGGGCACATGCCTGGGTTGTGGGCTAGGTCCCCAGGAAGGGGTGTGGGAGAGGCAACCACACATTGATGTTTCCGTCTCTTTCTTCCTATCCCTCTCTCTAAAAATTAAATTTTTTTTATTTTAGTTTATTCAGTACAGTTTCTATCCTTTACTCCCATTCCAGCCTGCCCACCCATTCCTCCCCTCCTCCCTCCCTTTTCCAACTCCCCTAGTTTTGCCCATGTGTCCTCTATATTTGTTCCTGTAAATCCTTCCCTTCTCCCCTGAAATTCCCTCCCCTCTCCCCTCTGGTCACTGACAACCCGTCCTCCATTTCAGTGTCTTTTGTTATATTTTACTTGTTTCTTTGTTGTTTAGGTTCCTGTTAAAGGTGAGATCATATGGTATTTGTCTTTCACTGCCTGGTTTATTTCGCTTAGCATAATGCTTTCCAGCTCCATCCATGCAAAATTAAAAATTTTTAAATAAATAAATAATGTTCTAAAGTCACTTGCTGTAACAGACCCCAAATTCCACATGCAACCAGTTTTTCCCACATGACTGATTGGACAAATTGTAACTGACTATAAGAGTTCTGGAGCCCCCTTTTCTCTAGTTGCACTTCTCATTCTTCCAATTTCCTATCTTCTATCATTTATGGTCTGTTTAATAAGTATTTTTATAATACCAACTGTGTGCTATGTCCAGCATAATGTGAAGATACAAAGCTGGAGATAATGGTGAGAAAAACAGACACCTTCTGGTATCTCTTAGAGTCTACAATCTAATGTATACAGATAATATAACTGCAACCACTCTGAGTGCTGCCAAGGAGGATAAGAGAGGCTATGAAAGCACAAGAAGTTCTATCTATCTGGGGGTCAGGAAACAGGCCCCTGTAATGCAGTAATGGTGAAGCTGAAATCTGAAGGGGTATTCCAGACTGTGTGAAGAATGTAGAAAAAGGCTCTGGGACAGGAAGGAAGGTGAATGCTCCTGGAACCAAAAGGCCAGAACAGAAAGTTGGAGGGAGGGTGGGGAGAATTGGAGGGAGGGTCCTGCAGCAGATTAATGGACCTCTTTTTGGTCTCTTCTGGATTTTGGTCTCTATGTAAAAGAAAATTGGCAGCTGGTAAACAGTTAAAAGAGAGATGTGACAAGATTTGATGAATGTTTTTAAAAGACCACTCTGGCTGGAGGGTAAGAGGTTGGACATCAGCAGGAGTGGTTATAAGGGAACAATGTGGTAGCAGAAGAGAGAAAACTGGAGAATTTCTGGAAATATTTATGCCAGTACCTGAGGGCTGCATCGGAGAGAGGCAGTATGAAGGTACTGGAATTAATGCGCAGGTTCCCAGGCGGAATTGCGTCTGAATATTGTGGCCATTAACTGAGAGGCAGGCAGGGCAGGAGAGGGGGTCAAGGAGTTTTGTGTGTGTGTGTGTGGGAGGAGAGCGAGGTGTGGATGGCAACAGAAGGGAGGAGAAGTTAACTGCCTTGTAGTATCAATGCCACCAATCTTTCTAACCAAAATATTGGCTTTGGAATTTTAGACAGTGATCCATACTAAGAAATACATTTTTCATAGCCTCCTCATACACAGTGTATATAGAAATTCATAAAACAGTGCTTTCCTGTTCCATGTGCAACTCAGGGATATTTCTTGTCTTGCTCCATTAAAAAAAAAGACATCAGTGTGGGCCCTGAGGCAATGACTTTGGCAATAACTGCAGTGGCGACCATTGTGGATGACGTCCTTTGTGACGTCGGTCCA
>CM052552.1:46334241-46346386 GCA_028533065.1 Trachops cirrhosus
GCCACATGCCGCTCTGCATACAGAGACTACAATTTAAGGAAGATAAATGAGCCCAACATTCGTCACCTGAGGTTTCAAGATGGCAGAGAAGATACTGCGCGTGATTTAGAAACAAAAGACCAGACCCGAGACACCGCTATTGATACCTTAGCTGAGAAATTAGCTGCCACTGATTTCTCTGAGCCGAAGGGTCTCATGGGGGAGCCAGAGAGCAAGCAGGGACACAGCAGAATCTTCATGGATAAACAAGAAAGACAGCGGCAGTTCGAATTGAGAAGGAAGCTGCATTACAGCGAAGGACTGCACATGAAATTAGGTAGGGAATTAATTGCAAAAGAACTCCAAGGTGAAGAAATGGGTGATGAAAACGAAGAAAGCCCACCTGTTACCAATGAAGAGATGACTACAGCAGGAGCATCAGATGATGGCCCTGTAAGTGATGAACTGTAGACTTCAACAGGCTAAGCATAGAAAACATCTATCCATGCTGCAACTGTTGTCAAACCCTGTTAGTATAATAGACTTTTCTAGTTCTGTATAACTGTGCTTCAAGTACTGAAATACCATCAGTTAAATTGTGCTGTAATGGTTAAATAGTAAACTTCTAAGTAGATTAAATGGAAAATGGCTGCTTGATATTCTTGTCTGGTACTTTTCCACAAATACAGATCCTGACATCAGTCCATAACCATATTACTTTTATAAAACAGTTAATGTATGTATTATTTAGGTTTTTTGAGCTTAAAGGAGGACTAATTTATATTCACTTATAGATGTACTAGCTTTTATAGGAAAGGTTTTGTTACAAAACCAAAATGCAATTGACACAGCAACTTATATAGTCAGATAAATATTCAAAGTGCAAACCACTTGTTTTAGAGTGATTTGCCTGTTTAATTGGGAGAGAATATAAGTTATTGTTACATTTTCTTAGCATAGTATCTTTAAACTTTCTCTTAAGTTTCTTTCAGTGTTTATAAGGAAATGACTGAAGTTTTTCTTATCAGAAATAGTCCCTTTTTATGAATTATCAGGTTAAAATTACACCAGTGTCTGTTCTATTTCTTGTACACTCTGGGAAATACACTCTGATGCCAGTACTTTTTAAAGTTTAATGTTATCTCAGTAGTCTGTTCTCACACCTGTCTTAACTTCTATCCTTTGTGTCCTCAGACCCCCCCACATTTATGAAGTATCATATTGTCAAGACATTGATACGTCTCAAATTTTCTATCACCTGATACAATAATTTCATTTCCATTTTGACCATCATGGCCTATTCAGTTGTTTTATATGTAGAGAAAATAGATTGAATAGCAGAGGTACTAGAGTCAGAAATAGAATTCCACTGCTAAATTTCTATACATTTTTGCCTTACAGCTTGCTAAATAATTTGCTATTATTAGTTTATCATTTGACCAAATTAGCTTTTAGAAAACTGGGATTTTTTTCACGATAGAATCCTGAGCAACTAGTGACATGATTATAGTCCCTGAATGTACAGTCAGAAGTAAACCCAAAGGTGTGTGTGTGTATATCCCTTTTTCTTAATTTAAAATTTTACTTAGATAATTGTAGATTCACACACAGTTTTGAGAAATAACACAGAGTGTGCCCTTTACCCAGTTTCTCTCAATGGCAACATATTGCAAAACTATAGTACAGTGACACAACCAGGATGTTGATGTTAATACAATCAGATATAGAACATTCCGTCACCACAAGGATCCCTCATGTTGCCCTTTTATAGCCACATCTGTTCTTCATTCTCATAATTTTGTCATTTCCAGAATGTTATATAAATGAACTCATAGTATGAATCTTTTGGGATTCACGATAGTTTGTTTAGCCATTCACATATTGAAAGAAATTTAAACTAGTTCCAAGTTTTGGTATTACAAATGAAGCTGCTATGGACATTCATGTACAGGTTTTTGTATGAACATTAAGGTTTCACTTTTCTGAGGTAAATGTCCAGGAGTGCAATTGCTGTCTCATGTGGTAATTGCAGTTTCTTAAACTGCTACATTGTTTTCCAGAGTGGCTGTGCCATTTTACAGTCCCATCAGCAATGTATGAACATTCCAGTTTTTCTGCATTCTCACCAACATTTGGTATTGTGACTTTTTATTTGAGTCATTTTTATAAATGTGTACTGTGTTGCAACCATTTAAGGCTGGGAAGATCCATGGTATTCACACAGACAGAATAATATTCAGAGCTGTTAGGATGCCTGGCATACCTTTATTCATGGGTAGGTGAGCCACACAAGCTGCAAGCTGCCTAACAATTTGCATGTCTCTGTGTGGCACACGTCCTTGCTCCCCAACATGGCACCAGTACCCTTGTGTGTGTCTAACTGGTGAGAAGCCTCTACTTATTTAAGTACTAGAGGGGAACAATGCCAGAAAACTGTCATAACATTACACAGCATAGCATAATTCTGTGCATGCAAGACCACTTCATGTTATGGGAACAGTTTATCAAACCCAGCCTCAAGGCTATGAGAACACTCATTACCAGGCCCCTCCAAGGCTATGGGAACACTGCTTCCCATAGTTGCCCAGACACCTGGGTAAGGAAGCCAGACTGCCTCCACTTACCCTACATGTACTAATATCTTAACTTGCATTTCACTAATGGCTAATGATGTCGAACATCTTTTCACGTGCTTATTTGCAATCTGTATATCCTCTTCTGTGAAATATCTTTTGCCCATTTTCTAGTTTTATTATTTGTTTTTATTGTTGAATTTTGAGAATTCTTTGATTTGCAAATCTTTTCTCACAATCTGTAGATTATACTCTTACAAAGACTTTTAGAGAGCAATAAGTTTTTAATTTTGATGTGGTTCAATTTAACAATTTTTCCTTTTGTTCATGAGGCTCTTGGTATGCCAGTCAAATGTAATCCAGAAAGACATTTTTTCCACATGATGATTTCTTAAGTTACATGGTACTAAGCTATATCAAAAAAGGACCTTTATTATTTAAGTTTGATTTTCCTGTGGAGAAAGAAATATGAGAATGTTTAGTTTCAGTTTCAGCTTTTTCAGTACCACCTCCTCTGCTGAACTCCTTTGATGTCATCATTTGTTTACTTATTTTTCAGTGTGAAATTCAGCAAGGTTAGTAACAGAACCCTTGTGGCTCTATTGCTCTGAGTTCTATTGCTCACTGCCAATAAGAACTTGGCTCTCAGTGCCAGAGTTTGGTAAAAAGGAAAGGAATTATTTAATTAAAAGTTATACAGGTTTACAGAGACATTGAAATTAATAACAAACTGACAGTAAGCAGAGGGGAGGTGGAAGGGAATAATGCAGAGAAAAGGGGGAAAGGTTTTCAGGAATATGTATAAAAGACACATGGAAAAAACCAAGGTGGGTGGGATCAGGGGTAGGAAGGGGGATGGCTGGGGTGGGGTGGGAGTGGCGGGTGGAAAATGGAGACAACTGTGCTTGAACAATAAAAAAGTTAAAAAAAGAATAAATAGAAAAATGGGGGAAAAAAGTTAAACAGATTTAGAGTAATGGCAGAATTTTGCCATTTGGTCTTACTCCCTTTGAACACCCCCAAACACACACAGTCCTGCCCCTCCCTCTTTGCCCAGTCAGGCTAGTCTCAGAGCATGTCAGTTAGAGGTACCGCCTTCTTTCAGGAAAAAAAAAAGTTCACAGCTCACTTCTAGTTCCTCCCAGTAATCTGTGCTCAGCTGGGCAGGCCTTCCGCAGTTTCCAGCACCATCAGCTGTGTCCCCTCAACCTCCAGTTCTTTATCTAAAATCATGTGGCACCTCCTCATGGCTGGCCAGTGAGGGTCCTTCCACCCCCTTTGGACCCACATGGTCCAGCAAGGTCCTGCATTGTCCCTTACACATGGCGATCTGCTTTTAGTTTAAATCTTGGCCTGGATCCTCCTCTGTAACCCCATTTCTGACTCCTCCCACAATCAGCTCCACCTGCTAGCTTTCCCATATTTTCTGCCTTTCTTGGCCACCATTGTTAGTCTGGGCAAGTCTGGCTCCGTGGTGTGGAGCAAACCAAGTCCAAGTTCTCACACAGGTGCTATAACCAGGGGAGCTGCTTCCCAGCTGTACCATGAATCAAAGTCAGACCCATCTCCCTGGCCCAGGAAAACTATTCAGCATCACTATGAAGCTAGCCTGCTGTTATTGATATGCAAAGTAATTCTCAATGACTCTGCTCATGTTTCCCATTCCCCAGCCAAGTTTTTGGGGAATATCCTATATTCTTGGACACCTCAAGTTCTGGACTCAGTTCCACACCTGTTACAGGTTGGTTTTTTAAAACCTGGAACACATAGCCCTGGCTGGTGTGGCTCAGTGGATTGAGCACTGGACTGTAAAGCAAAGGGTCGCTGGTTCGATTCTCAATCAGGGAACATGCTTGGGGTGTGGGCCAGGTCCCCAGTATGGGGCCTGCAAGAAGCAGCTACACATTGATGTTTCTCTCCCTCTCTTTCCCCCTCCCTTCCCCCCTCTCTAAAAATGAATAAATAAAATCTTTTAAAAAATAAAATGTGAGACACATAATGGTATTAAATTTATACCAGGGGTGTAAATTTTTATAATATACCAGGGGTGTCAAACTCATTTTCACTAGGGGCCACAACAGCCTTGTGGTTGCCTTCACAGGGCCAAATGTAACTTTAGGACTGTATATATGTAACTACTCCTTAACTAGGGGCAAAGAGCTCGGTGCTCCTGTGGGGTAGAAACAAGGTGCTAGCGGCATAAAACACGGTGGAGGGCCAGATTCGACCTGTAGGTTTTATGTTTGTCATGTGGTATAAATGGATTAAGTAAGAGTAACTTCCACTTGAAGGTTAAGGCAAATGTATTTTCCCCCTAGATTTTGAAATTGCTTATATTTTTTCTCTATACTAGTACACTAAAAAACATGTTGTAAGAAGGCACAATGATATAAAAAGAATAAGTATCAAAAGTCACTAAATTGGTTCCTTTAAACTCCAACCTCCAATTTTACCAAAACTGAAACCAAAGAATCTTAATATTTTCAGCTAAAATATTTTGTTCTTTGTGTATAAATATCACATGGGAGTAACACTGTAGGGGTTTATCTGCCATTTGCACCTTATAATAAATGAAGAATATGGTAAAAATTATTATTTAGGAAGGGAATGAGCCAGATTTGGGGTGGTTATAAAAATAAAAGGAAAGAAAGTGGTACCCAGAAGTGAGGAATTGGGAAGGGAGGAAGAAAAGATTGAGAAAAAAATAATGAAGCATTAAGTTCACTAGCTTTAAAAGTTATGGCTAGCTCTCAATGAGTCATTGACTGAACTGTCATAAAGTGGACAAAATCTTAGTTGTGAAATAATAAGGAAAAAGATAATTCTCATTTCTACCCTGCCAAATAATTATAGTAATACTACTGATACAGGTGGGCACAGATAACCAGGTTCTTGGTGATCGGGACAAAGAATTGAACCGAACACCCAGAGTTTATAGCAGAGAACATGGGAGCAGGCCAACTCCAAGCAGAGATTGACCTCATGGGCTGGAGGGACTCTATTCTTAAAGGGTAGATCCTTCCTGGCTAGTTTTGGAAGGCTTTTACTGCGCATGTACAAGTAGTTGTATTACTTTAAAGCTACTGCACATGTGGTCTCCCATGATTTTCCCTGATTGGCCGCCAGGGAAGGGGGTCCCACAATGTTACTGAATTGACCCCCCTTCTCCTGGGGTCCCCCTGTACTAGGTTCACTTTTCCCATCACCAGAGAATTATAACTTTCCATGTTAGAGATTGGTGAAAAGGAAAGGAGTTATTTATTCAAGTTATACAGACTTAAGAGTAATGACTTAATGTCTTCATCAGAATCCCAAAGTCCCTTAAAACGAACACACACAGTACTTCCTTCCCCTCTTTGTCCAGTCTGAGATACTGCATCTCAGGAAAAGAAATAGAAGTCCATGGCTCAGGCAGCCCCTGGTTCTTCCCAGTAATCCATGGTCAGCTGGTAGGCCTCCCCCGGTTCTCGGCACCATAAGCTTTGTCGCCAGGATATCCAATTCATCCAAAGTCCCGTGGCACCTTCTCATGGCCCATTGGTAAAAAGTCCTTTCTCCTTTTTCTTCCAGGCAAAGTCTCTCTTGCTTCCTAAGCCACGTGGCCAAAAGGAGCACCCCAAAGCCATGGGGTCCTCACTCTCGCCAAGGCCATGGAGGCTGCGGGGGGGGCAGGTGTCGCCACTCTGCCAAAACCACATGGTTCTCTGCCAAAGCCGAGTGGCGCTTCTCAGCCTTAGCCGGCCACGTGGTGATCTTCCCATGGCTGCAGGGGTCCTGACTTTGGCCAAAGTCTCATGGTTCTCCTCACTGCCATAGCCGTGTGGTCCTCCCTTCAATGGCTGCTGCATCTGGGTTAAAATTCCCAATCAAATCTTCCTCTGAAGCTCCATTTCCGACTCCTCCCACAATCAGCTACACTTGGCAGGACTCCCATATCCTTCCAGCTTTACTGGGCTGCCAGAGCAAGTCTGGGCAGGTGTAGCCCCAGGATTTGAGCCAACCATCTCCAAGCTCTCATGCAGGCTCTGTAACCAGGGGGAGTTGCCTACCAGTTACATGTTGGGTGGAAGTCACTCCCTTCTCCCTGGCTCAAAGCAAGGCTGCAGCAATTTAACATATCCATGAAAGCAGTTAAAGGTTTTAGATATGTTAAATGACCATGCCAGAGGTTAGCTGCAAAGCTGTTGCTATGCAAAACAGCTCTCAATGGCCCTGCTCCATGTGTCCCTTCCCCCAACTCACACCTATGGGGGGGTTAGAACATCCTATATATCTTTCTAATATTTCCTAGACACCTTGAGTTCTGGACCCCATTACAAATCCTTCTTTTGGGGGCGCCCTGGCTGCACCCTCCTACACTACCACCACTACTATTACAATTAATTGTCATTTGCTGAGTATATGAAATGTGTTGGACAATGTTCCAGGGCCTAAAATGAATTGTCTCATTCAATTATGCCAACAGTCCTATGAAATAGTATTGTTTTCCACATTTTAGAGATTATGAGATTTAAAATAAAGGAAATTGTGTAATTTACCCAAATCCATAGCTGGTAGTTGATGAAATCTGGGTTCAAGCCCAGGCCTATCTAGCTTACTCAGACATAGTATTTTCCCCACTATACAACACTGGCTCTGTTCAAGTTCCTGATGTGATTGAAGGTCGTCCCCTCACTCCTTCCTAAGCACAAATGTCTACCCTGGCAATGTAACAGGAGTTGCTTTTCTGTACAGTTGTGGAGTGCGAGTGATCTAAGGAAATGTTCAATCTATGAGCTTCCCCCACCCTCTGCAACACTGCCCCAAACCCCAAGTCCTCTTTTCATTCCCTGCTCTGAGACTGTGCTCAGCAAGGAATCTGATCATTTACTCATACAAAGATGCCACTGAATGAAAGTAGCATATTTGTCCATTGTAATTTAAATAAGTAAATAAACATTTACCAAGGGTGTTGTGACCATTCAAGGCCGGGCAGATCCATGGTATTGGTGAAGACAGAATAATATTCACGGAGCCCTTGGGATGTCTGGCATGCCTTTGTTCATGGGTGGGTGAACCACACAAGCTGCAAGCTGCGTGTCTCCTTGCATGGCCCTTGCTCCCCAGTGTGGCACCCATTGTGGCACCTGTCCCCTTGGTGTGTCTCCCATCATCACCTCCAGCAGGGAGTCCCTACCTGTTTAAGTAGTAGAGGGGAACAAAGCTGGCAAGATGCCAGAAATTATATAACGTAACATAATTCTGCACATGTGAGCACACTTCATGTTATGGGAACAGTTTATCAGACCCAGTTTCAAGGCTATGAGAACACTGCTTCCCTTAGTTACCCAGACACCTGGATGAGGAAGTCAGATAGCCTCCACTTACCCTACACCAAGCATCATGTGTCACAGCCACTAGCTGGTGATAGGAAAAGAGACACGTGAATGGTTCTAAAATGATCGTTTATGAAGCCTTCTAGGAAGAAGATATCTATATTTTAAAAAAGGACAAGAGCCCCTGTTTAAGTTACATACCTACTTGAAAGCAAAGAAATGGTTTCCAGATGCCTGTGGAATAAGCACTAGCCTGCACAGGAAGTCTGCTCTCTTCTGAGTACATTTTATCTTAAAAGAAAGGACAGAGGGAGCTAGCCCTTGAGACCTGTTCTGATACAGGAGAAAAGGACACCCAAATCATACCTAGCTAAGGTTAGTGAAGAAGCACAGTGCAGAAGTGATAAGGTGAAAACCATAGGCGATTCACAGATGGGGAAGTAAATAGAGACAGAGATGAGGACATCAGAGGGAATAACAAATGCTTCTGCATTGAGTGGGGAGTGTGGACTTGGTGAATCCTTTCCTGCAAGATGATGCTCAGAGTTTTGTTTTTATGTTATTAAAATGAGAAATTATAAACACTTCATGTCAGAAGGAAAGCAGTTATGTAAAATGTGAACTATAAACCATGTTTCCTTTTGTTGGGTATGTTGCTTTAAGTAGTTGGATTGTCTTCCTATGGAACATGGGGGCCTATTTTTGAAACTGTGGGTGAGGGAAAGTGCTGGTTTGTGATGTAGGGACAGAGGTGCACAGTCTTATATCTTCAATCCTTCATGGCCTGACTCCTGGGGAGGAAGTATGGAGGAAGATCAAGGAGTGGCAGGAAGAGAGACTAGTCAAGCTGGAGCATAACAGAAGGAAAGAAGAGAGGGAAGGAAAAAGGAGATGTAAGACTTAAGCTCTGTAGGGGAATATTTGGGGGAAAAAAATGACAGCATTCAACATTATAGATCTCTTGCATTTCTCTAATGTTTAAAAATTTTATATCCGTGCCTTGTGTTATTAAGCCAGTTCCTGTCTGTTTTACAAATATTTTATGAGTCCTGCCACTCCTATGTCCCTGACAACAAATTAGGGGTTGGAGAGGGCACCTGTGCTAGAGGCTGTGTGGGGCAGGGCGAGGGGAGCAGTACTGAGAAGTACGGTTTAGCAAATACATACAAAATAAGGTGGCCAGAAAGTCAGAGATTTGGGAGTAAGATGATGTCATGTGTAGGGCCACACCACTCAGGTGCTACTTCTGTGCACTACTACCTCCCTTCCCCTTTTTCTCTATCTTCTATCTCCACTCTAGTCTCAGGTGGCTGTGAAATCTCCCTCTATGTATTGATGTCTGCTCACACTATTGTTTACCCAACACAGTACCACACTTTGATTATTAAGATTATTAGGCACAAATATTGAATGGAGCTTACAAAACTCAAATTTAGGGAGAATACAATGAGAAATCTTTTATAAGAAACATGATCAAATTAGCACTATTATTTTAAAATTAGAAAAAGGCAGTCCATCAGCTAGAGGATATAGCATTTATACACACTTGGGGGATGTGGGAAACTCAGAGGGGACTGAGGGTTTGTCAGTGTCCGCACTGATTGGACTTTAGAAGCTGGAGCTGCATGTGTAGGAGATATTGGGGTGTTTAAGAATGCAGGCTACAAAAAGTCTGGAGAGAATGAAAAATTGTGTGTGTACACCTGTTTTGTGTGTGGTGCTGGTATGGGGCAGGGTAAAAGCTGCCTTAGGCATTCTTCTTCACCAGTATAAATACAGATCTCTAATACAAGGTTATACATTATTAGCTTCTAAAAATATAAAGAATTGTTTTTCTCATTGTGTAGGCAGAACATTTTTGCATCACTGAACCTACCTATGCGTGCTGGGTACTAATATCCACTTTTTGCAAAAAGCCTCTTTCCATTTTCTCTTTTTCCCTGTTTTACAGCAGACTCTTCGAAAGGTGCATATAAATCTGGTTTCCATAGCAATTGCAAGCATCTGTGATAACCCAGAGCTTCGAAGTTATAATATACAGGGTACCCTATTAATAAGTTTGAGACCACATTTTCATGAGACAACAGCTCAGCCACTGATAGATAAGGTCAGACCCCATCTCCAAACTTTAAATTAAATCAAGATACATCAAAATGTAACAGAAGGAGTGTCCTTTTGGGAAGTATGCTATTAAAAAAATATGTTCTTTGTGGAGGTAAAACAGTTGCTGTCGTGGTTTGTAATGCCCAGACGGAAAAGTTCTAAAACAGATACAGCTTCTTCTGTGTTATTAATGACATGTTGTCATTCCCTTATGGTTTTGTGAGTTTTTCCATTGGTAGCTCAGACTCTAAAATAGAACGCAATCTTTTGCCCCAGGAAGAACAGATGTGATGGATAATTCTTGTCAGGTCTGGAATAATGCTAGTTCATTTATAATTTATTAACTTGTTTATTCATTCACTAAGTGCCAAGACTCAGATCCTGCCTTTAAGGAGTTTCCAGATTAATGGAGAGTTCAGCCTTAATCACCATGTCATTTCTGTACTATGCAAGAGTGCTCTACAGAGACCTTTGAGGGGCATTGCTGGAGGTCTTGAAAGACCTTCCTGTAGGGTTGATTTCTAGGATAACACTTGGAGGAGAAATAGAATTTAACCAAAGGAAGAGACGTGGGACCAGGGAGATTGGTATTCCAGATATAGGTAAGAGATAATGTGGCTGTTTTCAGGGAACAGCATGGTGTCTTACTAAAGAGAATGTAGGGGATTAAAGAGGTAAGAAGGGCTCTTTAAGGATTCAGGCACCACACAAAGACAAAGAGAACTACTAATATTTTAAAGCAGCAGAGGGACACAGTTAGACTCCTGTCTTTGCAAGATTGTATGGCTGCAGAGTAGAGCCTGGAATGAAACAGGGTGTGGAGGTAATAGCTGGAGGCATGAACATAAACGTGGCATTGGTCTCAGGAAACTAATAATTTTAATGTTCATATATTGAACTTCTCACCTTTCATTCACAGTAAAGTCATACCATGCTCTACACCAGTGCCATGCAAAGCTTGGTGCCCAGAACTGCTCCATCAGCATCAGCTGGAAGCTGGTTACAAATGCAAATCCCAGGCCCCACCCCAGACTTACTGAACCAACATTTTAGGCTAGTGCCACAGTATTCTGTGATTTAACAGGATTCCTATAGGATCCTAATAGATACTCACATTTGAGAAACACTGCTCTACAAAACAGCATTTATGTCTTATTGAAGTAGCATCGATTAATAACATTGTGTATGTTTCAGTGCTTTCCTCCAAACGTCTAGTTTCCCTTGTCACAGTATATTTCAACCACTCTACCTGTTTTACCCTCCACCACCTCCCTTCCCATCTAGTAACCACCTATCTGTTGTATCTATGAGTTTGTTTTCAGTTTGCTTTGTTTTTGTTCATTTCTTTCTTTATGTTTTATAGTCTACATATGAGTGAAATCATATGATCTTTGTCTTTTTCATCTCTTATTTCACTTAATCAATTAACCTCAAAATTCATCCACCTTGTTGTAAGTAGAAATATTTCATTATAACAAATGACTAAATGACATTCCATTACATATGTATATGATGTATAATAAATAATAATCATCTAAATATGCAATACAAAACATCATATATAACACCATATATCATGCCACATGCATCATACATACACATGACATACAATATACAACACATAACACACACCACATAATATATAATAATTATTATATGTGATATATCATATATTATGTGCCATATGCTGTATGGCATATATTACATGTGCTATAATATGTGTTGTGTGTTTCATGATGTGTGTCACACATATCATGCATAATAGATTATATGCGCATATAAAATGTATCTGTGTGATATGATATATAACATACACTCTATATAATTCAGGTATTCATATATTATATATTGTATGTGAATAATAAATAGAAATTCTATATCATACAAATATAAATATATATTTATAATACATGTCAAAATATTATATATAAGTATATATAAAACATATGTCATATAAACATATATTATTATATAGTAAATACATCTTATTATAACATTAAATATACATTGATTATATATTCATATACATTACATATATTATATTAATATGTAGTTACATATTTTATATATAATTTATATGTTTTGCATTATACTCAAATGTAATGTTTATATTATATATTCATATATTTATCTATCTATATATTATATATCATATATATTTATATGATGCAATCT
>CM052552.1:46346886-46369896 GCA_028533065.1 Trachops cirrhosus
GTTATGCATGTTATAGTATAACATATATGAATGCATATTATGTTTGAATATGATTTAATATATTGATATATAACGTGCATATTAATATTTAACATGCACCATGTATTAATATATGATATATATTATAGTATATGAATATAATATATTAATACTTATGAAATAATATATGTGATATATACGTTATATGTATTATGTAATGTATTTATATATTGTGTATAATGTATTATATATAATCTAATGCATTATGTGTGGTGTATGGTATATAATATATAGTATTTGTATTGTATATGATATATATAATACATATATTCATGATATATTGAGTATACCACATCTTCTGTGTTCATTTATCTGTCAATGGATTCTTTGGTTGTTTTCATAACTTCACAATAATATAGCCTTTTAATTAGCTGAGCTCAGTTCTCTGTGGGACAGACCTCACTGTTACTGTGATGTGTGTGTGTGTGTAATATGCATACAATTTTGGAAAAATTCATAACACTGAATGTCAATACTGCACACAGATTTGTTGGGAAGTTCCTACTGTTATGCTGCCTTATTCAATTTACAACTCTACTTAATCTCTCCCAACACCTCCCCATGCTACTCTTTCTCTAATTCTTCCTTCTCATCCTCTTGAACACTTCTTCCCTCCCCAGACACACACACTCACTAGTGCAGAGTCCCAGGACTTTTCTATATCTCCATCTTTCCTTTGGCTATTCATTTTTCCTACAATATATGTCTCCCTGTTTTTACTGCATGTTTTACTTAGTTTTCCACATTCGATGTAAACCACACTGCAAACTTTCTAGTCAGAAAACTGCCTTGGGGGAAGTGGAAGAGTGTAGTAATTGAGAATAAAAGATTTAGAGTCAAAAGGATCTAGACTGGAATCCAAACTCTATTATATATTATCTGAGTCTCCTGAGGCAAAGTATGTCACCCCTCTAAGCCAAGTTTACCCACTGTCAAGTGAGGACAATAGTAATACACTTCACTTATGGTTGTTGAAGGATTAAATAAAAGGATGTTAGTAAAACACATGGCCTCTAGCAAGTAGTTAATAAATTGTAGCTATTATTATTTTTCTTATCTGCACACATTTTCTCTATATCTGTTAAACTGCCAATTACTTCTGTAATAGTGCTAGACATTTCTGAATGTATTTGTTTTCTCCCATGGCACAAAGAGTCTCCTTGGTAGGATCTGTGTCTACATGTCTGATGTCTCCCAGAACAGTACCTTATAGATGTTATAGAATGGAACCGAGAAGGTGCACTTGAACATTTTTTTCTCCTGTTGAATTGGATTCTATAATCCCCCTTTGATTTACCTACTCGAATACAGCTTCTTCAATGAGGCCCCTCAAGCTTCAGTGCCATGACCTGTGAGGAGCACAGGTGAAGACAAGTGAAAAGGTGACGGTCTGAAAAGACAAAGCTTGAGTAGCAGCTGCTCAAGTAACCTTCTCTTTCAAGATGTCCTTGGTGTTTTCCTTACCACTAAGTTTGCAAAATTAAAGATGAAATTGGAGGACAGCAACCGAAATTTAAGATATAAAGCCATTCTACATTTTAATTTAAAAATGCATTGAAATGTCTAAGACACAACCAAGTTTATGGAATAAGGGAATTAATTTTGTCTCATGAATCCAAACTACAGGTAAAACCCATATTCAGGTATTTGTAGCAATACATGACCCTTTATATTCTCAGAATGTTTCTAATTTTTTTCTTCTGAATCCACTTTATTACTTACTGCCAATTTTGATAGCAACATAAATTTTTAGGCCTGGAAGGGACCTTAAAGACCCTTTAGTCCAACAGTCTCGCTTCAAAAGTAAGGTTCTTTGTCTCATAAGCAGCAGAGACCAAAAGATCACCCAGGGTTTATGAAGACAAGGGGAGGCAATGTTCATATATAGCCATACAATCTCTGTCTTTATATATGGGGAACATAAATTGAAGACAAATTAAAGTGTGTTTTCAAATTGATTTGAGAACTACTTTTGTTTAGAACACAGAAAAGCCTCCAAGGAGATTCTATCCTTTTCTAGAAAGCCAATGTCCATTCTGGTTGATACATTTCCTTTTCTAGTTATATGGGGAAGCACCTTGCTCCTCTGAGAGCAAATGAGCATAAACACCATATAGGAAAATAAGAAAGATCAGTGGTGCACCTAAGACAAACCACTACCCAGGTTGAATTCCTCATCTTCTGTGATAGAAAAGGGAGCACTCAGTCCCTTCACTGCTTCTATCACCTCAGCTTCTTCAGTTGTGAGATACAGAACTACCTATGTCATGGGGTTGTTGTGATTAAGTAATGCATGGAGAGGTCTTAGAACAGAGTTAGGCACTGTCAGCCACATTTAATATTCCTCCTCTGTTAACACTGTCTTGAAGCTTTTCCTGGTGTTCTAGGATTAATCTCAGCTAACCAAGGGCCTACCTTTAGACTTCACATTGAACTAGGGCAAACTCTTCTGCCTACAGATAGGCAGGATGCATCATAGTAGCTATCCTGCCCTTGAAATCATAGGCTAGGCTTGGTGCTTGAACTGACACTTGGCTACACTGAAATTAAACCTTGTGGTAAGCACTGTGATCCACCATCCAATCTCCCCACTTCAGGATTATAGCTGATAAGAATGTCCTCAGCAGATAGTTTTCAATTGCTAGCCCTCTCCTCTCCAGGACTGCCTCACCTGAAGGCAAACATTTGTGTCAAGACCAAGCCTCCTTCTTGGGGTGGCCCAAACTCAATGACTGATAGATGTGGTGATGTAAGGGCCCTGTCTATTTGGATCCCAAACAGGACAACTCTAAAAGTCCGTTCCAGCTTCAGAGCTCCCTATGGAGCTGACTGAGACCACTGAAACATCATCAGAGCTGGACTTCTCCCTCTCCTTAGTACTTCTCTCTTCCCCTTCCTACTACCAGTGTTACTCCCAGAATCCCTTCTAATAACTTTCTATATGCTAATCTCCAACTCAGAGTTTGTTTCACAGGAAAGCCAACATATGACAGACCTGTAGCATAAAAATTGTTGAACTAGGTATGATCTAAGGTCAAACCCAAACCTCTCTGCCAAATCAGTCTTCAAATTGGGCCATCTTAAGTTCACTATAGCTGCTAAAATTTTATAGACATGTCAGGCTACTAGCTTTTTCTTGGCAGGCCAGCATGCAAAGCTAGTAACAGAAAGTAGTTAACAGTGAGAAATAAACAGGGAATAGAACGCCCACCTTAAGCACTGCTACACTTAGGTATTGCTTTAAGGGCACCTTCCTACCCCAAGCTATGACATGGGAGCTGGGAAGAACCAAGGTTGCTCTTGCCCAACCAGCTCTTTTGGAACTTTAATCAGCTTTTCTTAAGGTTCCACAGAACCCCTAAATCTCTTTTTATCTAAAATGTCTTAGGAATTTCTGGCCCATTAGTTCATCAGACACTGATCAGTAATGATTCTCAGTAAGAACACTGATTAATGACAATCTCAAGTCCAACCATTAATAAATACATACCAGCTACATTCTTAAAAATCCATCCAAGATACCTAAAAATATAGATGGCCTTGACATTTGTTGCAAAATACATGCAAGTTATCATCATGAGAAGGAAACTATTCCATGTTAACTTTGAAATTTTCTAAGGTTTTATCGTAGTTTGAATGCTATATATAGTTTTGGTATATCACATCCAAGACTGTAATCTGTGCCCTTCTGGTACCCTGTGATAAGGGACAAAAATTATATTCTAATTGTCTGTCTACCTCTTCTATTGCTAAAAATTATCTTCTGTCTGTGACATTGGATTTTTGGAAAATATAATGGAGACAAATAAAAGTAATGTGCATGCTATTTAGCATTGCTTGTTTATTTTCATGTAATACCATTAATATCCCTAGGGTATCACAACCTATTTATATCCAATCTGTTTTCTTCCTATCACAAACAAAACTTCCATGTCCTGAGAGGCTTTGATTCCACTGCTCTGAAGCTTGAGAATAATGAATGCAAACATTCTACACTATGTAAGCATCATGCAAGCAGGAGAGAAAATATTTTGAAAAACAAACAAAAAAAAAACAAAAGCAAAGAAATTCCAGAATCTATATCCTCAAATTTTATCTCAGGATCAGAAATAAGAATAACCACTAGTGGGAGATAATATATGAATTGGCAGGTTCTTGACAATGTAGGCCTCCAACTATTTGTTTCTTTGTTTAAACATTTATTTTCTATGTATTAATGTGCTGATAGTTCAGCCCATCTTATATCTGAAGAACAGTAGTGGTACAAACTATTCTAAGATGTTAATGCAGTGAGTCTCTCACCTTTGTAAATTCATTGTCTGTGGAAGGCCCAAGAATATGGAAGTGAGTACAAAAGTATGGTGTTGTCACTAATACCCCTTTGTTTAAGTAACTTCAATCAAATATCCTTGAGCTTGAAATTTTACATAAATTTTGTTTATTCTTCATTTGGAATTAAAAAGTGATGTTTCATGTTCTCAAGAAGCTCCTTTAACTGGGTCAAACATTAGCTTAATAACTGTAACACATTGTGACAACGATTTAATATATGTTTTAAATAGATTACTACCTTCCCCAACTGTTATCCATAGAATTTGCATAGCATCACATCTTTGGTTAGTGGTTAAGGAGAGGAGAGAAAATTTTATGATCATTTCCATCTTCAATTTTCTTAGCATGCTGAAACAATATAGTGTATTGGAAAAACTTGAATTTGGGGTCAAAACACATGAATTTGTGTTTAGGAGCTGCTTCTTATTAACTGAGTTTAAGAGTTACTTCACTGATGGCACACAGTTTTGTCATAATAATCGTAACAGGTAATATTTCTTGAGCACTTATTATGTGCTAAGGCTTGTTCTAAGTGTTTATAGGTATTATAATTTTTTATTATGACCCCTCGAGGGTAATAATAAGTTATCATTATCAATATAAGTTTATAGATAAGAAAATAGCATAAAAGAAAAGTCAAGTAATTTATGGAAGATTAAGATCATTTTCCTCAAGTTTACTGGCAACTCCAAGGCTAGAAACAAAGCAGTCTAATTGTCTTTACTATGCAATAGCTAATATAACCTGATACACCTACCTTAAAGGCTGGCAATGAATTTCAACTGTAGAATGTAAATACTTTGCAAACTATAAGCTTTGTAAATATTGAATATGTGTATACAGATTATAATTGCACAGTATGTGTAATTTAATAAGAATTAGCATTTGCATATAATCATTAAATTGGCATCATGCATAATTTAGTAATAGAGCATGGCAACCAGTATTATAACATTTAGAATGCAAAAAAGTCCCAAAATTTGGCAACAAATTTTGAAAGATGGAACTACTATATAAAAATTAGCATAAGTGGACTTTTTAAAATAATTCTCTTTCCCATAGAACAGGCTTCAGTAGAATAAAGTGTATTTAAAATTTCTTTAACCTTCTCCAGGATGGCAAGCTTTACTTATTCTTTCCAAACCTCTCTGAAATAACAGTAAAGTATAAAAGATAATATATCTAAACTAGAACTAAAAGGGATACAAATGGTCAAGGATTGACCAGAGAATTTGAAAAATTTATGAAATACTGAAAACATAAGTGGTTACTTTGACAGATAAAATAGCAATGGATGCAACAACTCACAACACAGAAGACAGAAAGGGAAGAGGCAGCTGAAACCCCTCTAAAGGTGAAGAGATTCTGAGACAGGAGCTATCAGCTACAAAGATTTGGACTGGGAAGTGAGATGAAACTCAGAATGACTAATGCAAATGCTGTAAAAAAAACAACTCTAAGAGGTACTCTACCTTAAGACCCCCATGTGCAGAGACTACCTCTACTTTCAAAGAGGAGAATGGTTATATAAAGGAATTGAGATCTGGAGTCCTATTATGGTTCTTGGGCACCCTGTAGCAAAGGCCCCTTTGTTTTGACTATAGAGGAGGTTCAACATGACTCCCTCATTTCTGTCCCTTTGCTCTCCAAATAAAGCTCCCCCATGAATGATAAACCTTCTCCTTCAGGTGGAGAAAGATCTACACAACACTAGAGAAAATCAATACCACTTAAAAAAAAATCAACCTGTTCCCACATTTCTAAGTTCAAATGTACAACTTAAGATTAGATAACATTTGAAGAAACCAACAAATCACAATAAAAGAACCTAATGCAATAATTTTTTCAAGCATTTTTTCATGTGTCTATGGGCCCTCTATATGTCCTCTTTGAAGAAGTGTCTGTTCAGGTCCTTCACCCATTTTTTAATTAGATTGTTTGTCTTCCTGGTGTGGAGTCATGTGAGTTCTTTATATATTTTGGAGATCAAATGCTTGTCTGAGGTATCATTGGCAAATACATGTTCCCATATGGTTGGTTCTCTTTTCATTTTGCTGATGTTTTCTTTAGCTATGCAGAAGCTTTTCAATTTGATGTAGTTCCATTTATTTATTATTTCCTTTATATTCCTTGCCCCAGGAGATATGTCAGTGAAAATATTGCTGCATGGGATATCTGAAATTTTCCTGCCTAAGTTTTCTTTCAGGACTTTTATGGTGCCACGACTCATATTTAAGTCTTTTATCCATCTGGAATTTATTTTGGTGTATGGTGTAAGTTGGTAGTCTAGTTTCACATTTTTGCATGTACTTGTCCATATCTCCCAACAGCATTTACTGAAGAGGCTATTTTTACTCCATTTTATGTTTCTGTCCCCTTTGTCAAATATTTACGAACTGTATTGACATGGGTTTATTTCTGGACTATCTATTATGTTCCATTGGTCTATGTGTCTGTTCTTATGCCAGTAACAGCCTGTTTTGATTACAGTGGCCTTGTAATATAGTTTGATATCTGATATTGTGATCACTCCAACTATGTTCTTCTTTCTCAAAATTGCTAAGGCTATTTGGGGTTGTTTATAATCCCATATAAATATTTGAAATATTTATTCTATACCTGTGAAATATGCCATTGGCATTTTGACAAGGATTGCCTTGTATCTGTAGATCACTTTGGGTAGTATGGACGTGTTAATGATGTTAATGCTTCCAATCCATGAACACAGTATATGCTTCCATTTATTTGTGTCTTCCTTAATTTCTTTCCTCAGTGTTGTGTAGTTTTCTGAGCACAGGTCTTTAACCTCCTTGGTTAAATTTATTCCTAAGTATTTTATTTGCTTTGTTGCTATAGTAAATGGGATTTTCCCCTAATTTCTGTTTTTGATATTTCATTGTTGATGTATAAAAATTCCTTCTATTTCTGAATGTTGACTTTGTATCCCACAGTTTTCCCAAATTCACTTATCAGGTTGAGTAGTTTTTTGGTTGAGTCTATAGGATGTTCTATGTACACTATCATGTCATCTGCAAGCAATGATAGTTTTGCTTCCTCCTTTCCAATTTGGAAGCCTTTTATTTCTTTTTCTTCTCTGATTGCTAGCTAGTACATCCAATGCTATATTGAATAGAAGTGGTGAAAACAGACACTGTTGTCTTGCTCCTGATCTTAAGGGGAAAGATTTTAGTTTTTGCCCATTGATTATGATGTTGGCTGTAGGTTTCACATATACAGCCTTTATCATGTTAATGAATGCGCTCTCTATTCACACTTTGCTGAGTGTTTTCATCATAAGTGGGTGCTGTACCCTATCAAATGCTTTTTCTGGATCTATTGATATAATCATGTGATTTTTTCTCTTTGCTTTTGTTTATGTGGTGTATTCACATTTATTGATTTGTGTATATTGTACTATTCTTGCATCCCTGGGATGAATCTTATTTGATCATGGTGTATGATCTTTGTACTGTATAGTTGGATGCCATTTACCAATATTTTGTTGAGGATTTTAGCATCTATGTTCATTAGCGATATTGGCCTGTAGTTTTTTTTCTTTGTTGTATCTTTATCTGGTTTTGGAATTAGTATAATACTGGCCTCATAAAAAGAGTTTGGTAGTCTTCCCTCTTCTTGGATTTTTGGAATAGTTTGAACAGGACAGGAGTTACCTCTTCCTTAAATGTTTGGTAAAATTCTCTTTTGAATCCATCCAGCCTAGGGCTTTTGTGCGATGGAAATTTTTTGATTACCACTTCAATTTCACTAGCTGATATCAGTCTGTTCAGGTTTTCTGATTCTTCTTGACTCAGTTTTGGAGGATTATATGTTTCTAGACATGTGTCCAATTTGCCCAGGTTTTCAAATTTCTTGGCATATAGTTGTTTGTAGTAATTTCTTATGATCCTTTGCATTTCTGTGGTATCAGTTGTAACTTCACCATTTTATTTCTGATTTTATTTATTTGGGTCTTCTCTCTTTTTTTTTGATGAGTCTGCTTAAAGGCTTGTCAATTTTGCTTAGCCTTTCAAATAACCAGCTCCTGGATTTATTGATCCTTTGGATTGTACTTTTAGTCTCTATGTCCTTTAATTATTCTCCAATCTTGATTATTTCCTTCCTTATATTTGTTCTTGGCTTTGATTGCTGTTGTTCCTCTAGTTATTCTATATGGAAGTTTAGGTTGTTTGTTTGAAATGTTTCTATCTTTTTTTAGGTAGGGTTATATTGGTATGAACTTTCCTTTCAGGACTGCCTTCACTGTGCCCCAAAGGTTTTGGGTTGTTGTGTGTTCATTTTCATTTGTTTCCAGAAATGGTTTGATTTCTTCCACGATCTCATTATTAACCCATTCATTGTTTAATAGCATGCTATTAAATCTCCATGAACTTGAGTGTTTTTGAGTTTTTTCCTTGAGGTTGGTTTCTAGTTTCAGTCCCTTGTGCTCAGAGAAGATGCTTGATATGATTTCAATTTTCTTGAATTTGTTGAGCCTTGTTTTGTGACCTGTCATGTAGTCTATCTTTGAAAATGTTCCATGTGCATTTGAAAAGAATGTACATTTTGCTTCTTTGGGGTGAAAGGTTCTGTATATATCAGTTAAGCCATTTGATCTAGTGTGTTATTCAGTGCCACAACATCCTTGTAGATTCTTTGTTTGGAAGATCTCTTCCTTGTTGACAGTAAGGTGTTAAAATCCCATACTATGAGTGTGTTGCTGTCTGTATCTTTCTTGAAGTCCCCCAAGGTTTTCCTTATCTATTTGGGTGCTCCTCTGTTGGATGTATATATGTTTACAATGTTTATAGCTTCCTTGTGGATTCCTCCTTTTAGAATTATGAAATGACCTTCTTTGCCTCTTTTTATGGCTTTTGTTTTTAAATCTATTTTGTCTGATATAAGTATCACTAGCCTGACCTTTTTTTCCTGTCCATTTCCTTGGAATATTTTCTTCTAGCCCTTCACTTTCAGTCTGTGTAGGTCTCTTGTTCTGAGGTGGATCTCTTGTAGACAGCTCATATGTTTTGTAGACATATTCTGAGGTGGGTCTCTGGTAGACAACATATATGTTCTGAGGTAGGTCTCTCATAGACCGGGTTATGTCTCCTTATCCATTCAACTATCCTATGTCTTTTGATTGCAGTGTCTAATCCACTCACATTTAATGTTACAACTGAAAGATATTTATTCATTGCCATTTTTCCTTTTGTATCTGGGAACATTCTTTTCAACATAGTATTTTAGATCCAGGGAAGTCTTTAACAAGGTCTATAATTAAAAGAAAGACATTTTTGGACAGGCAAAGATTGAGGAAGTTCAATAACTACACACACTTCTGAAGACAAATTAGTTACCTAAAAATGTGATTATGCAAAACCAAAAACAGAGCAATCCAAGAATGAGGAAAATAAGGATGACATGAGAGTCAAGACACAGTGCAATGAAAAGAAATTCCAGCATTAAACACATATATATGGGCTTTATAAAGAATTTCTTTAAATATATGGATTCATTTTTTAAATTGTATGATTTTGAAGTGGGTGGTCTTGGCAATTAGGTGATAGCATATGCTGCATTTATTAAAAAGGAAAAAAAATCATCAATTAAAAATCCCATGGGATGAGTTTGGGGGTAAACAATAAAAAATTAGTCAAAGGAAGAAAGGAAAATAAAATGTGATGTAAATTTTACCAAATGAGGTAATAAAGTTGATGAAGGCAGAAGGTTTAGGGGTATTTTAGAGGAGAGATTAGGACCTATGAAGTGGTAGTGTTCTAAAAAGTACTACTACATTTTCTTTAATTTAAAATATTAAGAACTTAATGGCCAGTAGATAGAAATAGACTGTTACTACCTGTACCTCATAGATATTGACCAAGTCATTTAAAAGAAATGCTATATAATAGCACTGGCTGGTGTGGCTTCATGGATTCAGTGTTGTCCTATAAACTGAAAGGTTGCTGATTCAATTCTCAGTCAGGTCACATACCTGGGTTATGGGCCAAGTCTCCACCTGGGGGCATGTGAGAGGCAACCAGTTGATGTTTCTCTCACACATTAATGTTTCTCTCCCTCTCTTTCTCCCGCCCTTCTCTGTCTTGCTAAAATAAATAAATAAAATATTTTAAAAATGAAATGATATATAATAAAATTCACTTAGCACTAAAGCACTAAAGCCAGAGGCAGAAGATGAAATTCTAAGATCATGTATTCTGAATGTCTTATCCTGATGAGGCATGAAAGTATTGAGTAATTTATCTGGGACATAAAAGACAAGAAAGAAGTCTTTATTTTATGGAACACACACATACACACATACATTCACAGTTGGTTACTGAGGACTGTCAGTGTTTTCTAAACAATGACTAGAGCTCTAAACACTCAAACATGTTCTTGATGAGCATTGTGGAGGTAGAAATAGCACTCTAGAGTATTCAACTCAAACTCATCAATGGCAAGAAAAATCAGAACTGTCTGCTTCAACTCTTCCTGGGCCCTCACAAATTCTCTAATCCAAATTCCTTACTCTTCTGATCGCAGGTGACATAGAATTTTTATTTCAAATAATATCCCATGGAGTACTAGAAATGGCATAAAAGAAATTCAGAGGTTCAGATTTTGGAGAGGGTGGGAAAACGTTTAATCCATCCATCTCTACTAACTCATTCTTAACTACAGCAGCTTGTTATCTGCTGTATTTATTACGTTTTCCTGCCAGCTTGCATTTGAAGAAAGAGTTTGCTTCCAAGGGGGAAACAACTGCCATGGAATAACTGGTAACTCATGAGTTATTAGATTGTGAGCCCATCTTCCACATTGAAATCTAGATGTGTTGATTGACTTTAGAACAGTGTCTCTGCTGCCTTCGGTGCTTTGAATCACATGGAACTAGTTCCATAAATGCCCAGCCATGGAGAGCAGCCTTCTGAAACTGATACTATACAGTGCCACTTTCCTTTGATTGTTAGAATCTTCTTCTCCTGGAATTCCTCCTCTAACACATCCAACCTTTGGTACTTACTCTACACTGATCTCAGGACCCACTTTGGGTCTCTTTGCTGTAACATTCCATTGAGTAGCTCTCAATCCTCATTGCACAAATTTCTACTTTGTCTGCCCCAAGGCTTAGCACACCTCCAGGATGGGGAAACTCTTATCGACCACAGATATAACTCTGCCCCAACCAACCTTTTCACTAAGAGGGCAGATTAAGCAAACAGACGAGCTCCCTCTGAAAACTCAGTTTGTGGTAAGCACAGAAATAGAACCAGAGCCAGTTTATGAGGATGTGAAGGTTCTGCGTGGCAGGCTTCTTTACAACCGACATTGTCTGGGATTCAGGAAGTAGTGCTTGCTGAACATCCTCAAGGGGTCATGGGTATGCCCACACTATTGCATTCCCTCAAAAGCAAACTCTGCCCTACTTATTCTGTGACTCACTCAGAACACGTTTCCTTTTGGAATTAACCCAAGGAAAAGAGCCCTCTCAGCAAAACAAAGTTTGCCTTATTCTTTGTGTGTGGCCCGCTTATTTTATTTTTTGCAGCTTTACTTTAGAAGTGTAGAGCAGCCTGGGGCTCCTTTTTCTCCATTTGTTTTGTGTGTCTCCTTAAAATTGTATCTTGGCTAGAACTACCCTTTCTCCCTTGATAGTTTTATAACTTACAGGGTGAAACTTGACTATAAGAGATCAACAGGAATACCCTGAGGGTAAAGGAAAAAAGTATGATATATAATAAATATGCTTCCCAGCAATGAAACAGGGCCTCAGGAAGAAGGACATATATTCTATCTTGTTTGTGGGAAAATGGGACCAAGAAGGACAGAAGTATTAATATTTCACAGTAACCTCAAGGCAGAGGTTAAACTCTATAGATACCTAGAGGCAAGGGAGGAGTATATTTAAAAATGCTCTGGGTTTGGAAATAGGATGACAGAAAGAACATGTCCTTATTCCCTTGAATGCTCCAGTATCCTAATCCTATACAAGGTCCACGCCAAATTTTAAATATTTGATTTTACAGGGCTTAGCCTGGGTTACCTGGAAACCAGAGTTTTAGGCAAAAAGCTTACATGACAAACTTAATTGGGAAGATGAAGTCCAAGTAAGCAGGAATGAAGAGAAATGGAATAATGATGTAGGGAAGGCAGGAGGAAAATATTAGAGGCTATGTTTTCACACTAGCCACCACTGTGCAACAAGTGTAGCCAGTTGCCTGCCCAGTCTTATGAGGCATCTTCAGAAAGGCTGCATGAACTTGTATATCTAACAACAGTCCATCATGGTGGGAAAAAGAAAAATGTACCTTCTGTACAGAGCAGGTTCCTGCATGAGAGAAGGTTTTGTAGGGAAGCAAAATTTGCCAGCCCAAAACATGTCACTTTGACACATTTTGAGGATTAATTAAGCTGATTAATTTTAAGAAGAAAAGACAGGAAATTTTCTGTTTAACATTTCCTTAACTGCTTAAAAGAATTTAGATAAAGGGCTTGTTCCAACAATAGAGCTATCACCAGAGAGATCTAAAAAGAACTTGGGCTAGATGGAGTGAGGACTCAGCAGATCCTGGAGATTAGAATAGTTCCCTATCTTATTGTCTCTGGATGGCCCAGCAAACATTTCTTTACTAATCATTTGCTTTCCCACCTCCATGTGAATTATTTTCTTCCTCTTTGAAGTTACAAATCACTACCCCTTTCTCTTTAGCTCAAAATGGCATATAAACCTTAACTGCCCCATCTGTCTTTGAACTCTTCTATATTCTGGTGGAACCTTTGTACGTACAAAATTAATATGGATTTTCTCCTGTTAGTCTGTGGCATGTCAATTTAATTCTTAGGCAAGCTAAAAGAATCTAGAATGGTACTGTAAAATGTCTTCCTTCTCAACAGACTCAAACACAGAGATACAGATGCCAGCAGTTGAAAGCCAAACCAGGATGCACAAAAATTGGTTGAACCTAGGGAAATATGAAGAAGATATTACCAAACAACAAATGAGGTCTTGCTGCCCACTACCACCCTCTAAGGAAAATTCTAGAGGCAAAAGTTTGGTGAAAAAGGAAAGGAATCTTTATTTAAAAGCTACGCAATTTGGGGATAACAGCTTTCCACATGCATTAGTTACTTAAGCTTATGAGCTAAGGCTGAAACCCTTTAACTCTTGAATTTCAGCTTTAGTTACTTAAGCCTATCAATTAAGGCTAAAATCTTTAACTCTTGAGTTTCCCTATCTTCCTTCCCCCTGTTACGTTTTAATTATCTTATTTCTATAAGGTTAGTTTACAAACTAAAACAACATAAGATAAAAAGCTACACAATTGGAAGAATGGGAGGCTTGTGCCTCAGACTGTTCCCTCTAGAATACCCAAAGAAAAATAACCCTGCCACCCTCTGCCAGGCCAGACCAATCCTAGGTGGTTCACAGAGTTCCTTCTACCATTTAAAATACTGTCCTTTGGAAACGCAGGTGGCTATAGCATGACATCTGGGCATCCTTGAGGAAGAGAAAAAGAGCCAGTCTCTGCCTTCCTTCAATTTAAATCTTCTGGCCCATAATGCCATGTGCAGCAGTGACATTCAGCTTCTCAGTCAATCCCATCTTAGGCTGTTTACCACTGCCTCAGGCAACCTCCCCGTATTCCTCCCCAGTAATCTGAACAGATCTTTCTATATCAACTGGACTAATTTTGTACATGTGTTACTATTTAATTTTTATAAGTAAAGTATGAGAGATAATTTTTGGTTGTGGACAGACTCTAGGCCGGTCCTCAATTTTACCTGCCTTCTTATATTAACATCTTTGTGTGTTCCCCTCCACTCTAGTGTGGGAGGGAATTGTGACTTTCTTCCAACCAATAGATTAATTGATGGGATATCATTTCCAATTATGACACATACAATGGTGAATTCTGTCTTCCTAGCAGGTTCTCTCCCTTTCCGGTTTTGAGGAAATAAGCCATGTCGAAGTGGTCCAAGGCGAAGGTGGTCTATGGCCAATAGCTCCCAAGGAACTGAATCCTGCCACAAGCGTGTGCACTCAGAAGCAGATTCTTCCACATTTGAGCCTCAATTTAGGCTTTAGCCCTGGCCAATACTCAAGCCTCATGAAAGACCCTGATGCATAAGACCTAGCTAAGGCATGCTGGATTCTTGACTTACAGAAAGTGAGACAATAAATAACAGTGTGTTTTTTTAAGCCACTAAGTTCTTGGTAATATTTTTACACAACATTGTGAGTAGATAACTAATATAGCATCCTAGGAGGAAGCACAGTTAAGAGGGTTAATTAAGGGACAAGATGACCCCCCCTTGTGAGTGTTAGAAAGTAATAGTGTAAAATAAAAAAAAAAGACCTGGAGAATGAAGCAAGCTGGAGATCAGATACAGATATGATGATCATTTTGGGCAACAGGAAGGGTCTTGAAATGCTACTGCCAAGTATAAAAAATTTTTAGTATATTGCAATTTGAAATGCTCAATAACAAGAATGTCCAATGAGAATGTGTGATTCCTATGTCAGAGTTCATTAGTAATTGAAGAAAAAACATGTTAATACAATATTTACACATAGTAGGACTTCCACAGATGGTTTTGAGTTGTTCATGTCTCTTTGCTATAAGTGATTGTATGGTTATAATAATGATGTAGCTGAGCTGGATGTTAAGTGAAACAGACAAAGCTTTCTCAAAGCTCATGCCCTCTAAGAGACACGGAAAAAATGGAAAGCAGTAGTAAAAGAAACTCTATGCTTGCTACCTGTTCTGGGGAGCTCTTGAAGGAAGAGAAGATGGAAAACTCAGACTGAACACATGGGACACATTACAGTCCTGAAAAGAAGTAATAGTTATAATTATTTTTCTGCTTTTCATGCAGTAGTAAAATAATGCATGCATTAAAGTGTGAATCTCTGGTCTCAGAAAGATGTGGTAAGGTGGTCAGGATCATGAGGGCATTTTTTTTCAGGCTTCCTTTAGCCACAGAATCTGGTAGCAATAGATATCATGTGTGTTCAAAGGAAAAAGAAAGAAATGGGAATTTCTCCATCTATGACCCTTAGTTCCCACATATAGGCTGAAGCATCTTTTCTTTTTTCCCTGCCATTTGTGATGGTTAGATTTCCTACACACAATTCTGAATATTATAAGCCACAAATTAGTTGTTGTTTGGTAGCTAAATAAGGAAATTAAAGACTACCATATGTGGTATCCATGGTTGATATCAAGGCTAGGAAGTGGGCCAAAGAGGGGTATTCTAAACCACAGAATAAAATATTTTATACCTACCTCTAAGACTGAGACTGGACGAAAGTGGTTATAAAATGCCTTAAAAATTACCATATTTTTCAGAGTATAAGATGTACTATTTTCCCCCCAAATTTGGAAGGAATAATGGTTGTTAATGCTGCTGTTGAGTTCTGTTTACATTTACATTGGTGAAATATTACACTATTTATGTTATTAAATATTTTACCACATTTTTTGCTTCAATTTTTTTTTCTTATTTTCCTCCTCTAAAACCTAGGTGCATCTTATATAGGTCCAAAAATGTGGTATAGAGTTCCTTCTATATTTGAAAACACTCTCTTAGGCCTTCTAGAATTAAAAAAAAAAGAAAAGAAGCTAAAAAAAGAGCTTAGCAAGTATCTGAAGCACTGAGGTAACACCATCAAAGCACTTTTTAAAAGTATATTGATTATGTTATTACATTTTTCCCAATGTTCCCCCTTTACCCCCCCTCTGCCCTGAACTGCCAACCCTCCAACATTCTCCTTCTTACTTTATGTCATTGGGTTGTACATATAAGTTCTCTGACTCCTCTATTTCCTATACCATTCTTAACCTCTCTCCATCTATTTTATGCCTACCAATTACGCTTTTTGTTCCCTGTACATTTACCCCTCCATTCGTCCCTTCCCCTTCCCCACTGAAAACCCTCCATGTGATGCCCATTTCTCTGATTCTGTTCCTGTTATAGTTCTTTGCTAAGTTTTTGTTTTCATTTTTTAGGTTCAGTTGTTGATAGTTGTGAGTTTGCTGTCATTTTACTGTTCATAGATTTTATCTTCTTCTATTTCTTAGATGAGTCCCTTTAATATTCCCTATAATAAGGTCTTGGTGATGATGAACTCCTTTAATGTTACCTTATCCGGGAAGCACTTTACCTGCCCTTCCATTCTAAATGATACCTCTGCTGGGTAGAGTAATCTTGGATGTAGGTCCTTGCCTTTCATAACTTTGAATACTTCTCCCCAGCTTCTTCTTGCCTGTAAGATTCCTTTTGAGAAATTGGCTGATAGCCTTGTGGGGACTCCTTTGTATGTAACTGTCTCCTTTCCTCTTGCTACTTTTAAGATTTTCTCCTTATCGTCAATCTTGGGTAACTTAATGCTGATGTGCCTTGGTGTGTTCCTCTTTGGGTCCAATTTCTTTGGAAACTGTCTGGGCTTCCTGGACTTCCTGAAGTCTATTTCCTTTGCCAGACTGGGGAAGTTTTCCTTCATTACTTGTTCAAACAAGTTTTGAGCTTCTTGCTCTTGTTCTTCTCCTTCTGACACCCCTATGATTCAGATGTTAGAACATTTCAAGCTGTCCCAGTTTCCTAAGCTTCTCCTCATTTTTTTGAATTCTTATTTCTTCATTCTGTTCTGGCTGTATGTTTATTTCTTCATTTTGTTCCAAATCATTGATTTGAGTCCTGATTTCCTTTCCTTCTCTGTTGGTTCCCTGTACATTTTGCTTTATTTCACTTTGGGTAGCCTTCATTTGTTCCTTCATTTTGCAACTGAGCTCAATCAGTTCTGTGAGCAAACTGATTACCAGTGTTCTGAACTCTGCATCAGATATGTTGGCTTTCTCTGCATCACTTAGCCCTTTTTCTGGAGTTTTTAATCTGTTCTTTCATTTGGGCCATATTTCTTTGTCTCAGTGCACCTGTTGTGTTGTAAGGGTGCAGAGCCTTAGGTATTTGCCAGGGCGGGGCAACCCTCTTTGCTACAATGTGGTGCTGTCTGTGGAGGAAGGGTCAGAGAGGGAACAATACAGCTCACTTGCTGAGCTCTAGCCCCACTTTCCAACAAACTTTCTCATGTGAGACTGGGAGTTTCTCCCACCGTGGGAACCCCTGCAGTAGTTTACAGCTAGCTTTCAGTCTTTAGTTTCCCATTCAGCCAGCCCTGCCTTGCCTGCACAGTCCAGAGCCTTGCCACCAGTCCTCTCAGCCAGCCCCTCCTCACCTGCATGGTCCCACACCTTGCTGCATGACCTCTCTGCCCAGCTCCACCCCCACACCGGTCTGAGTGAACTTTTTTTTTAACTCCTTAGTTGTCAGAGTTCCATGCAGTTTGATTTTCTGGCACTTCTGGTTGTTTATTGTTTTTAGATTGGTTGTTATCCTTTTGGTTGTGCGAGGAAGCAAAGTATTTCTACCTACATCTCTATCTTGGCTGGAACCCCATCAAAGCACTTTGAGATAGAATGACTGATGGAGAAATCATCCCCAGAACAATTGATTTTGCAGTTCATTCAACAACTGCCTAATAGTTACACCCATCAGCTTAAGGAGGAAAATATATACACTACCACATAAACTTCTGAATACGCATTACAATAGCTACAATTTCAGATAAATGAGACCTTATTTAAAAGATATATTCTTAAAGCTGTTGCAATTTTTAAGTAACACTAATGGGAAGGGGAGGATATGGATTTAGTAATAGTGCTTTATTTTTATTTCCAAGATAACTCTTCTAGGGGCTGTGGATACATCAGTGAGCAAAACAAAATTCCCTGCATTCATAGCAATCACACTAGAATTTAGTGGAATAACATGGATAATAAACCAAATAAATAATTGAAATATACCATATGTCATATGCTAATGAGTGCTAAGGAAAAAAAAAACACAGTAGAACACAGATAAAGATTTGTGGGACAAGGAAGTGGCAATTTGTAGTATAGGAAAAGCCTCACCCAGAAGGTGGAATTTGTATAAAAACTTGAAGAAATTGGAAAAGTGAGTTTTTGGGTTTTATTGAGCAGGGCAGTAGCGAGTGTTTCAGGTAGAGGGAACAAGTGGTACAAAGATTCTGTGGCAGTGGGGAGCCTGTTTTTAAGTGGTTCTGCTAAAGAGAAGGTTCTTTTGAGATCAGCAATCTTTTACTACCATGTGCCATATGACGACTCAATTTTCCCAAAACTTTTCCCTTTCTCAAACTATTGTGAAATCTTTGCTTTCACTGTGTTGGCTTTTAGGTCATTTATCTTTTATTGGAGACTAAAGACAACTTTTTTATATTCATCCACTTTCTTTTTAAATTATGTAATGTGATGGTTAAGTTTATGAGTTAACCTAGAAAATGCCAAATAGCTGGCAAAACATTATTTATGGGTTTTTCTGTGAGGGTGTTTCTGGAAAAGATTAGTATTTGATTCAGTAGACTGAGTGAAGAGATCCACCCTCACCAATGTGGGTGGGCACCATCCAGTCCTCTGGGAGCCCAAATGGAACAAAAAGATAAAGAAAGGGCAAACTCTGTCCTCTTGAGCTGAAACGTCCATCTTCTCCTGTCCTCAGACCATCAAAATTCATAGTTCTTGAACCATTAGACTCCAGGACTTATGCCAGTGGGCACATGGTACAAAAGTATGTTGGAGCTGAAGACAGGTCATATGAACTGCTCTTATAGGTCTTGGACTGAGTTTAACAGCTTTTGATTGGCATACTCTTTCAAAGGCAGTCCAACTTCATGCACAATTTACATTTAACATCCTTAACAACATAAGCATACTTCCATATACTGGGATGGTTGATATATGCCCAGGATAATCAATAAACTTCCTTGTGTTATGCCAGTGCAGATGACAGCAGATCTATGTCTGTGGCTTATGTATAATACTTACTCTACAAAACAAACTGTATCTCATCTATGACCCTTTCCCTCAATAGATTTTACATTCATTGGGAGTTATCCCAAATCTTGTTGAAGAATGGGTCTCTTATGATGGAGAGCAAACATTTTTTTAGGTTTCAAAAATTTTGAAATCTCAGTCAATCAGGAAACACCATTGAGTTGTTTTATTGTAGAACTGGGCAAAGGACTTGAACAGACACTTCTCCAAGGAGGACATACAGAGGATCCAGAGACATATGAAAAGATTCTCAGCATCGCTAGCCATCAGAGAGATGAAAATTAAAACCACAAGGAGTTACCACTTCACACCAGTCAGAATGTCCATCATAAACAAAGCAACAAAACAACAAGTGTTGGAGAGGTTGTGGAGAAAAGGGAACCCTAGTGCACTGTTGGTGGGATTGCAGACTGGTGCAACCACTATGGAAAACAGTATGGAATTTTCTCAGAAAACTAAAAATGGATCTGCCTTTTGACCCAACAATTCCACTGTTAGGATTATATCCTAAGAACACCGAAACACCAATCCAAAAGAACCTATGCACCCCAGTGTTCATAGCAGCACAATTTACAATAGCCAAGTGCTGCAAGCAACCTAAGTGCCCATCAGTAAATGAATGGATCAAAAAATGATGGCACATTTACACAATGGAATTCTATGCAGCAGAAAGAAAGAAGGAGCTCCTACCCTTTGTGACAGCATGTATGGAACTGGAAAGCATTATGCTAAGTGAAATAAGTCAGGTGGTGAAAGGCATATATCAAATGATCTCACCTTTAACTGGAGCCTAATCAACAAAATGAACAAGCAAGCAAAATATAACCAAAGGCATTGAAATAAAGAACAAACGGACAGTAACCAGAGGGGAGAGTGGAGGGGATAATGGTGGAAAAGGGTGAAGGTTTTACTGGAACAACTATAAAGGACACATGGACAAAAACAAGGGGGAGTGGAAACAGGGGAGGGAGGTGGGGATGACTGGGGTGGTGGGGTGGGGTGGGGGAGAAAAGGCAGAAAACTGCACTTGAACAACAATAAAATTCAAAAGTATTTAATAAGAAAAGTACATGCAATTGTCTTATAAAAGTAAAAAAATAAAAACCAATAATATACAAGGCATAATTTCACATATTATCTAAGGAAAATCTCTTAAATTACAGTGTTAAAATAAATGACACATCACTGTGAGGTAAACAGCAATCCCTTTACGAGTTTGATTCTGTTTGTGACAGTTAAGTCTCTAAACGATGACTGATTGTGCTGGCAAAGAGTGTGTGGCAGGTTATATTTTTCAAAAATGCCCCACCTCACATGCTTTTCTGTAATGTGACCTTGCTACCACTCCAGCCAGAGAAAGAGTCTATTTCTCTACCTTTTAAATCTGGGTAGGCTCTGTGATTGCTTTGACTTTTAAAATATGGCAGAAGTGACACTGTGACAATTCTATGCAAAACCATTAGTTAGCCTAGAAAATTTTTTTTCTTGCAGCTTGGAAGCCAGCCACCAGGTTAGCAGTGTTACCACCCTGAAACTACCACACTGTGAGAAGCCTGAGACACACAGAAGATGAAATCCCGTATGAAAGGAGACAGAGTGAGTGGGAAGGAGGGAGGAAGGCAGGGAGAGAGAGGGTAGAGTAAACAAAGCCCTAGGCTTATAATGAAGAATTCACCTTGAAGCAGCTCTATCCCCAGTCACCTCAACTAATGCCACATGGATTTAGAAAGGGCCCAGTTGAGTCCTTTCAGAATTCCTGACTCATAATATCATGAACAAAATAAAATCATTTTTTCAATCCACTAAGTTTTTGGATAGTTTGTTCTATAACAATAAACAACTAAACCAAAGGGATTTGCTAAAACCTGATTAATTAATCCAATATGATGATGAATGTAGGAGATTGGATGCATTATTGAGATTATGGAGTCATACTGCCTGTTGTTAGATGCTGGCTTTACCACTTTAAAGCTCTATGATGTTGAGCAAATTATGCCTCAGTTCTTTCATTTATAAAATGGAGATAATAATAACTATCTCACAGGGTTGTCATTAGGATTTAATCAATTAAAAGTTACAACAGTGTCTAGAACTTTATGAAATACTTTATAGATTTTAGCTATTATTATTATGACGTGTAGCTGGGCCTCAACAATGGTACAGTATCCTTCTGTTCAGCATAGTAGGACTGAACCTTTAGATTCAGATAGTGCTGAGACTAAATCCTAGATCCACCATCTATGTGTAATTTTGGAGTCCTCTTTAGGCCTCAATGATCCCATCTGTAGTATGGGGATAGTAGTACTTATTTCTCAAGGTTGTTGTCTACATTAGATGAGTTAACCAGATAAACTGTACTGAGATCAGAGCTTGGCAAACAGTTCATGTTCAGTAATTGTTGATTCCCTTGGCATCCCAAACTGCCTATTTGATTCCACATAGGATGAATTCTCACCACAAGAGAAGAAGAAGCTGACTGGTTTTAAATTCAACAATGTTACACACAGAGTCAACAACTGAACCTAAAAAAAAAACAAAAACTAAGCAAACAACTAGAACAGGAACAGAATCACAGAAATAGAGATCACATGGAGGGTTATCAGCAGGGATGGGGAGGGGAGAATGGGAGAAAAGGTACAGGGATTAAGAAACATAACCGATAAGTATAAAATAGACAGGGGGATGTTAAGAATAATATAGGAAATGGAGAAGCCAAAGAACTTATATGTATGATCCTTGGATATGAACTAATGGGGGGATTGGTAGAGGGAAGTGGAGTGCAGGGTGGAGGAGAATAAATGGGAGAAAAAAATGGGACAACTGTAGTAGTATAATCAATAAAATATACAAAAAAAACAGTGTACTCAAGTTTCTGGGTGAATGCCTAGTTCAGATGTTTACAAGGAATACCTGAAATCATATCTATTTACAAAAGTAGCCCATCGTATCATTTTTTTAACAGAATACCTTTCCTGTGACACAAAACTACACTATTTGGGTAGCAGTAACTGGCTAAGGATGAGTGACATCAAGTATCTACTGCAACTCCTACTTGTCAATCAAAACAGAAGTTTGTTCCTATGTCTCAGGCAGCCAAAGGCATAAAACTAACAAGAACTCAAAGGAGCAGATAAACATGAATGCTGAACTACAAAGTCCCAAGGAACACACAGTGCAATAGGAGTCCTTAGTCCCATCAGCCCCCTCTGGCAGGTGGAAATATAGAGGTGATGGTACAGGGGGAATGGGCCCCCACATTCTAAGACTGGGGGTGACAAATTCAATCCAGAATGAAAACTCTGATTCTGCTGCAGGAAGTATACAAAGCTTCATCAAAATAAAGGCAAGAGGGCTTGGCCAATGATTTTTGGAGACTTGCCCCTTGGACAAAGCACTAAGAAAACTTAGAGTGATATCTGCTCATAAGAAAATAATTGCAAAGTCAGAAAAAATAGAGAAGTGGATCAGAATAAATAACTTTTTAAGGAGGAGAGTCAGAGACCAAGAAGGACAAAATTCCTGGTACCTGTTTTATATTAGCATGGGAAACTAGCTCATTTTAACTTGTCATTTTCCATAAATCACTCTTCAAGCTTGGTGGAGCTAGGAATTCTTCCTCGATACATCATGATTATCTAAAAATTGGTTTCCATAATGGTGTCACGGTTTATATTTAAGTCTCTTATCCATCTTGAATTTATTTTTGTGTATGGTGTAAGTTGGTGTTCGA
>CM052552.1:46370396-46387606 GCA_028533065.1 Trachops cirrhosus
TATTGAATTTTATGTTCTCTATTTTTTTCATATAACTCAGAAGAGTCTAATGTTTTACATCTCTCTTTTTTTTTGAAAAATAAAATCTCAAATTATCTTTTCTGTATTGATTATCAGTGGTTGTTGCCTCCTTTGAGCCACTGATTCTAAAAGGAAACAAGCCTCGCCTTCATTCTTGTTTTTATAAAGTAAGAATTCATTTTCAGAAAAAAAGAGGGGGTTGCCAATTTTATCTTGCAGTCAAAATTTTGGTTATCAGTACTTCTAGACTTCAACCTTTGACTTTTCTGTTAAAAGTGAGAATTTTTTTTCTGTCTTTCTATAGTTTTATGCATACAACTTTGTATATGTCTGCCTTAATTTCCATTCTGCTTTTCCCACACTTTACCTCACCATTTAAAATTAAGGATTCTGTTTAGTAGAGATTATTTTCTGTCTTCTTACATTCTCATGTACCAAACTTTTTTTTTTTTTTTTTGCTTTAGAGTATCATTCACTTCCTGATTTAGGCAAAAAAAAAACAGCATATTCTAAAAAATATAGCATCTTGGGGTTAGCAGTGATTAGTTGGTACCTCTAACTTAGTTGTCCCATAGTGGTAGTCTCTTTGGCTTAAAAGATAGTACAAAAAATAGGAATCATGACTTATTCAACTTTCCTAATATTTATAAAGCGAGGCACTGGAAACAGCAGTGATTCAGGATTGAATAATATGTGGTTCTTGTGAAGCTCTTAATCTAGTGGGTAGAGATGATACGTGAACAATTCCCAAAATGGAAGTTGTTTTCATGAAAGGAAGATAATTTGGGAGCAGATAACTCAGGCTGTGGGGCATTCTCTTAAACAGGATACCTGACCTGGGCCTTGAGGGATGAAGCCTTAGAAATCTTCATTCTCTAGAAAGAGTCTCTGTGTGAGAGCATGATGTTCAAAATGCAGTTGCAGTTGGAGAAGTTACTATAGGAATAACTATAAAAATGTCACCTTTATACTCAAGATAGCACGGCATGGTGTCTGTGTGGTTTATTGGCAATGGCAGGCTTATTACTTTTAATGTTGTAATTTTCCCAGGGTTACTGTTCTACTTTTCCTGTTATATGTGTTAATAAAACTGTACTTCTTTGCATCTATTGGAAAAAGCAAAAATGCCAAGAGGGGAAGTTGCTTTTGATAATAGCATATTTTCAATGGAGAAAATTAAACCCTCACACATTCACTTCACTATGCTCTGCACTCTCCCTCATGGCTGTCATTCCAACACCAGCTCCTTTCCTTCTCCCATTTTCCCCAACAGTTCCTCCTTCTGTCCTATTGGTATGGTGATCTTATTAGGATTAGGAGGAGTTATCTGTGTTCTTTTTAAAGTTGTTATGACCCAATATAGATTGGTAGTTTTCTATTTACCTTTCACTAATGGATATTTTGGTCCAAATAAATTTGTCTTCATCTAAGGCCCTAAGAAGTACCTGGAAAGCTAGGCTGCTTCTCACATCATCATAGAAAGCAGGGACTGCCTAGCTCTGATTATACATATGCTATACTGGAATGTAAAGAAACATGAACCCCTTCCATGGGCTGCACAAAAGAGAGGAATAGAAACATAGGGCAGGGAAATGAGCCATGGGAACAGGAATTGAGTAGTGGAATAGAAACTAGAAAATTGAACTTGATTGACAAAGCTGCAGTGTTTACTGCAGTGTAGTTAAGGAACAAAGAGATTGACCAAGGTATGGGATCGCAACCAGGCACTAAGGGTGCTAACCAACAGGAAGCAGCCTCTCTGGCATAACTCAGATGTTTGTGCTGGCTGCAAAAGCCAACTTGCCCCGAACAGCACCAGTTTTGCAGGCTTACACCCTCCTCACTGGCAGGGCCATGCCTTGGCCCCCATTCAAGCCTAATGAGGTTTCTATAATTATTGTCCCAGCATTGGCATTTGTACACAGCTGCATTATCACACACATATCTACCTAGTCCTTGAAAGTGAGTTCCAAGACAAGAGGACAACTATGGCTTACCGATGCCTCTGCCTTCAGAGAAAAGCATGGTAAAGTGTATTTACAAAAATGTGAGTAGGGTTAAGTGCATCTTAAGAGCAGCCCAGAGCTAGCAAGAGTGAGATCTTAAGTCTGAAGGGTCAAGGGGAAGGAAAAGTTACCTGAGGCCAGAGAAAGTAGCTGAAGCTTTAAAAGTCACCCAGAAAGCCAGCCTGAAGGCAGCCGAAGGAACAATATCCACTTTACTCTTCCCTCTATCCTCCAATATATCCCTGGTGCCTCCCACTAGCAGATAAATGACAGGGAGCCTCCTAGGATACAAAACACAATGGAAACGGATAGAGAATTAATGACCAGGAAGAGACAAATGAAAAAAAATATCCAGTACAATCATCCACTCTCAAAAGCTACCTTAAATCTAGTATTGCCAGGCTAAACAGCTTGAGTTCTTTTTAGTATTGCTCAAAAGTGGTGTCTACTGGACTTTTTATTATCAAGGGCAATGCCATCTGGATAGGTTCTGGATTGCCATTCATTCCTGAAGCATGCGGCCAGAAGTATCTCAATTTTTTAGAAACTAAAGGAATAGATACCAATCTCTGCTACTCTGAACTCTACTCTTGTATTAATGCAGCTATAAAATTGCAGTTCCTTGTTTACTGGAAACATTTCAATCATTTTTGTTGGGTTCATGATCAATTAAAACTTCCAGACTTCCTCACACAACCTACAGGAAATCAAGCCTCCTCCTAAATTGTTCTCATGCAATTGATTTTTATTTTAACCTAACTGCAAGATTTCACATTTATCCCTGTCAGATTTTATCTTATTTACTTCTGTCCATTGTTCCAGATTACTAAATCCTTACTTTGTTATCTAGTGCAGCAGCTCTTCTTTGTCATTTTGACTCACTAGCTAATTTGATTTGGTTCTCTCTCTTTTTTTTTTCATCTCTATTAATGGTGAGTGACCAAAATCTCAGACAACTGGATACTAAAAACCTCATCTGATTAAGAGACTGATAGTATAGTGTGGTATTTTACCAGCTGTGTGAAAAAAAAATTCTGCAATCAATTAATGGTATAATGGGAAATAAAAGATTCGTGATGAAACAATTTGGAGGAAATCCTGTGTTACATGATTTAAGCAAGTATCTTTCCTAAAGTGTCCCTTAGAGTTTTTTCATTTATGTTTTGAAATTTTTATTGTATTTTTTCCATTTCTATGCTAATATCTATGGACTATCTCTGGAATCAGATATTCAAGACTCTATCAGATTTATTAGACTATGGAATACACACATATGTTTGAGTGTGTATGCATATTTATACTAGTGTATTATGTAGTATTTTGTGGGATACTATTTCACAGAGCACACCTTGGGAAATGCTGCCTATGGTATCTAACAGATCCTAGTTTCAGTCCCAGTGCCAATACTTACCAGCTTGGGGCAAGTCATTTAATTTCTCTAATTCTCAGTTTTCTTGTCTATTAAATGGGCATAAAAGAAGGTTTTTGGTGAGAGTTAAATAAGAAAATACATAAATGAATATAATGCCTCTTACCATGTTAGAGAGTAAATGCTCAGTAGATGTTAGCCAACATTAAATAACATTTTAATCATCATAATCATCATCATTAATGCTATTTTGACATTGATCTACTAATTAGGCTCTCTACCATAAGTATATAAAATACGATAATCTAACCTAATTTAAACTAAAAAATATACAAAAACTAGAAATATGTTTCTAATTTATGTGACTTATATGACCAATAAATGATATTCTAAGTGTATAAAAACATTCTGTATAAGTTAACAAGAAAACAACATCCTAATAAATATAAGCAAAAAACATGAGCATGTAATTACCAAAAGAAGAAATATAAGTGGTCTTAAATTGTTAATTATTATTTTTAATGAAAATTTCCATGAGTGGCCCTGACCAGTGTGGCTCAGTTGGTTGGAGTGTCATCCCATAACTGAAGGGTTGTGGGTTCAATTTCCAGTCAGGGCACATACCTAGGTTGCAGGTGCGATACCCAGTCCAGGTGCACACAAGAAGCAATCAATCGATACTCTTGCATCAATGTTTCTTTCTCTTCCTTCCTCTCTCTCTTCTTTTCTCTCTATAAAGTAATGGGAAAAAAAGTCTTCAGCCCAGGAAAATCCTCCTAAGTGGCTATCATGCTGAATAATGAGCACTTTTATATAGTGTTGGTGCCAGTATAAACTGACAGCAACAATAGTAGCTAATAAGAATTTTGTATAGCCCTGGCTGAGTGGCTCAGTTGGTTGGAGTGTTGTCCCATACACCAAAGGTTGTGGGTTCAATTCCGGGTCAGGGCACATACCTAGATTGCTGGTTCAATCCTCAGTTGGGGCACATATAGGAGTCAACTGATCAATGTTTCTCTCTCATCAATGTCTCTCTCTCTCTCCCCCTTCTTCTCTCTAAAATCAATAAGCAGGTCCTTGGGTAAAAATTACAAAAATGAATTTAGTATGTACCAAGCACACTGCTCAGCATATTATAAATATTTACTAGTTAATTCTCACATGAAAACTCAGTGAGATCTCTGTTTTTATTATTTCTTTTTTTCTATTGTTCAAGTAGAGCTGTCTCTACTTTCCCCCCACCACTCCCCCATGCCCCTCCTCCCACTCTTGATCCTACCTCCTTTGGCTTTGTACATGGGTCCTTTATACATGTGTCTTGACAAGTCTTTCCCCTTTTCCCTCCATTATCCTCTCCCACCTTTCCTGTGGTCATTGTCAGTTTGTTCTTTATTTAACTGTCTCTGGTTATATTTTGCTTGCTTGTTTGTTTTGTTGATTAGGTTCCACTTATAGGTGAGATCATATGGTATTTGTCTTTCACCTTCTGGTTTATTTCACTTAGCATAATGCTCTCCAGATCCATCCATGCTGTCATGAAAAGTTGGAGTTCCTTTCTTTCTGCTGCATAGAATTCCATTGTGTAAATGTACCATAGTTTTTTGATCCATTCATTTACTGATAGGCCCTTAGTTTGCTTCCAATACTTGGCTATTATCAGTTGTGCTGCTATGAACATTGAGGTGCATAGGTCCTTTTGAATTGGTGTTTCAGGATTCTTAGAGTATAATTCCAGCAGTGGAATTGCCAGGTCAAAAGGCAGTTCCATTTTTAGTTTTCTGAGGACCCTCCATACTGTTTTCCACAGTGGCTGCACCAGTCTTCATTCTCACCAACAGTGTACCAGGGTTCCCTTTTCTCCACAACCTCATCAGCACTTATTGTTTGTTGATTTGGTTATAATGGCCATTCTGACTGGTGAGAGGTGGTATCTCAGTGTGATTCTCTTATACATATTTTTCTCATCTGTGAAGTTGAAATAATAAAAACACAAAACAAGCCTCAATAATGTTTCTATTATTTCTACTTTACAGATGAGAAAACTACGTACAAGAGATTAAGTATCCTTTTCTGAAGGCATAGGAAAGAAATTTCTGGGGACTCGTGCATAGGAGGATTTGAGCAATAGTGGAAACACTATATATTTAACTATTTAATGGAAGAGTGTGCAGGGCATAGATGCCCCTGAATAGGCTGCTGCACTGTCTCACCCATGACCAGGTGACTTAGTTCTGTCTCACTGTGGAAGAAGTCCAACCTCTGGGGCCGAAGGCCCACACTTTTCCTCACCAAGTCCAGGAGGAGGGCCAGGATGCAGAGATGCCTTGCCATTAGCCTGGCATCTCAGGCTCTAGCAGTCCAACACAATTTCTGTTCCCATCCAGCCCGCTGTCAAAGGTGCACTATGATCTGTGCAGCTGCCACACCCAGGCCCATGCAGCTGTTACACAGAGTGCTCAAACAAACTTCAGGCCTTTGTTAAGCTTTGATAATATTTCCTCGGGTTTGGGAGACAGCAGACTTTCTTTCAAACTAACCAGTCTTATGCCTAATTCTTTACAGGCTTGTGTTGGGCCTTCCCTCATCCAATCTGTTTCCTGAATGTTCCGGGGTTTCATCCCCTTATCCTATTGATCCTTTCCCCAGATTTTCCCAGGCTAGACTCCTCCCCTGTATAGTCCTTATTTTGGCCTCTGCTGAGCATGCCTTATAGTTTTGCTTCCTCACCTGGCTTCTACTGTGCATACTTCAGCAGAGAAATTTCCCCCTTACTGTTTTATCCCTCTGCTGAACAAGCCAGTTTTTCCCTGGGGAAATTGGAAAGCAGTCTTCCCTGTCCACTCAAATGCCTAGAGTAATCGTGAAGCTGCCCCTTCCTAGTTAATCCAGCTTAATTAGAGGTCTGGCTCGCTTCTATTTTGATAATATCTAACTGCCTACAGTAACTATCACAACTGAACTTCTCTATCCAATCCCATACCTTCCCCTTCCCTGACAAAGGTTTTGATCCTGAGTACTTCCTAACAAACTTCTGCAAGTTAATATCCATCTTAGAGCCTGCTTTCTGGAGAACACATACTGAAACAACCAGTATTTTAACATCTAAAAATATATCCTAAGTAAAAGCCATGTCTGAACAGAAATAATTATATATGAACCCTAGTGGATGGTATAACCACAAGACAAAGGAGCCTAAGTCCCAGAATCATGCATGAAAAATTGTATCCACCAGTTTCAGTTTGGATATATAAAGAGCTGGAGAAGGTATTTCTCTCATACTTTCAACAACAATAAAAAAAGTGAATAAACTTGAAAATAATGAATTTTTATTAAACACATGAGAGAATTGAGGTCACAAGGCAAACAGTTCACCTGAAATCTAGAGAGAAATGGGTGACTGCAGGAAAAAACAAGGTGTTAGTATTTACTTACATATTGCAGAGACTGCTGAAAGCCATATAAGCCAAAAAGAGAATTTAGCTTGAAACCTTTTTTTAATTAGATTCTAAAGGCTGATTTTGGGCTAGTGTGAGAGTACAAAGCCACTGGTGGCTGCAAACATAAAAGAATTTCACACCTTCTTGCAGGATATTCCTATTGAAACACCACAGACGCTCACAGGGGTCGTGGGAAGAATCCTAAGAAAGCTTCCCCTCCCTCTTTGGTACTGACTGATGGAGAGGAACAATAGCAACAACTGAAACTCCACCTAGACTCCACCTCTATCTCCCATAAAAACAAAAATAATATGCAGGAACAGTGGCAACAAAAAACTAGTATGATGGTCCTGGTGGAAACAAGAGTTCAACTAGGAGAATAGAGCAAGAAAAAAAGCTTCTGCTACTGCTATGCGAGAGGAATGCATGCGTGGTCCAGCATTTTGTTTGGAGGAATGGCAGAAATAGTTCTTCAGGTCACACCTCCTTATCCAGGTTCTTAGTAGCATCTGCCTAAACCTGAGGCTTAATCAGAACACCAGAGAATGCCCCCACCGTATCCCTGTACCACCACGACCATGCTAACAGGTGTCAAGTGAAAAACAACAGTGGGAAAAGCTGGAGAGCTTCAGAAGAAATTCTCTTTGGAGAGCATGACAAGAAGACCCAAAGCTAAGTGGAAAACAAGCATCAAACCCAGCCCATCTCTTGATTAAGTTACTACAAACTTTCACACTAAAGGCATAGAAGAAGGAATGGCAGGCTTATCTCCAAGCTTTAAAAAAAATGTATACCTTAGTTTCTACTGTCCTATATAACATATTTAGATTTCAAGAAATAAATTTAGAGGCATATAAAAAGTCAAGGAAAAATACAGTCTGAACAACAAAACAAAGATCAGAAACAATCCACTTATGACACAGACATTGAAACTAATAGGAAATTTCTATGATTAATATATTAAAGGCTCTATTGAGAAGGTAGAAAACATGCAAGAAAATATAGTTAATTTCAGCAGAGAGATGGAAACAATAATAGAAAACAAAATGAAAAACACAGTAACAGAGATAAAGAACATCTTCAAAAGTTTTATCAGTAAAGTGAACATAGCCAAGGATATAATCAGTGATCTTGATAATAAATCAGTAAAAATCATCCCAACTGAAATACAAATTTAAAAAATAGTGAAAAGAAAAATAGAAGACCTTAAAGTTATGGGACTATATTAGATGATCTAACAAACTTTTTCAATATTTTTCTTAGTTTCAGGTATACAGCATTGTGGTTAGACAATCATATAGTTTACAAAGTGTTTCCCCTGATATTTTCAGTACCCACCTTTCACAATTTGTAATGAAATTTCAGAAAAAAAAGACAGAGAGAACAGGGCAGAAGAAATATTTGAAAAAACAATGAAATAATGGCTGAGAATTTTCCAAAATTGGTGACAGAAACCAAATCACAGATCCAATAAGTTCAGAGAACACTAAGAAAAAATAATAACCTAGGTTTATTAGCTTCTAGTGGCTGTTGTAAGAAATTACCACAAACTTGCTGGCTATAAACAACAGAGACTTAGTCTCTAGTTCTGGAAAAAAGAAGTCTAAAGTCAGTGTTATGGGCCAAAATCAAATCAGGGCCACACTCTTTCCTGATGCTATAAAGAAGAATCCATTCCTTGCCTCTTTCAGCCTCTGGTGGCCACCAACAATCTTTGGCTTGGGACTGAATCACTCCAGTCTTCAAATTTCTCTGTCTTCATATCACTTTCTTCTCTGTATATGGGTCAAAAGCACAGAGATGGGGGGATAAATTGGTAATATACTGTTCTGTGGTTCTGACATTACACACAAAGCAGTATAATAGTATTTGAAGGTACTCAGATTGTAAACCAATAAACAAGTTTTTTAAAATCATAAATAATAATTCAATATAAAAGATAAAATGAGAAAGCAAAAATGAGGAAATAAAATAATTGAAACAAATTTTAAAAAGCTAGCAATATATAGAGTTTACTAACCATATATAATCCTATTCAATGTGAATAATCTAAATACACCAGCTGAAAGATGGAGATTTTCATATTAAAATTAAAAAAATCAAGACTCAGTTACATACTATTTTTAAATTATTTTATTTTATTTTTAATATATTTTATTGATTATGCTATTACAATTATCGCAATCTTCCCCCTTTGCCCCCTCCAACCAGTACCCTCCATTCCTTCTGGACATGAAGCCTTAGTTCATGTCTGTGGGTCATGCATATAGGTTCTTTGGCTTCTCCATTTCCTATACTATTCTTAACCTCCCCCTGTCTATTTTCTACCTACCATTTATGATTCTTACTCCCTCTACCTTTTTCTCCATTCTCCTCCTCTGCCTCCCTGCTGATAACCCTTCATGTGATCTCCATATCTATGACATTGTTTCTGTCCTGCTTGTTTGCCTAGTTTGATTTTTAGATTCAACTGGATAGATATGTATTTGCATTTGCCATTTTATTGTTCATAGGTTTTATCTTCTTTTTCTTATATAGGTCCATCTAACATTGTGTATAATAATGGTTTGGTGATGATGAACTCCTTCAGCTTTTTCTTGTCTAGAAAGCTCCTTATCTTCCCTTTGATTCTAAATGATAGCTTCGCTGGGTAAACCAATCTTGGCTATAGGTCCACGCTTTTCATGGCTTTCAATATTTCTTGCCAATACCTTCTTGCTTGCAAAGTTTCTTTTGAAAAATCAGCTGATATTCTTATGGGAACTTGCCTGTAGATAATTAACTTCTTTCTTTTGCTGCTTTTAAGACTCTACCTTTGGCATTTTAATTATGATGTGTCTTGGTGTAGTCCTCCTTGCATCCATCTGGTTTGGGGCTCTCTGTGCTTCCTGGACTTGTATGTCTATTTCCTTCACCTAATTAGGGACGTTTTCTTTCATTATTTATTCAAATAGACTTCTAATTTCTTGCTCTTTCTTTTCTGCCACCCCTATGATATGAGTGTTGGAATGTTTAAAGTTGTCCCAGAAGTTCTTAAGCTTCTCCTCATTTTTTGAATTCTTGTTTCTTCATTCTGTTCTGTTGAATGTTTATTTCTTCCTTCTATTCCAAATCATTGATTTGAGTCCTGGTTTCCTTCCCTTCACTGTTGGTTCTTGTATATTTTGCTCTATTTAACTTTGCATAGCCTTCACTTCTTCCTCTATTTTGTGTCCATACTCAACCAATTCTGTGAGCCTCTTGATTACCAGTGTTTTTTTTAAAGGTTTTATTTATTCATTTTTAGAGAGAGGGGAAGAGAAGGAGAAAGAGAGGGAGAGAAACATCAATGTGTGGTTGCCTCTCATGTGCCCCCTACTGGGGACCTGGCCCGCAACCCAGGCATGTGCCCTGAACTGGGAATCAAGTTAGCAATCCTTTGGTTTGTAGCCCAATCAATCCACTGAGCTACACCAGCCAGGGCTGATTACCAGTGTTTTGAACTCTGCATCTGAGAGGTTGGCTATCTCCTTGTTGCTTAGTTCTTTTTCTGGAGTTTTGATCTGTTCTTTCATTTGGGCCATATTCTTTTGTCTGGATGCACCTGTTACATTGTAAGGGGCGGAGCCTTAGGTATTCACCAGGGCAGGGCAACCCACATTGCTGCCTTGTGGTGCTGTGTATGGGGGAGTGCTCAGATAGTGAACAATACCGCTTGCTTGGCTCTCACACACTTTTAGTCACTTCCCCTGCTACCCATAAGCAAAGTGGCCCTTTCTGGTGCTGATTCCTGGGCACCATCTGGGTGGCTTGGATTACATACATTCTAGGACCCCATGGGTCTCTCTAGAGAACTCTCTTGTGAGGCTTGGAGTTTCTTCCACCCCTGCAACCCCTGTAGGGTTTTAAAGCCAGAGGTTTTATGGCTTTATTCCCCCCCTCACTGGAACCCTGGTTTGCACCATCTATGTTACTCCCTAATTGTTCCTTCTGGCTTATCTACAGGTGAATGTGGAACCACCCAGTCCACCAGCTGCCACCTCACCCACCTGGTCCTCCAACCACCAATTTGCCACAAGTCCTCTGTGTCCTGGCTGCCCATCTCCACTCCTCCTAACAGTCTGGATGGATGTTTCTTCTTTAACTCCTTGGTTGTTGGACTTCTATACAGTTCAATTTTCTGGCAGTTCTGGTTGTTTTTTGTTTTTAAGTTGGTTGTTGTCCTTCTCGTGGTTGTGTGAGGAAGCAAAATATATCTACCTATTCCTCTGTCTTGGTCAGAAGTCTTCTTGCTCTTCTGATTGAATGTTTTTTTTTCTTCCTTATGTTCCAAATCATTGATTTGATTCTTGGTTTCATTCACTCCACTGTTGGTTCCCTGTAAATGTTTATTTATTTCACTTAGTGTAATTTCCTGGGCAGGGCAACCCATGTGAGCCAGGTTGATGGCCTCTCTGATATGATGTCTCCATTCTGTGGCTCTGTGTCATGGAAGGCTCAGAAAGTGGGCAATGCCACTGTCTGGCCTCTGGAGTTTTGTCCAAGAAGAAAGTGTCCTCCAGCATATACCCTGATGCCATAGCCTTCAGTTTCTCCCTGTATGTCTACAGGTGCCCTTCCAGGTGCTGCTCCAGTGCTCCAGCCCAGAGGGAGTGAGTCTACATAAGTCCTAAGTCCATTGTGGGCCTTTTAAGAAGAGACTCTTGAGAATCTTCAGTTTCTTCATCTGCCCCAACCCTTACTGATTTTATAGCCAGAAGTTATGAGGGCTTATCTTACTGGCACTGGAACTCTGCGTGGGTGGTCTGGTGTGGGGCTGGGATCCCTCATTCTAAAGATATCCCTCCCCATTTTTATCTACCACACATAAGTGTGGGATTGCCTGCATCCCCAGGCCTCTCCACATGTTTCTGCATGTCCAACCTTCCTACCTCTCTGAAATAATGTGACTTCTTTAATTTCTTGGTTGTCAGACTTCCATACAGCTTGATTTTCTGACATTTTGAGGTGATAATTATCTTGTAGTCTAGTTGTAATTTTTGTTGTGGTTGTGCAAGGTTAGCCGTGTTTACCTATGCTTCTATCTTGACTAGAAGGCAATTACATATACTTTATAAGAAACACACTTTCAGTATAAAATCATGGGTAAGTTAAAAATAAAAATATGGAGAAATATATACCATGCAAACACTAAACAAAAGAGAGTTAACACACTGTATTAATTATAGCAAAAGTAAATTTCAGAATAAGAAATATCAAAATCAAAAGAGACATTACCTAATAAATAGGTCAATTATCCAAATAATCCTAAATGTGTGTGTGCCTAATAAAAGAACTTCAAAATACAGGGTGGAGCAAAAGGAACTTTATGGTTGTTTGAATGAAAAATAATACAATATGTAATAAGTAGTAATACAAAAACAAACTGTTTTGCATACTGACAACTGTAAGCATACTTTTGCCCCACCCTGTACATGAGGAGCAAAATATGGATCTGAAAGGGTAAATAGACATATTCACAATTCTAGTTGAAATATATTGATTGATATTTTGCCTGGAGAATATCAGTGAAGGTATAGATGATCTTTACAAAACTATTAACCACCTTCACCTAGTTAACATTTTCAGAATGCTCCAGACAGCAACAGTAGAATTCAGTCATGAGCTACTTAACTAAGAGGGTAGGGTTTGCGAAATGCATCCTTAAGTGATTTTGACTTTGTGAAAACATCTAAGAGTGCACTTATGCAAACTTAGATGGTATAGTCTATTATACACCTAGGCTATATGATACAGCCTATTGTTCTGCAGGGAAGAAAGAAATAGTTTTCCCTCAAGTCTTCTGAGTTCTTGGCTAGGATAGCCCTGTTATAAAATACATTTTAACATGAGAGAAACAAACAAAATTTTAATGACATGTTTACCTCCTGTGTACATGGGAGAGACCCAGAAAAACTGAGTAACTTGCCAAAGTGGTTGAAGCCATTACCTTAAATACCATCTTCAGCTGAAGAAAAAAAGATAATGGACATCGGAGAGTCAATTATGAGAAGTTAACAGGAAAAAAACATAACAAAAATGTGTAAGGCTGTTATGTAGATTTAAGTCTAGTTTTCTGCATTGATGAGTCTGTAGAAATAAGGTCATTCCCCTAGTCCTGGTACAGCCAGGGAGACACCCTTACGGATGGAGATTTCCTTATAGATGTAAATGTATTTCACAAAGTGTAACTTATACTTGGTTTTCAGAGCTTCTCCCATGTCTGCTATTTCTTAAAGTTAACACGGCTAAAATAATGCTTATACCAAATAAACATAGTTGGGGTGACAATGTCAGTTCTTCTACAGCTCCTAAGCTACAAACCTGAACCACATGTCATTGCACTGGTTACTATAGGCAATTGTAACACAGTAGTAACTATTTGTGTAATGTATTGCACTACAATGTTAGGACAGCTAAGATATTCCCAAACAATAATCAATGGGACCACCTTCGTCTATGTGGTCTGTTCTTGACCAAAATATCATTGTGTTATGACTGACAGTATACATTCTTTCTAAGTATACATGGAACATTTACTAAGATAGACAACAGTCTGGTCCATAGCACAAACCATATGAAATTTAATATAGAAGTCATAAAAAGTATGTTCTTGAATCATACCAAAATTAAAATAGAAATCAATAACAGAAAGCCATTGGTAAAATCCTCAAATATTTGGAAATGCAGCAACACACTTTTATAACAAGTAATGGGTTACAGAAGAAATTGCAGTAGAAGTTAAATACATTTTGAGATAAATGAAAATGAAAATACAACATAGCAAAATTTGGCTGATTCTAGGGCTCAGGCAGGAAATGACTTTGGAGCATCTTGTAGTAACAGAAAGTAAGGAAGTTCTCAAGAATAAATTAATGAATAAAAGTAAATAGAAAATAAATTTTAAGAAGGAGAAATAATGTCAGAAGACACAAGAGCCAATTTGAAAAAGTGTCCAATGACCAAAGTTAGAACAATTTGAGCAATAAAATAAATTTAATTTCGGATTATAAACCCAAAAACACATAAATATCTATGAATTTATGCTGATACAAATAAGTAAATTTATAAATAAATGGGAAGAAAAGAAAAATTTGTTATAACTCCAAATAATATATGTAAAAAGAATGACAGAAATAGAAAAACAGCATTAGAACACAATGCTAATAATTACTGCAGGCAGACCTCTGATGAACACAAAAATTACTGGGAAAATTTTAAAGAGAAATAAAATATTTAAATAGCCTCAAAGTGTCTTTCATTAAATATTTATTAATTATTGTGGTGGTTTTAGCATATGTCCACTGATTCTTTGCAACTCCTTTGTCCAGAAAATGAAATTTAATTTTCCTCCCCTTGAATGTTGGTTGGATTTTAGTTACTTTAAAAAATAAAGTATTCAATGGCAAAAATTAACAAATCAACAGTGACAAAACCTGGTAGACACTGCCTTAACCAAGGAGATGGAGGCTAACATAATCACTGATAAATTATGTAAATAATGTGATGAAGAAAAGGTATTCCCCATAATCTATATCTGCAATCTAATAAAAAAAATCATACAAACCTAAATTGCTGGACATTCTCCAAACCACCTGTCTTCAAAAGTGACAAACCTATGAAAATCAAGACTGAAAAATTATCACAGTTTGGAAGAGACTAAAGAAACATGACAACTGAATGCAATGTGGTATTCTGGGTAGACACTGGAAAAGGAAAAGTGTATTAGTAGAAAAACTGGGAAATATGATTAAAGTATGTAATTAAGTTAACAGGGTTGTATCAATGCTAATTCCATAGTATTAACAAATGCCCATGATTATATAAGATTTTAGCATTAGAAAAAGCTGAGGAAAAAGTATGTGAAAACTCTGTACTAGCTTTACAATTATTCTATAAACCTAAAATTATTTTAAAATAAAAGATTTTGTAAAGTTATCCATACTCTAAGTATAACCACACTAGACTTGTATGTAAAAAATTAAATTCTATCAAGTTAAGCTTTGAAATTTTGAGAAATTTTCTTAATTACAATTAGTGTTATCTTAATACACTGATGGCCATGATTATTAAACAGAATCTTTTCAAATTAATTGTTTCTTGAATACATATTTGACCATTCAATCAGCACGAGAGTACATGATTATTATACATTGTCATAACAGAACCAGAAGACGTTTACCAGCTGCTCTCTTTTTGTAATTAATTCTCCAAAATTAATAGATCTAACCTATTCTCTACTTTGTTCCATTTTTGTTATTTTTATTTTTACAATTACTATATTGTAAATACAAGACCATTGACATAAGAGCAACAAGAAGAGTCTGAAAGCTAGATTTGTGCAGCACCTTGAATGACAGGGAAGACCTGGCATCATAAATCCAGATGCTTCCCTGCTGGTGTGGCTCAGTGGATTGAGTGCCGGCCTGCAAATCAAAGGGTTACTGATTCGATTCCCAGTCAGGGCACAAGCCTGGGTTGCAGGCCAGGTCCCTAGTAGGGGGCACATGGCAACCATGTGCAACCACACATTGATGTTTCTCTCCCTTTCTTTCTCCCTCCCTTCCCTTCTGTCTAAAAACAAATAAATAAATCTTTTAAAATAAATAAATACATAAATTCAGATACCTTTAGGGTCTAAGCAAGTAATATACATGTTTGACTTGGATAAGAACAAGTAGTAGGAAGCAGTAGGGCTTACTAGGAACTAGAGAATGAATGTTCTGTTTATACACACACACACATATACAGCAGAAGTAAGGCCTGGTTGAGTGTGACTGGTAATAATATGGGTGTAATAATTTAAAGTTTTAATTTGAACATTTCATCTAAAATGTCATATGATGTGCTTGAGTGTGATATTGTTATGTTACAGAATCACATGCTTATGATTTTGTAATAAAAGATTTTGTAATATAGGGGGAGGATGGCGGTGTGGTAGGAGGGAGCCCACGCCACCTCCTGCTTCAAAAGACAGGAAAACCTAACCATACTACAGAGGACATTGCAGCATACATGAAAATAAGAAATCAAAATTGTAGCGGACATGGAAAGACCAGACGGTAAGGAGACTACTGCAGGATAATAACAGCCCAGGGATCAGCGTGGGGAGCAGGGAGGTTGCAGCCCCAGCCCCAGAGCTCCGGGAGCTGCCGCAGGGCTCTCGGGGTAGGGGAGCTGGGTCATCCGCTCCCTCCCTGGCCAAACAAGGACTCAGCAGTGCTGATCGGGGGACCTCGGAGCGGGCTTTGGGCAAGATCACAGCCCAGCCAGTGGAGCCAAAGACAGCAGGTCCTTGCGTGGGCGCCCCAACACAGAGAGAGTTATTTTTTGGGTAAATGGCTTGGTGCCTACAGCCGTGAGCACAAAAAAGCACGGCATTCTGTGGGATCTCCGGTGCCCAGGCTGGGATATGGGGGGAGGCTCGAGTCCCCCAAAATCCACAGGGTAAACACCCGTGAATCTGGAAGCGGTGGCAAGCGCATGCACTCCACAGTGAGCTTTCCAAGGGAGCGGCACCAGTACAATGGGTCCAAGGACCACCGTGTCTTGCGATGGTGCCCCAACCCAGAGAGAGTTACTTTTTTGAGTAAAAGGCTGGGTGCCTACAGCCGTGAGCACGGAAAAAGCGCGGGCGTTCTGTGGGATCCCTGGTGCCCAGAATGTAAATTCGGGGGAGGTTCCAGCCCCTCAGAATCCACAGTGTACGCACCCGTGAACCTGGAAGGGGTGCGCGCAGGCGCACATTCCGCAGTGAGCTATCCGAAGGAGTGCTGAAGTGCGTGCCCGAGGCCTGAACCCTGGTGAGAGGCGCCAGCGTACACACCCGTGAAGGGACGCCTGTGAGCAGGAACTCCTCGGTGGGCTCCGAAGGGAGTGCTTGGGAGTACACAGATTGGTGCCTGGGGCATTGGGCCCATGAGGCTGGACCTGGGGACGGTGCACCAGAGGCTGACAGAGCTCTGAACAGGAAGTGGAACAAAGCCAAAGCATTCGCCCATAAGTCTGCTGCAGCCAGCAAAACCACGAAAAGTGGTTTGGCCAGTTTGAAACCAACAAAGGTTTTTCATTTGTTTTTTTTTTTTCTTTTTTCTATTTTTTGCAGGATTTTTTTATTAAGTAACTTTTCATTTTTTAATTCTTATTATTGTTATTTCATTCAATTACTTATATTTCTATTTCCTTCTAGTGTTGATACTTCTACCTTTCTTTCCAAATTTATCTCTTCATTATATGTCCTGCTTATTGCCTTCATTTCTTAAAATTTTTTTTAACCTGCAAGTAATAGCATATCTGTATTGTTATTTCATTGTCCTCACACTTTTTATTGAAATAGTATTTTAGTATTCCTCTTCTTTC
>CM052552.1:46388106-46412860 GCA_028533065.1 Trachops cirrhosus
ACTTCCTCAGAAAACTACAAATGGATCTGCCTTTTGACCCAGCAATTCCGCTGCTGCGACTATATCCTAAGAACCCTGAAACAGCAATCCAAAAGAAGCTATGCACTCCAATGTTCATAGCAGCACAATTTACAATAGCTAAGTGCTGGAAACAACCTAAGTGCCCATCAGTAAATGACTGGATCAAAAAACTATGGTACATTTATACAGTGGTATTCTATCCAGCAGAAAGGAAGAAGGAGCTCTTACCCTTTGCAATAGCATGGATGGAACTGGAAAGCATTATGCTAAGCAAAATAAGCCAGGTGATGAAAGACAAATACCATATGATCTTGCTTTTAACAGTAGCCTAAACAACAAAACAAACAAACAAGCAAAATATAGCCAATGACACTGAAATAGAGGACAGACAGTGAGTAGAGGGGAGAGGGCAGGGAATTTGAGGGGAACTTCAGGGGAGAATGGGAAAGGTTTACAGGAACAAATATAAAGGACATATGGACAAAATCTAGGAAGGTTGGAAATGGGAGGGTGGAGGGGAGGGATGGGTGGGTTGGCTGGAATATGAGTAAAGGATAGAAACTGTACTTGAATAGTGATTAAAATAAAATAAAAAAAGTCATGAAAGGCAAGGTTCTAAATGCAAGATTGCGCTATCCAGCAAAGCTTTGATTTAGAATGGAAGGGCAGATAAAGTGCTTCCCAGACAAGGTCAAGTTAATGAGTTCATCATCACCAATTCCTTATTATATGAAATGTTAAAGGGAATTATTTACAGATAAGAAGAGCAAAACTATGGGACTTATCTATGAAAAAGAAGATCAATGCTATGAACACTAAAATGAAAACAAACCCATAACTATCAACAACTAAATCTGAAAAAAACAAAACCAAAACAAACTAAGCAAACAACTAAATCAGGAACAAAATCACAGGAATGGAGATCACATGGAGGGTTATTAGCAGGGAGAGGGAGGGGGAAGATTGGGGGGAAAGTACAGGTAATATGAAGCAGCAATGGTATGTACAAAATGGACTGAAGATGGTTAAGAATAGTATGGAAAATGGAGAAGCCAAAGAACTTATATGTATGACCCATGGACACGAACTAAGTTGGGGGAATGCTAGTGGGAAGGCAGATGCAGGGCAGAGGGGAATAAAGGGGAGAAAAAATGGGCAATTGTAATAGTATAATCAATAAAATATATCAAAGAAAATAAGTTAACCTGCTTAGGGCATTAGGCACAGAAGAGATTTTGCTGATTATGTAATTGATTAGTGTATAGTGTGACTCTGTGCTGCCTAGGGTTCACACAATCCTTCCAAGGTCTGGGGAGTGGGACTCCCAGAATTATTTACCTCTCAAATCTATTTAATTTGATCTACATATGGTATTCCCCTGTGAGAATTTATTTGAATAAATATTTCCATGTCAGAAAAATAGGTTTGAAAAACACTGATCTAAGACCACCTGTCTTTTCATCTGATACGAAAAGCTCAAGATGTTGAAGTAACTTTTTCATGGTTCCACAGTTATCTGGGTTTCCTTAGGTCTGATCTGCAAGTATAGCCCCAAAGCCAGTGACCTTTCTGTTGTTCTACCTCGTTGTAGAGGCCTGGAAAGACCTAGAACATGTGTGCTTTCTGTGTAGAATTTGTATTTTATTTTTCCTTGCCCTGAGCTTCATGTTCAGTGCAGATTTGTTATTACGAATTTAGAAAGGTAAGTCTTTGAATTATTTTTATTTATTCAAAAAGTAAATAATACATCTATAAGGAGGTTTTAATAAAGTAAAGAGCATTGATATTTGACAGACAGGGAGTAATAATGACAACAATAATAACTTACATTTATTGAATACTTTTAATATGGCTAGCACTGTCTCAACTATCCTACAAATATTTTCTCAATGAATCCTCACAACAATCCTATTAGGTAACTACTGTTTTCCCCACTTAGTAGTAAGGAAAGTAACACCAAATTAGAGAGATTAGGTAATTTTTCCAAAGCCAGATTGCAATATATTATTATTAATTATATAATTATTTTAATATCTTATTTATTTATTTTCAGGGATAGGGTAAGGGAGGGTGAAAGAGAGGGAATGAAACATAAATGTGAGAGAGAAACACCAATCAATTGCTTCTTATACATGCCCCGACAAGAGACAAAACCTGCAACCCAGGCATGTGCCTGACCAGGAATTGAATTGATGACCTTTTGCTTTGCAAACTGATGTCCAACTGACTGAGCCACAACAGTCATGGTTAATTATATAATTCTTAACATATTATTGGAACCTCTTTGGTAGCAGCTCAGGGCCATTAATAAGCCTATTCTTTGTTGTTTTGTCCAGAACTGTATCTGCTGCTATGAAAACACTACCCTTCTGTTGTTGGAGCAGTTGATCCCAGCCACCCCCAACTCATCCTCCTCCAGATAGGCTTTGGAAAATGGACTCTTTCAGATTCCAGTAAAAAAGGGTTAGCAGATGTAGGTGAAAATGTTCCTGTAGAGAACATTTCTATAGTAGAAATCCCAGAGGCCCTTTGGGCAAATCCTTTTAAATGAGAAAGCCACGTTTTATGGAGTCAGGTAACTCAGTTTTGAGTTCCAAGGAGCTTGGAATGTGCTTTGAAACTTCCAGCCATTAAAGTATGAGCTGGTGCAAAAGGTGGAAAAGTGCATCTCATCTTTGCTTATCTGATCCCAGAAGCTGAAAATGTTCCCTAGGCACCCACCATTTCAGTGTATAGGTAAGAGGGCAGGGGGTGGTAATATAAAGCAGGAAAGGCAAATCTCCACCTAGTCAGGGCAGGAGATTTAGTTTCTCTTCATTTTCTCTCATCCACTGGAGAAGAAAGTCATAGGAGTAGGGCTCCTGGGTCACAGCTTGATTGTATCTGGACTACAACTTCCCATGGTACACTGGCAGCAGTTACTGTTGGAGTTTGAATTCAGTCTTTGTCACTTTAAAACTATGTGACTTCCGGTGCTACTTAATGTCTCTGTGATTCAATTTTCTCACATCTGAAATGAGGATAATAATAGGTCTGACCTTATTTGGTTGTTGAGAGGATTCAATGAGTTAATCATATTAAGTACATAGAATCATACTGGTACATTGTTAGAAGTAAGTAAAGGTTCATAGTAAAGCTATAATAATCTGTTTGTAAGAGGTCCTGGACACCCAAATGAATCCTAAGGTTCTAGACCTCTAGCCATGATTTGATCTCTCAGCAGCTTTCAAAATGATGGAGGTTGCTTCACAATTAGAAGACTGGCCTTTTAGAAGTCATTTGAGAATAGTCCAATCCATTATGACTATTGGTGTGATCTCAACTCTGTCCCCCCTGGACCACTGTAGAGTCTCCTAGTACTATTTCAGACCTTAAATATGGACACTAAAAAACAAATGCTATAACATAAAATGTCACTGTAACCCCAACCACATGGTAAGTGTAGGTAGAATGATACCTGATGGTTGAGCAGGATGGTGACATAACCCAGTGAATACTAATGGAAGTTGCATTTGAGTAAGGATATAGATGCTGAATGCAGGTAACAGGCCTTGATACAAACAAAGATTCTGGAGGCAGGAAATGTCCTGCATTGAATTTCTGGTCAGTGAAGAGAAATCACACGATATTCAATAAACACTTTCTAGGAACATACTATGCACTGGATATGTTGTAAGATAATTGTGTCCACAAATTTTTATTGAGCACTGACTACGTACCAGTATATGTCCAGCTTCTATGTTTAACCAGTGAAAAAATAGGCCTCTACCTAGAGGCAAGTTATAATTTAGTGAAAGAGACAGACTATCAATGAGATAAACAACTAAAATATTTGATATGATAGCTAGTAGTAAGTGCTGAGATGAAAAATAAAGCAGGGAATAAAGATAGAGTGTATGAAAGATGGAGTGATGACTGGCCCTTTAAATAGACCTGAAGGTGGTGAGGGAGTATACCAGGTGAATACTTACAGAAGGACTATTATATGCAGAGGAAGGGGCAGATTCCAAGGCCCTAAACGAGTATTCTGGAATAGTCACAAAATTACAAGAAAACATTGGGGCCTGCAGTGGTAGGAGATAAAATTAATGTTGTGGTGACTTTTACACTTTGTGAGCTAGAAAGTCATTGTAGGGTTATAAGCAAAAGAATATGTCTTGCTTATTTTGACAGGATTATGTTGGCTACCATGTTTAGAATAAAAATGAAGGAGGCAAGGACAAAAGTAGACAGACCAGTTGGGAAGCTATTGGAGCAATCTAAATGAGATAACAGTGATTGGGCCAGAGTTGTGTAGCAAAGCTGGTAAGAACTGTTCAGATTTCAGTTTCATAAGTATCCATTAGAATTTTCTTTCCTTTCTTTTTTTAAAATTATTGTATTGTTGTTCAATTACAGTTGCCTGCATGTTCCCCCGACCATCCCCCGCCACCCCAGCCAAACCCACCTCACTCCCTTGCTTCCACCCTCCCCCTTGGTTTTGTCCATGTGTCCTTTTCTACCATTCCTGAAAACTTTTCCCCCTGTTGTCCCCTCCCCTCTCCCCTCTGGTTATTGTTAGACAGTTCTTAATTTGAATGTCTCTGGTTATATTTTGTTTGCTTTTTTTCTTTTGTTGATTATGTTCCCGTTAAAGATGAGATCATATAGTATTTGTCCCTCACCGCCAGGCTTATTTCACTTAGCATAATACTCTCCAGTTCCATCCATGCTGTCGCAAAGGGTAGGAGCTCCTTCTTTCTTTCTGCTGCATAGTATTTCGTTGTATAAATGTACTACAATTTTTTGATCCATTCATTTACGGGTGGGCCTTAGATTGCTTTCAGTACTTGGCTATTGTAAATTGGGCTTCTATGAACATTGGGGTGCATAGGTTCTTTTGGATTGGTGTTTCAGGGTTCTTAGGATATAATCCCAGCAATGGAATTGCTGGGTTAAAAGGCAGTTCCACTTTTAGTTTTCTGAGGAAGTTCCATACTGTTTTCCATAGTGGCTGCACCAGTCTGCATTACCACCAACAGTGCACTAGGGTTCCCTTTACTCCACATCCTCTCCAGCACTTGTTGTTTGTTGTTTTGTTTATGATGGCCATTCTGACCAGTGTGAAGTGGTATCTCATTGTGGTTTTAATTTGCATCTCTCTGATGGCTATTGATGCTGAGCATCTTTTCATGTGTCTCTGGATCCTCTGTATGTCCTCCTTGGAAAAGTGTCTGTTCAGATCTTTTGTCCATTTTTTAATTGCCTTATTTATCTTCCTGGAGTGGAGTCATGTGAGTTCTTTATATATTTTGGAGATCAAACCCTTGTCCGAGTTATCATTGGCAAATATGTTTTCCCATATAATTGGTTCTCTTTTCATTTTAATGCTGTTTTCTATAGTCATGCAGAAGCTTTTTAATTTGATGAGGTCCTTTTTGTTTATTCTTTCCTTTATGTCCCTTGTTTTAGATGACATATCAGTGAAGATGTTGCAGTGTGGAATATCTGAGATTTTCCTGCTGATATTTTCCTCTAGGTCTTCTATGGTGTCACAACTTTTATTTTCTGATGAATTTTATGTGCAGTGTGAAAAATGGAGAGGTCAAGGATGCCTTCAAGCTTTCTGGCCTGAACAAATGTTGGAATTGTCATTAACTGAGTTTGGTGATGGGTGGGAGACATCAAGAGAAAGAGTTTTGGAGAAAAAGATCAGAAACTCACCTAAATGCCCACCAGTAAATGAGTGGATAAAAAAAAATTATGGTTTACCAAGCATCAGAAAGAAAGAAGGAGCTCCCAACTTTCCTTACAGCATGGATGGAACTGGAGAGCATTATGCTAAGTGAAATAAGCCAGACAGTGAAAGAAAAATACCATATGATCTCATTTATAAGTGGAACCTAATCAACAAAACAAACAAGCAAGCAAAATGTAACCAGACACATTGAAATAAAGAACAAACTGACAGTTAATCAGAGGGGATGGTGAGAGGAATAATGGGGGAAAATAGGGGAAGGTCCATCAAGGAACATGTATGAAGGACACATGGAAAAAGCCAAAGGGGTAGGTTTGAGGGTGGGAGACAGGGATGGGTGGGGCAGAGGGCCACAGTAGGGTGAAAATGGTGATAACTGTACTTGAACAACAATTAAAAAAAAAGAAACTCAGCTAATTTTCATGTGAAATGCCAAACATCCAGATGGAGATGTCAAGCCCTTGGATTTATACATCTGAAGTTCAGGAGAAGCTCTGAGCTAGAGTTATAACTTAGGGAGTTATACGAATATACAGGGTATAGAAAATTGATATTGAATGAGCCATCAGGGCAGCAAGAATGTTCAGAAAAGAGAATTGGTTTAAAAATTAAGTCCTGGAGCCTCATTTAGAGGTCAGTGGGATGAAGAAGAAACAATAAAGGGATGGAGAAGAATCAACTAATACAGTAGAAAACAAGAAGGGGAGTGTGGTGTGTTGGAATGCAAGTGAATAAATGGCCTCAATTGGAAGACAGTAATCAAGTGGGTAGAATGCTGCTGATTTATCATTTAAAACAGAATGGATCACTGGGTCTAGCAATATAGAGGTAATCCAAGTTGTGCAGTTTTAGGGAGGAGTGAGGAAGAATTATATGGAAGAGCTCATGAGGATGAAGGAAGATACTACCTCACATCTAAAGATAGTGATAGGAGGGGTCTGGGAGAGAAAAGAGCTATCACTTGAGGAGACTGCAAGGGATGTAGGGGCCTTGAGAAGAGGTAAGTTTCAGTTAGAAGGAAAAATGGAGGGTGTAGTCAGGGAATTGTGAAGGGGTATGTGGAATTTGACTGATAATTGATAGATGCTTGACAGAAAATTCCAGTATTTGCAGGAGATGGGGCAGAAGGAGCGTAGATGGTGACAGAACAGATAATATTTAGAGCCATAAAAAAGATTAGAGGTCAGGAGATAGGGGAGAACCAGAAACCCTAGATTTGTTCTGGTGACCAACATGAACAAGAATAGAGGACATGATGCTCCAAAGCAGATAGTGCTAGCAAGTGACAGCAGTTTGAGAGGGGTGATGGGAACACATAGAATAGGGAAACACATAGAATACTGATTGACTCCTACTGGTGGAGGATGGAGCCTTCATAAAGGAAAACCTGCACCCAGCATGTAGGTTTCTTTTTTTTTTTGATGAAAGACTGGGGACTAAAGGAGAAATGATCTTACACTAAAGTTACAGGAAATCTCTTGGCCTCTGGTGATGGTTGCTTGCCCAGCCAGTATAAGAAATATTTTTTCAGCAGTGAGTGTAGCCATTGAAGTATGCTGCATATAGCTTTCAACATCAGCTGGTAAGATGTTTTCATTACTATTGGCACACTGGGCAGCCATTTTTGCCCAATCGCCACTCTGAGGCTTCTGACCAAAAGTAAACACAGAGCCATTACCTCAATCACCAGATCTTATTCATCTTCTGAAAACATTCTTTGTCATTGTTCTCTGCCAGCTTTGTTACAGACATATCCAAATGTATTTTCATGTGGCTGAAAGTGTTTAAACACTGACATTTCAATCATGTAATATGGCTGAATAAACTTCCATAATATTTGGCACAGCTGTGTTGCTTCTCTTCTGACTCTGATCACCAAATAGGAACCTAAAAAGTGGCAGGTACTCCCTAGGGAGATACTGAAGGCATATGTCTGCTTGTGATTGCAGAACGCAGTTGTTGCAAACACATTCTCTTGAGTCCAGTGGCAAATATGGGGCATTATTTTGCTTGGAAATGTGTAGAGATTCAGAATTTGGAGAGGTCTAAATTCTTGAAGACACCCATGCAGCTTTTTAAATTTTCTTCCCAGGCTGTTCAAAAGTGTTTCACAGATGATTCTGCTCCCTTAAGCTTCAACCCAATTATCAACATACTGCCAATAAAATACCAAAATGTAAAGTAAACTATCCAAATTATATTAGAAAACTTACATGTGTCTAGCACTTAATTTAGAAGTTAAAGTTCTGGAAGTGTGTTTTCTGATTTGATAATAGGACCAAGACATTATAATCTTCATTTTATAGATGAGCAAATTTCTCCATAACTTTCCAAGTGGGACTACTTTCTATCAAACAACATTACTTATTCACTCATTCATTCATTTATTCAGTACACCTTCCTTTAGACAAATAAGGGCTCTTCAATCTTTACACAGCCAATACTTCTGTTTAAGACTTGAACATTTGAGCAATTTTAAATAAATAGCTATTGAAATCCTACTATATGTGATATTCTTTCAAGAACTATGAGTATTATTAGGAAGATACAAAGATAACTAGAGTATGAACTCGTCAAAAGGAGCTCAAAGCCATATTTACAATATTTATTCTAAACTTCTCAACTGAAACCCAAGCTGAGATGTATATTAGTCAAACAAGTTTTCTCAGGATATCTGTGTTACTTAAGGTAATCTTAGATGCTACAACATACAACTCCAAACATATGTTTCAAACACAATATAAATTTATTTCTTGTTCATGTTAAGTCCAAAATGGGTGTTCCAAGGTGGGCAGAAAACCTCCAAGTAGTGATTCAGGGACTCAGGCTCCTTTCATGATGCTAGACACATCTTCAACATGTAACTTCCAAACTTGCTGGGCTTATTTGCATCAAGTCTGTAGAAAAGAAACCTGCATGAGGATAGCATGTGTGAGGTTTTCATGGGCCAGATATGAAAGTAGCACATAGCAGTTCCCAATTACATTCTATTGGCTAAGACTCAGTCACATGGTCAAAACTCATCTTATGAGATTCTATATTTTGCCTATTATTTTAAATCATTATTTTTAAAATAAATGTATATTCACAGTACTTAAATATGTCATTCACCTTTTTAAAAATTGTTATTAAATATATTGGGGTAGCCTTGGTTAATAAGGTCATAGAGGTTTCAAGTGCACATTTCTATACCAGATCTGTATATTGCACTGTATGCCCACCACCTATATTCAAACTATATTTTGTCACCATATAATAGGCCTCCCTCTACTATCGCCCTCAAACCCTTCCCTTTGGCAACCACCACATTGCAGACTGTGTCCATGAGTTTCAGTTTTATATCCCACAAATGAGTGAAACCATATGGTTCTTAGCCTTATCTGACTGACTTACTTCACTTAGCATAGTATTCTCAGGGTCCATCCATATTGTTGCAAATAGCAGTATTTCATCTTTTCTTATGTCTGAGTAGTAGTCCACTGTGTATATGTACCACATCTTCTTTACTTAATCTTCTATTGAAGGACACTTTGGTTGTCTCCATGTTTTGGCCATCATGAATAATGCAATGAACATAGGGGTGCATATATTTTTATGAATACATGTTTTTGAGTTTTTCAGGCACATACCCAGGAGAGGGATTGCTGGGCCATATGGTAACTCTATTCTTAAGTTTTTGAGGAACGGTAAGACGGTTTTCCATTACCAGCAGCAGTGAATGAGGATTCCCTTTTCACCACAGCCTCTTGAACACTTGTCATTACTTGTGTTGTTGATAATAGCCATCCTAACAGATGTGAGGTGGTTATCTTGTGGTAGTTTTGATTTGTATCTGCCTAATAGCTAGTGAGATTGAATATCTTTTCATATACCTGTTTGCCATTTGTATGTCTTCTGGGGAGAGGTGTCTGTTTAGGTCTTCCACCTGTTTCTTAATTGGATTGTTTGTTTGTTTGGTGTTGAGTTTTATGAGTTCTTTATATATTTTGGATATTAAAACATTTATTGAAGCTGTTGTTTGCAAATATTAACTCACATTTGGTTAGTTGCCTCTTTGTTTTGTTGTCAGTTTCCTTGCTGTGTAGAAGCTTTTCAGTTTGGTATAATCTTATTTATTTATTTTTGCCTTTACTTCCCCTGCCTTTGGGCTCAAATTTAAAAAATGTTCTTCATAACCAAAGTCCATAAGCTTAGTATTTATGTTTTCTTCTGTGTAATTTATTGTTTCAGATCTTATAGTTTTTAAAGATATCTTATTTATTAATTTTTAGACAGAGGGGAAAGGAAGGAGAAAGAGAGGGAAAGAAACATCAATGTATGGTTGCCTCTTGCATGCCCCCTACTGGGGACCTGACCTGCAAACCAGGCATGTGCCCTGACTGGGAATCAAACCAACAACCCTTTGATTCACAGGTTGTTGCTCAATCCACTGAACCACGCCAACCAGGGCTGTCTCAGGTCTTATATTTGGGTCCCCTTGAATAAATTTTTGTACATGGGAACAAACTGTAATCTTGTTTCATCTGTTTGCATGTGGCTTTCCAATTTTCCCAGCACCATTTATTGAAGAGGCTTTCTTTTATTCATTGTGTGTTTCTGGCTTCTTTGTCAAAAATCATCTGCCCATATACATGTCATCTTATATCAGGGCTCTCAATTCTGTTGCATCGATCTGTGTGTCTGTTTTTCTGCCAATACCATGCTGTTCTGATTATCATAGCTCTGTAATATAATTTGAAGTCAAGTAGTGTGATACTTCCAACTTCATTCATTTTTCTCAGAATTGCTTTGTCTATTCAGGGTCTTTTGTAGTTTCATATAAATCTAATGATTTTTGTTATATTTCTTTAAATATGTATATTGCTTTGGGTAATATGCCCACTTTAACTGTGTTGATTCTTCCAATCTATGAACACAGAATATCTTTCCATTTCACTGTATCTTTTTCCATTTCTTTTAATAATGCTTTGTAGTTTTCAGTATATAGGTCTTTCACATCCTTTGTTAAGTTTATTCCTAGGTATTTTATTATTTTCATTGCAATTGCAAATGAATTTTTGTTTTTTTTTTCATTTCTTTTTCAGAAGTTTCATTATTAGTATACAGGAAAACAGTGGATTTTGAACATTAATTTTGTATCCTGCAACTTTACTGAATTTGTTTATTGTTTCAAATAGTTTTTTTTGTGGAGTCTTTAGGGTTTTCTATGTAAAGAATCATGTCATCTGCAAAAAGTGACACTTTTATTGTTTTCTTCCTAATGTGGATGCCCTTTATTTTTTCTCTTGCATTGTTGCTGTGGCTAGGACTTCCAGAACTATGTTGAATAAGAGTGGTGAGAGTGGGCATCCTTGTCTTATTCTTGATTTTGTTCATTTTCTATTTTTTAAATTTATTTAAAAAAATTTATTTATTTATTTCTAGAGAAAGGAGAAGAGAAGGAGAAAGAGAGAGAGAGAAATATTGATGTGTGAGAGAATCATTGATTGGTTGCCTCTCACATGTGTCCTGTCTGGGAACTGAACTCACAACCCAGGCATGTGCCCTGATCAGGAATCAAACCAGTGATCTTTCACTTTGGGGGGCAACACCCAACCCACTGAGCTACACTGGCCAGGGTTTGTTCCTGATATTAGAGAATAAGTTTTCAGTTTTTTGCCATTGAGTATGATAATTGGCTGAGGGTTTGTCATATATGGCCTTTATTTTGTGGAGGTACTTGCCTTCTATTCCTATTTTGTTGAGTGTTTTAATCATAAAGGCATGTTGTATCTTATCAAATGCTTTTTTTGGCATCTATTGATAAGATCATATGATATTTATCTTTTGTTTTGTTAATGTGGTATAGTACATTGACTGATTTGTGTGTGTTGAAACATCCTTGTGCCCCTGGAATGAACCCCACTTGATCGTAGTGTATTATTTTTTTAATGCATTGTTGTATTCTATTTGCTAGGATTTTGTTTAGGATTTTTGCATCTGTATTCATCAAAGATATTTGTCTATAGTTTTTTTGTGTGTAATCCTCTCCAGGTTTTGCTCAGAGTTATGTTTGGCTCATAAAATGTGTTAGGAAGCATTGCTTCCTCTCCAGTTTTTTTTTTTTTGAAGAGTTTGAGAAAGCTAGATTTTAGATTTTAAATTTTGAATGTTTCATAGTATTCACTGGTGAAGCCCTCTGGTCCTGGACTTTTATTTTTTGGGAGGTTTTTGATGGTTGCTTCAATATCCTCACTGCTGATCAGTCTATTTAGATTTCCCAATTCTTCATGATTTAGTCTAGGAAGGTTATATATTTCTAGGAACTCATCCATTTCTTCTAGGTTATCGAATTTCATGGTATATAGTCTTTTATAGTATTCTAGTATGATCTGTTGTATCTCTCTGGTGTCTTTGATAACTTCTTTCCATTCATTTATGACTTTCTTTATATGTTTTTTTCCTCTTTTTTCCTTAGTGAATCTAGCCTGGGTTTGTCAATTTTATTGATCCTTTCAAAGAACAAGTTCTTTGTTGTAATTAATTTTTTGTATAGTCTTTTTGTTTTCTATTCCATTCAACTCTGCTCTAATTTTAATTTTTTTCTTTCTTCTGCTGACTTTTGGTTGTTTCTGTTCTATTTCTAGATATTTTAAGATGTAATGTCAGATTATTTACTTGGGATTTCTCTTGTTTCCTGATATAGACTTGTAATGATATAAACTTCCTTCTTATTACTGCTTTTGTTGCATTCCAGAGATTATGAATTTCATATCGTAATTCTCATTTGTTTCTACATATCTTTTGATCTTACTATTTATTTCTTCTTTGACCCAGTCATGTTTTAGTAGTATGTTGTTTAATTTTTACATATTTGTAAGGATTCCTACTTCCCTTTTGCAGTTGATTTCTAATTTCAAAGCACTGTGGTCAGAGAATATGCTTGGTATAATTTCAATCTTTTTGTATTTGTTGAAGCTAGTTTTGTGACCCAACATATGGTCTATTCTTTTTTTTTTTACATTTTTAAAATCATTTTTATTGAGAATGTTCCATGTGCACTGCAGAAGAATGTATAATCTGGTGTTCTGGGATGAAAGGCTCTGTATGTGCCAATTATGACAATTTGGTCTAATGTGGCATTTAAACTGATATTTACTGATTTTCTCTTTATATGATATAGCTAGAGCTGTCAATAAAGTATTAAGGTCCCCAACTTTGATTGTGTTTTGGTCTATTTCTCCCTTTAGTTCTGTAAGTAGTTGCTTTAAATATTTCAGAGCTCCCTGGTTGGGTGCATATATATTCAACAGTGTTATATCTTCTTGATGTAGTGTCCTTTATCATTATAAAATGTCCATGTTTGTGTATTGTTACCTTTGTTATCTTCAAATCTATTTTGTCAGATATAAGTATGGCTACACCTGCTTTTCTCTGTATATTATTTATTTAGAGAATTATTTTCCACACTTTTACTTTGAGTCTACCTTTGTCTTTGCAGCTTAGATGTATCTCTTGAAGGCAGCATATGGTTGGGTTTGTTTTTTGATCCAATTCACTTCTATGTGCCTCTTTATTAGTGAATTAAATCCATTTTCATTTAGGGTAATTATTTTTTTATTGTTCTTCAAGTACCATTGTCTCCATTTTCTCCCATAAACAAAAATATACTCAAGGTAGATAAAATACTTAAACATAAGTCATGACACCATAAAAGTCCTGGAGGAGAACATAGGGAGGATAGTCTCAGATATTCCATGAAGCAATATTTTCACCAATATGTTTCCTAGAGCAAGGGACCTAAAGGAAAGAATGAACAAATGGGGCTTCAAAGAATAAAAAGTTTCTGTATGGCTAAAGAACACATCAGCAAAATGAAAAGGAAACCAACCATATGGGAAAATATATTTGCAAATGATACCTCAGACAAGGGTTTGATCTCCAACATGTATAAAGAACTCAGATGACTTCAAGAAGACAAACAACCCCTGCAAAATGGGCAAAAGACCTGAACAGACACCTCTCCAAGGAGGACATACAGAGGGCCCAGAGACATATGAAAGGATGCTTAGCATCACTAGCCATCAGAGAGATGAAAATTAAAACCCCAGTGAAATACCACTGCACACCAGTCAGAATGGCCATCATAAACAAAGCAACATCTAGGTTAATTCTTGATGTATGAAGATTTCCTATAGTCATTTTGTGCTTTGTTTTCTGGTAGCTCTGTGCCTACATTAGTTCTTTTCCTTTGTGTTTCTGTCTATTGATTTTGTTTAGTGGTATTCCATGCTTCTTTCTTCTGTTTCCTCCTTTTTAAGCTATGTGTCTCAGTTTCAGTCGTGTGTGTGTGTGTGTGTGTGTGTGTGTTTGTGTGTGTGGTTACCCTTAGGTTTATGAAAAAGAAAACTTCATGTATACTGTGACCTATCTTCTTTTGACTGCATCTGATCTCCATCCTCCTTTGCCAGTTCAAACCTTTGCCCCCTCCTCTTTTATAATTTTTTGTCACAGATTATCTCTCTTGATGATGTAAATTTTTGGCAGGGGGAGTGATCTTGCTTGTAGTGTTGTGACCTTTTGCTCTTTGTTTCAGGCAGAATTATCCCCTTGAGTATTTCCTGCAGTGAAAGTCTTCTGGTACTAGATTCTCTCAGGTTCTGTATGTCTGAAAAGGTCTTTATTTCTCCTTCATATTTACAGGATAACTTTTCTTGGTTGGTAATTTCTTTCAGTACTTTGAATATTTGGTTCCACTCTCCTCTGGCTTATATAGTTTCTGCTGAGAAGTCCAGTGATAAGATGATGGGTTGTCCTTTGTAGATCACTATCTTTTTTCCCCCCTACTTTTTTTCCTATCTGTTTTTCTGGCTGCTTTGAGAATGTTTTCTTTGTCATTACTTTTTGACAGTTTTAATGCAATGTGCCTCTTTGGATTAAGGTGACTAGGTGTTCTGTTCACTTCTTAAATTCAATGATTTAGTTTTTTCCAGTGGTTTGGCAAGTTCTCACCCATTATTTGTTTGAATAGGCTCTCCATTCCCTTATCCCTCTCTTCTTCTTGTATACCTATAATTCTTATAGTGCTCTTTCTTATGGAGTCAGATAGTTTTCATAGAGCTTTTTCATTTTTTTATGCTCAAGTATCTCTTCTTCCCTCTGCATCATTTCTAGATTACTATCTTTAATATCATTAATTATATTCTACCTCTGGTTGGCTCTATTTCCTTTGCTCAGTAGTTCATTACTGATTTCCAGGATTTCTGTATGATTATTTTTTAAAGTTTCAATCTCTTTGATAAAGTGCTCATTTTGTTTAATTTGTTTTCTGAATACATTGAATTGTCTGTATTTTCTTGCATCTTGTTGAGTATTTTCAGAACTGCAATCCTGGATTCTCTGTTATTTATATCACACATTTCAATGTGTTCCAGTTTGCTTTCTGGAAAATTTTCACTTTCTTTCTTAGCTGCCTTGCTACTTTGGTTATTTGTGGTATTTGATGGGCTCCTTCTTTGCCTAGGCATCTATGTATTTGCACTTCCCTAGCAGATTTCAATGAAGAAGTCTTCTACTATTTTCCAGTAGGTGACACTGAATTGCAAGTTTTTAATCTCTGAAATACCAAAGCTGATCTCTGCAGCTGTCCTTGGTATAGTCGGGAGCTTTGGGAGTGGGGTTTGTTTTGCTTTCTCAGTAATGGTGACCTCAGATCTCTGTAGGATCCCCTGCCATGTGCCCCAACTGGGAATCAGTCACAGAGGGAAATAGCTATTCTGACATAATAGTTCTTGGGTTTGGAGGTAATGTGCTCTGAAACCTAATACCAAGGACCACAGGTGGCAAATTTGGAGAATCTAAAAGGCTGTCAGGGCTCTGTGGCTTCATTTCTTTGTTTGGAATACCAAATACCTAACAGCCAATAGCTGAGGCAGAAGCCCTGCACTTTGTCCTTGTCCACGTGTCTCAGCTGGCTCAGCCTCAGTTCACACCACTCAGTCCATTCCTCCTGGCTGAAGAAAGTGCCAGCTATAGCCACCTTCCTCCTTTCTCCATGCTGAGCCCACCATGAGTTCAGGGTTTCAGGGATGTACCTGTGGCTTGTTTGAGCTTTCCTCTTTTTGCACCTCTCCTGGTTGTTCTTGTTTGCTCACCTTTAAGTGCTTCAATGAGTGGCTCTCTCAGGCATACCTGTCTGTTGAGTTATAGCTGATCAACTTGTTGAAATTTTGGGGAGAGACTTAAAGGATCTTTCATGCTGCCATTCCTCTGGTGTCACCCAAGAGATTCTTATAAATGTAGTCTAGCCACATGCTCAGGAAGATAATGAAAAAGGTTTAATGAGTAGCCATTATTTTCTGCCATAGTCTGTGAGTGCATGTGTGTTTGTGTAGCTTTAGGCATGGGAGGGTTAATCTGGATCAAGATAGATACAAGTGGAGAAGCAGAAAACTAGGCAGTTGGGCTCCCCATTAGGCTTCTAAGGTCATCTGAGAGGAATGACTTATTGTCATCTCCAAGGTGGATCTTCCCTTCATGAGGTGGCTCATGTTTGAGCAAGGAGTATGGAAGAATCCTCCAAGAGGAAGGATCTTTACTATAACTTCAAGTTCTTTTTGTCCCCGGTATACATTCATTCTTCTTAAGTTCTGTCTACCAGTATAATGTAATCTAACCATTTCTTGTCCTCCAGCTTTGGTACTACTTCTGACTCTTAAAGGCTTTTACTTTCTATTCCAAGGATGAAATTCTCAGACTTTTCTTGATTCTTCTGATCCTGGATCACAAGTAGTCCTGTCTTTCAGTTCAACCTCAGGCAACGGGCCTGTGGGACAGAAAGAAGTTATTAAATTGAATTCTTTCACATTTGAAAACAGACTAAGTCAGCTGACTGACTGCACCATAATAGAGTTCTTTCTCAACTTCTAATAACTCATCAAATCCACTTGATTTTTCTATATCCCTAGTTTATTTTCTGGGGAAAAAAAAGAGAAATGACATTTACACATCACAGATATTTTGAAGGCACATGGTAGTTTCCTAATAAATGCTGTTGACATACTAGCCTTTGGTAACAAGTGATTCTAAAGCCCTCTGCAAATCCAAAAATACCAGCCAAAGGTTCCTTTTTGCTGACTTTGTGGGAAAAGAAATAGCCTACTAACAATTTTCATTTTGTAATTGGATGTTAAAGTAGAAATTTCTGCTGAGACACTAATGGATAACAGACAACAAAATGATTTGTGAGATAGTCTTTTATATAGGATTTCCAGAAAGAAATGGCCAAAAACATTTTATGAGTTTTGTGTCTCTAACCCACAGCATAGGGGAAAAGTTTTGAGGGTTAGAGTTTAGAAAACAAGTTTTTAGACATTATTTAAGAAAGCTCTGTTGAAAAGGCTGAGAAGTGCTTCCCTCTTTATTTCAAGTCAAGAGAGAGGGGCTTGAAGGAGACTATTTGGAAGGGTAATGCAGGGTCCAGCAGAAGTAAGGCCTGCTTGAGTGTGGTTGGTAGGGCAATAATATGGATGTAATAATTTATAGTTTTAACTTGAACATTTCACCTAAAATGTCATATGGTGTGCTTGAGTGTGATATTGTTATATTACAGAATTACATGCTTATGATTTTGTAATAAAAGGTTTTATAATAAAAGGGGTGTTATTTGTGCTACACCCTGTATATGTTGTCCAGTATTTGAGGGAGAAACACAGTGGACTAACATCTACCTCACACATGAAATGAATTGATGGTGAGTGGCTGCATTGGTACTGACCAACACTTCTGGAGAAAAGGATGCATAAGTGTTTCCTGCAAAAGAGATTTGGACCTGTGTGTATATGTGAGTGAGATAGAGAATATGAATGAGAGAGACAAAGACAGAGAACAAACAAGAAGCATAGGATCAATTTAGAAAATATCCAGGAGGGCTCACTTGGAATGAAAAGATCTCTGAATGATAAAGCTAACAATAACCTCAAGGGGACAACCATCACCTGAGAAAACAGCAAAGTGATGAGACAGGAGAGAGTCTATTACTTAGGGCAAGAGAACTGCAGGTGAGAAATTCTCAGACTTTAGTGGGGGAAGAGATCCCCCAAACACCCCACAACAGCATCCAAGAGGAAAAGAGCCAGCATTTCATGTGACAGGGCTCCTTGTGGAAAGGGATCATACATGTTTCAGTTACAAGAGCTGTCTTTCTCTGTGTACCAATTCTCCTTCCCCACACACCAATACAGGAAGGGTGACAAACAGAGGTGAACAGCTGGAGGAAGTAAACAAAGTACTATTTTTGTCTCCTTCAGAGAAAAAGCTGACCATCTCTCTCTGTCCACCCTATCCTGCTCCAGGCTTCTTATCAGCATCTAATCATGTTCAAAGTTTTGATCATTATATGGACCTGGAAATTATAGTTACTGATAATTACTAAAAAGAGAATGTATTTAGATTTAAAATGACCATAGGAATTTTTATTATCTAAACACCTCAGAAAAGAAATGGGGCTTTTTTGTAGAAGCAGGAAAGGATTTAACCCTATTGAATAAATGTAAAGGCATAGGGGGAGACAAAAAATAGTTACTTCATGTTTATGTGATTATGATTACAGCCTCCTTAGAATACATGGGGAATGTTCATTGCACCCCTCTGTGACACACATTCTGAAAAGAGGCAAATTGCTCTTTCTTGTGACCATATAAATAAATACTTCCCAACCTATATTATATCCTTTTCCTCACCCTAATCTCAGAAAAAAATGGAGACACCTCATTTCTATTACCTGTAGTCATGATAATTTTGCACATAATGTTTGAAGATATTATTTTGAGGTCAATTTCTAAATATTTGAATATTAATTAAATAATTTTTTGCAAATTTTAGGTTCATTTTTTTCTGTTTAAACAAATAGCCACAAATAATTGATGCAAATTGTGCTTTGCTCCAGCACTTAGCCATAGTTGTGAGCATATTAGTATTGTATTCTAAAATGACACAATTATTTCAGCATCAGGCTCCATTTCAAAAGATGCTTCATATGCCAGTAGGTATCCAAGGGATTTATTTCTTCTTTCTCCTTATTTATTTATTTATTTTATTTCTTTGTATTGCAGTAAAATTCCAGGCTAAGGAAGAACTAGCTCTTTGAATCCCAGGCTGAGAATAAATAATTCAGCACAGCATGGCACAGGAAATGCTTCCCTATGCTTCATTTTTTGTGTATGTGTAGATTCAAGATCATGGTGAGTGTTCTGATGTAGAGCAGAGCAGACATTTTGGCTGAATTGGGAGATACAAACTCAGTGAGGTATAAGTCATGAGACCATTGGCTGTTCTGAAAGTTGAAGGAAAATGATAGCACTTCAAAGCTTTTGTCTTTCAATGGAGTAAGAGCTATTGTGTATCTTTTGTAGCTAGGTCAGAAGAATAAACAGACATACTATACAAAGGAGGGTGAGTTCTTTCTGGCTACTTTCCTTGCCTACTGTGTTCCTCTTGCTTTTGGATTGACAGCTCAAAATCCTGGGTATAAATTATTTGTTAACCACCAACTGAAATGTTAGCTACATTGATCCCCCACCTATTTGGAAATATGTATCCCTCTACCCCAGAACCTTAAAAAATATCAAAGTTTACCTTCTGTTTTTAACTATGAATTCCACTACCCAGTAGGATATTTGTCCAACAGTGATATAACCTTCAGAAAAAGCCCATGCTGGCTTGGTTTTGTGCATGGTCAAGTAGAATTCCATTTGGGCATTGAAGTTAAGGGCATTGCATTAAGTGAGTATAGGTCATGGAGCTGATATGTGCCATCCTACAAATGACAATGTAACAGGCATTGTCGATATCACTTCCATATCCAGTTCATTGTGTTCAAAATGACTCCTGACTGCCAACATCTGCCTCTCTGGATCAGGAGGCTATTTCCAGAACATGGATGGTAAGTCTGCCTGTACATGTGGCAGGCTGGAAGCATCAGAAATTAATACTCCCCAAGAACAACTCTTAATCAATGATCCTCAAGAGTTGGTATATGAACGTTCTGAGATCTTTACCTCTCAAGTGGATGCTTCTGAGATGTGTGTATTATACTAGTTCCCAGAATTTACCCATGGAATTAAGTGCAAGTCACTAACTTTGACAGCTAGATTGATAATACTTCCTCTCTTTGTTTCCCTCCCTCACTTCACTATTTCCCTGCTGGTATTCTCTGGAACTTTCTAATAAACTATTTACACTCAAATCCTTCTCTCTCTGAGTATGCTTTTCAGGAATCCAAACCAAGACCAAATGGCCAGTCATACCATACCTAAAATCTGAAAAGGACGTTAAGCTCCATCTGAAATATCCCAGTATAGTAAGATAAACCTTTTTTTAAAAAAAAATCATGTTCTAGGGTTGGAGAAGTGACACAACTCTACAACTCTCATGCATCTTTCCTTACCTACTCTGTTCAGGACCAATGCAGTGTGGAGAGAAAGAGAAGATGTTCTAAGTTCTATAACATTCTTTTAACTGACCTCTGTGTGTCCAAGTTCTCCTCCCTCTAATCTGCCCTGTATCACACTGCCAGGCCAATTCTGCTAGAATCCTATTTACATGTATCTCTCCCTGTTCAGAAATCTGCAACAAGACAGTGGTGAGACAAAATGCCTCTTCCTCATAATAAGCTTCCTTCATAATCTGAAGAAAGAAGTTAGGTTGTTTATTGCCCAAGCCTCCTTACTGTTGGTCTAGGGGTTGGCAGTGGCTACATTCCTGCACTAAAGGCCACAGCTCCTATTGGATATCCTTCTCCTATAGCTGCAGCTATAGCTCCATCTCTACTTCCAGGTGAAGTTAACCACCTTCTCTCTTCTTGACCCTCCAAGTACTTAATTATCACTTGTTAGTTCTCTTTTTTGGGCTCTCTTCAGCTATATTTTTGACTATGTCATTTGTTTATTGCCAGCATCCTGGGCAATACCAGCACTAATGTAGAATTCAGGAATTTTGGGTTTCAGACTTGCCTCTGACACTTTCTACCTTGTGCAACTTTGGATCTTAGTTATCTCCAAGTGCCTTTGAGCCTTATATTCATTATCTGTTAACAAGAGTAATAAGGCCTATGCAGCATGCCTCACAGGAATGTTGTGTTAATAAAATTTAGTTTTATGCTTGAAAATATACTGATTGTTGTATAAATATGAAAAACAACATGAATCTAATTTTTTTATTATCTTTTAGAGAAGAATCTTAGGTGAGACTAAAAAAAAAAAAAAAATGACCAAAAAAGGAAAAGATCAGGAATCAGGACACAGAGAGAAATAGAAAACTTGGGAGAAATGTCTGTGCCACTTACAAGTCACTTTATGCCAGTGATTCATCTGGTACCATCCTCACAGAGGGCCTCAAGCACAGAGCAAACCTTCTGTGTGTTGCCATAGCAACAGCCAGCCAGAACCTGGAAATTCCAGCAGCTTATAATATCAATCATCATGAGAAAAGAGGTCAGAGCAAATTTCAAGAAATGTATACCATGGAGGCCATAGGAAAAAAGAACTATAAAAGAAAACTATAGTAAAATGGTATATGAAAGTTCTCAAAATTCTGGTCCTGGACCAGCAGTATCAACATCACTGGGAACTCATTAGATATGCAGATTCCTGAGTCCCATGCAAGACCTACTGAATCAGGAACTTTGTATTTTAACAAGGCCTCCTGGCAATGCACACTAAAATTTGAGAAGCACCACACTCAGGGTCATGAAATTTGGGTTCAACTCCCAACCTCCAAATATGTAGGATATGAGTAATAAAAAACTAAAATAAAAGTTTAAAAAACAGAAGGCAAATATGATCTAATAATTTCCCTCTGGTTTACCTGAATGGTAATGGTGACTAAAATGCTGCATTGTAAGTCTAACTTTATTATATATTTTTATTTCTGCATGACAAAATACTATAATTTTAGTAACTTAAAACAATACTAATTTATTATCTCTCAGTTTCTGTGGGTCACAAGTCTCATAAATTTGTAATAAGGTGTTGACCAGGACTGGGTTTTAATGAGAAGCTCAATTGGAAAAGGATCTGCTTTCAGGCTCTCCCAAATTGTTGGCAGAATTCATTTACTTATGTCCATACACTCCATGGAAGTTTGCTTTTTCAAAGCAATAGAAGAGAGAGTGAGATTGCTAGCTAAATTAAGTCTTATGCAATATAACACAATCTCAAGAGTGACAATCTATCATTGTGCTATATTTTATTGGTTAGAAGTAAGTCAGGCTTCACCCACACTCAAGGAGAAGGAAGGAGATAATGTAAGGGTGTTTGGATAATAGGACCCAAATTTAAGTCTTCCATAGTCTGCCCATTGGCCCCCAATAATTATTCATGTTTATTTCACATGAAAAACCAGCTTACCCCTGTACGAAGTTTCCCAAAAGTCTCATCCCATTACAGCATCAGCTCAAGGTCAAAAATTTCATAATCTAAATTATGTCCAGGTGTGGAGGAGGCTCCTAGTATAATCTTTTAAGTGCAGCTCTTGGGCCACAGTTGCTCTCCATCTGTGCACCTGTGAAACTAAGGAGACACATTATCAGCTCCCAACACATCCAACATATAATGGTGAGACAATCACGGCATAAGAACTCTAGACATTCTGATTCAAAGGGGAAGAAGGGCCACATTTCTACTAACAGTATTCTCAAGGCAGTTTAGGATTTCTTTATAATTTTCCTTTGAATTCTTACAGAGTCCACCTACTGATTCCGAGAGATCTGATCAGGTCACTGGGGAGTGAGCAGTAGGGATAGCCATAGGAGGAGGTTTCCCAAGGCAATGGTAAACAGCCTTGGGCTGGGTTGTCTGAGAAGCTGAATATCTCCAGAGATCATGGAATTATGGGCCAGAATATTTAAGATAAAAGGGGGGGGCAGAGATTGGCTCTCAGGCACTCTTCCTGGAGGATGCCTGGGTGATCATTCTGCAGCCACGTATCTTTCCCAAAGGCCAGTATTTTGGACAGGAAGGAACTCTGGGTGCAGACTAGAATTGGGCTGGCCTGGCAGAGGGTGGCAGGGTTATTCTTCAGGTGTTCTAGAGGGAATGACCTCTGAGGCAAAAGCTTGCCATTCCTCCAAAATTGTATAGTTTTGTATCTTACATTGTTTTAGTCTGTAAGCTAATCCTATGGAAATAAGATAACCAAAAACTAGCAAGGGGAGAGAGTATGCACCCATGAACCCAGAAAAGGTGCAGGTGCGCCGCGGGACATTGGAACACATAGTTGCAACTAGCCCCCACACACAGGTCCCTTCTGGGAGGCACCAGACGGGCTTGGGGAGAACTCACGCCGACACTATGAACAGTAAGCCAGAGGCTGACTGAGTCCTGAATGGGAACAGAGAAAAACTATCTCCAGTCGCCCCTCAGTGTGCGGAAGCCAGCTAGAAAAACTGGCTTGGCCAGTCTGAAACCAACAATAGGTGGAAACTGTGAACACCTGGATACCCGAAAGAGACTGGACCATGGAATCTCACAGGTATTCTACACAGAAGTTCACACCATAAACCCAGGGAGCCAGAACAGATCAATTTAAGAAGCACAGGCTAACAAGAAGAGTCTCAGGAAAAATGAGAAGAAAAAGAAACAATCCCCAAAAGAAGGGAAAGGAGGAAGCCTCAGAAAGAATGCTGAATGAAATAGAGGCAACTCAACTATCAGATTCTGAGTTCAAAGCAATGATTATCAGGAACTTCCACGAACTCTCAATGAGTTACAGAAACTACAGGGAAGCTACAATGAACTCACTGCAAATTATATCAACATGAAAAAGGAAATAGCAACTATCAACAAGGTCCAAGAGGAAATAAAGAATACAATTTCTGAAGAACACAGTAGAAGATATCAAAAGCAGAATCGATGAAGCAGAAGATCAGAACACTGAGCTAGAGGAAAAGTAGAAAAAAATACCGAGGAAGAGCAAGAACAGGAAAAGAGTCTCAGAAAGAATGAAGAGGGATTAAGACAAATGCAAGATAATATGAAATGTAGTAATATCCGCATAATAGGGATACCAGAAGGAGAAGAAGAAGAGCAAGGGATAGAAAATATGTTTGAAAAAGTAATGATGGAAAACTTCCCTAATTTGATGAGAGAAAAAGTCACACAAATCCAGGAAACACAGACAGTCCCAATCAAGAGGAACCCAAAGAGGCCCATTTCAAGACAAGTCATCATTAAAATGGCAAAATTCTAAGACAAAGAGAGAATCTTAAAGGCAGCAAGGGAAAAACAGGAAGTAATGTACAAGGGAGCTCCAATAAGGATAGCAGCTGACTTCTCAACAGAAATGCCCCAAGCCAGAAAAGAATGGTAAGAAATATTCCAAGTAATGAGAAGCAGAGGCCTACAACCAAGGCTAGTTTAACCAGCAAGGCTCTCAATCAAGATAGAAGGCCAAATAAGGCTCTTCGCAGACAAGAGAAGTCTAAAAGAATACACCTCCACCAAACCAGCTCTGCAAGATATGCTAAAGGGACTGCTTTAAGGAAAGGAAGGGAAAAAAGAGAGAGGAACACAGGTACGGAAATGGCAAAGAATAACTACCTATCCATAATAACCTTAAACATAAATGGATTAAATGCCCCAGTTAAAAGACATACAGTAGCTGAATGGATAAGAAAGGATGACCCACACATATGCTGCCTACACAGGCTGAAAGTGAAGGACTGGAAACAAATTTTCAAAGAAAACGGACAGGAAAAAACAAGCCAGAGTAGCAATACTCATATCAGACAAAATAGAATTCCAGAAAAGAGCCATAAATAGAGACCCAGAAGGTCACTTCATAATACTCAAAGGAAGAATCCACCAAGAAGACATAAACATAGTAAATATATATATGCACCCAATATAGGAGCACCCAAATACATAAAGAAAATCTTAGAGGACTTCAAGAAATATATTGACAGCAACACAATTATAGTGGGGGATTTTAACACCCCATTGTCAAAAATGGACAGATCTT
>CM052552.1:46413360-46432143 GCA_028533065.1 Trachops cirrhosus
ATCCTCAATGGGCTTTTATTGGGTTCATTTGCACAGGATTACAGATAAAGCTCATTAGCCCTTGTCAGGCAGTAAGGATCAAACAATAGATAAGAAAGAACTCTGAGGGCCTATTGAGTCAGGATCAGATAGCTAAAGAGCTGTAAAGCTTTGAGGAACAAACTCACTTCTTGCTTGGACCCTTATCATTTAATTGAGACCATTCTAAACAAAGCAGGTTTCACAGGATTTTACATATTCTTTCTTAGGCCTGATTGCCTGGGGAACCTGCCCTTTCTAGCACAGGGCTGCACCACCCTCTGTCATTGTTTCAGGCTTAGGTGGAGCAAGGGAAGTGAGGCAGCCAAGAGATTAGGAGACTTCTCCCAGACATATTGAGGACTCAGGCTTTGTCAAAGGGGTGAGGGTCCATCACCTCCTTTTGCTGTACCCCCCAAAGTCCTTCCTTGGGGACCTCCCACATGATCGTGCCTGTCTTAGGTTGTCCCCCACTTGGCGAATCTTACCCGTCATTGGCTAACCGACCAAGCATTGGGGGCCAGTTATGGAAAGAGGAGCAGAAGCAGAGCTCCTGCCAGGGAGATGAGCTTTTGTCTTCTTGGTAGCTTATGGTCCAAGGTTACTCCCTCAGCCTTAGCCTTGGTGGGGGTTATAGCTTCTGAAACCAAGCAGAGTGGTTTCCAACAGGTCTGTATGGATTGTCTCAAAGAGCAGTCTTCCCATATGGCTTCTTATTGGGATTCACAAATGGGGAGCTTACCTGGAAATTAGAGAAAATTACAATAATTTGAGAGCATTAATTTTTACAGGTCTTTCCCTGTAGGATTAGTTTGGGCAGTTCAAGGCCTTTGACTGAAGATTGCAACTCTTTGTCAAGGGGTTCCTTCTCCAAAACTCTTTCATCCTTTCAGGTCTAGAGGTGGAAATAAAACAATTTTTACTAGCCCCCAGATCTGTACTCTTTTGTATAGGTTCTCTACGCCTGCCCACACTTTTGTTAATAACTCCTCTATTAAGCCCTCCCTCACTTATTATTTCAGCACGCCATCTGTCTCTTGTTGAGCCCCTGAGTGATGCATATCCTAAGCATATGGATTTCAGTATTTGATTTGTATGGTGGTGATTTCTTTTTGGCTTATGATTTACTCCTGAGAGATGGCTCCACATTCACTGAATAAATATAATCAACCTCTTAGGCCCATGAGTCTGAGATTCAGGCTGAAATTCACAAAGGTAGCAAATTCCTTTAAGAACCAGCCAGCTGGCCTTTTCCCCTCTGGAGTGGACAACAAGAACTGTACTTTTCCATATTTCTGCCATATTCACTTTTTAGTATTGCTATTAGTATTAGCTAAACTACATGCAAATGGCTTTTTACCTTCGTATGTGCCTAGCACATTGTAAATTCTCAACATGTTAAGCATTGCTATTGTTTTGTTAATTTAACTTTGTATAATACAGTCTTTATTGACTAAATGATGTGAAATATTTTTCTTGTACTTCTTTTTGGGATGCTTTTGTTAATGTGGTGCATTGGGACTATGGGAGTTGGTGTAAAGAAAGAAAATGCAGGTACAGCATGATTTACATATAGTGCAAATAGCTTCAGAAGCCTAATGACAGAGCTACCATATAGAAAGGATTCTGATTTAGCAATTGTTATGAAAACACAATTAAAGAATCAAACGTGGAGTAGAGAAGACACTCTAAGTAAAACATATAGTATTGCCAGTACATTGAAATTAAGTGTTCATGGATCATTTGACTCACTTGTAATCAGAAAGATTGATATAAAACAGCAAGGGGCAGGTGGGCCCCTCTGGGACATAGCAAGATATGTAGGTCTTCTTTGTTACATACTAACAAGTAAGAGGTGTCAAGTAAGAAGACTCTCCAGCATTCTCTCCTTATCAGAAAAAGCCAGAATTGGTGCCAAGTAGGTACATGCTGTGGCACAGGAATCATGCCTGCAACTCCCAGGCAGCTGAAATAAATAGGGCCCCAGTAACATCACTCACATCTCTTCCCATTGGGGGTTCAGGTCAGCCTTAGACTGTGAGGTCCTGCCTCTGTTCCTTTTCAGCCAGCCAACAAATAGTCTCCTATCTACCTACATACATGCATATACACCCCACCATGTGTAGAGAGCCATTCAAAAATCAATCTTAATCATTTTTATTCTCTACAAAGGCCATTCCTCTCTGATGGATGATTTTGTTTAGATTTGCTTGTTTATTTTAGATGATTTGTGCGGGGTCCTCAATGTCATATCCCTATCATTCAAAATAGGATGTGACTTGAGAAGAGCTCTAAGAAAGCTTAAGAAGAGGCAGACAAGGAGCCATCACAAATAGACATGGAGTGGGCAGAGATTGTCACCAAAATGACACTATAATTTGCACAGGGTCACAAGGCAAACATTGATCTGAAGTGTTCCTGTGAATGGCCAGGGGACTTGACCTAGAAACAAACAGTAAATCATGAGGTGGCAGGTGGTGTATAAGGTGGAATGTGAACCTAGAGGAAGTAAATAAAGGAATGTTATGTCAAGGTCATAAGAAAATTGACTGTCAAGGAGATACAGAATAGAAACTTGATTCGTAAATTCTGAGATAAAACTTAATTACTTGGACATGAAATTAGGTAGGCACCAGGTCAAAAATAAATAATGAAGAATCTAATTTAGACATACAGTTAAAACTTGGCCATATTGAGGGGGCAAGAGATTTTAGCAAGAATAGTAATTTAAAAATCACCAAATTACACCCTAGTTGGAAATATGAAGAGTTAACTAGGGGCTATGTTAACTAGGGCTGGAAAAATCTGAAGAAAAAGGCTATCAGAATTAATATAGACTTATACAGCTCGTATCACTTAATCAACAAATGACCAGAAGAACTAATCTTTAGAGAATAAGAAGATAAGGGGAATCAGCCCTGGGTAGGTAAAATAACTTTGCCTAGATCTCTTGGGTATTTCTTTAGTCTGAGAGGTATTATCCCACTTAAGACTTTAGTGTCAAAATTAGGTTAAGTAGGGTTGTTGGGAGAAGGTTTCTTTTTTTTTCATTCCCTTGAATTTCCCTAGTCACTCCTTTCTAAACTGCATTAACAACACAACTGTTCTGCCATCTATAGAGCAGGGCTCCTTTCCAAATTTAAAATATAGGTTGTTCTTTTTTTCTCTCTCTCTCCATGCTTATTATTTCTAGCAGTCTGAATTGGGACCCACAGCCTTGAATGAGTCAAGTGCTGACTCAGGAAAGGTAAAGAACACAAGACCAGTTCTTCCAGGAGCAGAAAGCTGCAGATTAGGAAGGCCTTTGTCATCTCTGTCATGTGTAATTTGACGAAACCTAATTGAATAAGAAAGAACTGGAGGCCTCAGAGAACATTTTGTACTCTTAAATGAACAATAATCACAGTGCAAAGGGGAAAAAGTAAGAGGGAAGAAAAAGAGGCTGATTTTTTTTCTCAGTTGAGAACCTCTAAGGTTTCATTAATGAAACTTGGAATCCTTTCTCACTAAATAAGTTTCTGACTTACTGGCAAAGGGCCTGTGCAGACATATCATATAATTAATAATGTCTTGAAGGGAAATGTGCTTTAGGTGTTTCATTATTTTTTCCATCACTTAACACAGTTTTTAAGTTATTTATGCTAACATTGTTGCAAACTGATTTTAGGGTGGCTTACAAAAATAAATTTTAAAAAATGACATAAAAAGCTATTAATAAGAAGCAAATATGAAAATCAGAGTAAAGGGGAAAATTAAAATTCTTAAGATAAGATGGGGCAAAGGATAGTATTGGTACCTGAAATGGATGTTCTAAGTCCCCATAGTTCTACTAGAGACAGGAGATGTGAGACATAATACCAGACAAAAGATTTATAATGTCCATGAGATAAAACTTAAATGTGATGCTCAGGAGAGCCAGAGAAAAATGTCTTCCTTGGGTCCTTATAAACAGGAACATAATGGACAACTTCCTCAACAGCATAGCTACAGTGAGTACAGCAACAAGTTTTGTAAGACAGTTTCTTATACTTCCCTTGCTATCACCATATAAACATTATCAATGAAGAGAGCAATTCGACAGGGGGATCATATACATCTCCGGTGGTCTGGCTTCCTCCAGGGAAGAATATGAGTGGAAAGAATAGATGGATGTGTCCTGGCTGGTATGGCTCAGTTGGTTGGGTGTTGTCATACAAACTGAAAGGTAGTGGGTTCAATTCCCCATCAGGGCACATGCCTGGGTTGCAGGTTCAGTCATTGTCAGGGTATATGAAGGAGGCAACTGATTGGTGTTTCTCTCCCTCTCTTTCTCCCTCCATTTACCTGTCCCTAGAATTCATAAAAGGAAAAAAAAAGAATAGATGGATGCACTACACACAACTTATTCAACCAATCACCCATAAATATTTGGGGTTTTTTCATCCATGGTTGAGAGAAGCGCTGAGTTCAGGTTGACATTCCAGACAAGAAGCTGGAGAGCAATTGCTCCATGTGGCCAGATTTGCGAAGGTGGAAATAAGAATGACTTCTTATGAATGTTCAGGAACTCCAATTTGTTGTGCAACTTGCCTTCAAGTATACAAAAATCATTCACTCACTCCAGAACAAAACCTGAATCATAGAGCAGTCTTGAAGAAGGTCTCCCAGTTAGCAGATTATCTTAGTTTTACTGGACTTAAAACCTATACAATTCTGAGAATTACTTTAGGAGATAAATACAAAAATCAACTTAAAAAGTTTATTTTTATTTAACGTGAGAAAACACTATATTAACATTTTTTTAAAAACTGGCAAATATCATAAAAATCTCTCAAAATTAAATAAAATGCTTTATGGATTAACCATCTGACATATATCTATAATAAAATCTTCCTACATTTTGGCCACATATTCTTCACATTCCTTTATCTTTTATAAAATCACTTTCTATATAAAGAATAGAAATATAATTCAGTCTTTCTTATAGCATACATGATAGAAATTTGTTTTTTTTTTTTCTTATTGATAGCTTAGGAAAAGTTTCCTTTCACTTTATATCATGTATGGACAATGCCAAGTACATTTATTAGTATTGTTATTGATTTTAGTAAAATCCCTATCAAATTTTATTCATAGATATCCTTTGGTTTTTAGAATAGTTTTTCACAGATTAGTTTCAAGTGCCATACATTTGTCTTTTCTCTACTACTTATCTACATACATCTTGTTCCAGGCCCCACAGGGTAGGTTCATATCAAGATATGGCCCTCTACATTCAGGTTACAATATGAAGTAATACAGCACCTTGAAAAGTAGAATTATTCTTTATTTTTAATTTTGTATCCTTGTTTATTCAATTTCAGTTGGCCCAGTTTTTCCCCCTTTGCTCTCCTCTCCCCAGCCCAGCCCCTGCTCCCATAGTTATTCCCCACAAGGTTGTCTAAGTCCATGAGTTATTCATATGTGTCCTTTGACTAATCCCTTCCTTTTCTTTCCACCATTCCCCCTCCCCCCTCCCCTCTGGCAGCTGTCAGTATATTCCATGTTTCCATGCCTTCGGTTCTGTTTTACTTGTTAGTTTATTTTGTTCATTAGAATCCTCTTGTAAGTAACATCATATGACATTTGTCTTTCACCAACTAGCTTATTTTACTTAGTATAATAGTCTCCAGTTTCAGCCATGACATCAGAAAAGGTAGGAATTCTAAGTAGGATTATTCTATCAGGATGGCTAGCAACTATTAACTGTACAAGAAAATGATGGCATAGTCACATAGATATATCCCAATAAGCATAATTGAAACAGTCCTGTAATAGGTTGGAAAATGTCCACCCAAAGAATCAGAACTTAATCCCCAGAACATGTAGATGTTATTTTGTAAGAAAAACAATCTGGAGTATCTGAAGGATATAGATTATCTTGAATTATCCAAGTGGACCCTAAATGCAAACACAAGTGTCCTTGCAAGAGGTGAATTACACACACATAAGAAAATGTGACATGAAGCCAAAAGTAGAGATTAGAATGATATAGTCACAAGCCAAAAAACACCAAAGAATGTTGACACCTACCAGAAGCTACAAGAGACAGGAATGGATACTCTCCCAGAGCTTCCCCTGGGAGCCATGCTGACACCTTGATTTTGGACTTCTAGACTGCAGAACAGTGAGACAATAAATTTCTGTTGTTTTAAGTCACCAAGTTTATGGTAATTTATTACAGTAGCTCTTGGGAACAAATACAGAAACTTACTCCAACTTCCTTGTAGCCAGATCCAACATAGAGCCAAAGTTCTTCCACAGCCACTTCAATTAGGGAAGGTAAGAAAGAGAATTTGGAGTTATTGGTTAAATTGCTGTTGAAATATTTATCTCTGTAAACTGTATAAAATTATATGACAATGTGAGCATATCACTTGGGCCTCTCCCAGAGCATTAGAAGGGGCCCAGGTGTGAGGGGCCCTGAAACTTAAGACTCATTTGCTTCACATTAAATCCTCCTCTGCCTCAAGGCAACTAGAGTGGTTATGTTGAGAAAGAACTGAAGATCTAAAAAAATGTTCTTATGTCATTGTGGCAGAGAAGGGCCAATTTGCAAAAAAAAAAAAAAAAAATCAGGATCCGCAGAGCAGGAGTACAGTGGAAACCAGTTTATGGTAGGGATAGAGTGTCAGAGGATGTAGAAAGAATAGAAATAGAGCCATAATAATATTTTTAAAATGCTACATGATTTCTGTCCTCTTCATCCCAATAAAATTAGGAAAGTTGAAGCTATCTTTTTCTCTCTGCACAAACTCTGAATGTTGAAGCTTTCTTCTTGTCTCCAACCCCCACAGAGACATTGGTTTTCTCTTCTTCTCCCACAACAATTGCACTTCTTGTGCTTGAATTTTTAGCCAAGTGTTCTATAACTATTTCTTTACATATTTATTCCCTCCCCCAAGATTTTGAGCTCTGAATAAAAGAACCATGCCTGATTTACTTTTGTAAAGTGGTTGAGTTAAAAAGAACTATAAGAGATCAACAAAACCTGGGGAGGGAGCCTAAAGTGCAGACTCAGACCACTCCACCTTCAATTTGCATGCCCTCTTCTTTTTACTACCCAGGCAATAGAATCTATATCAAATCTAGAGGAGAACTGACCTTCTCAGCATGTGTTGTCACCAATCTACTGTATATGGCATAAATATTGATTTTTCAATACATGAAACACCAGGCTGTTTGGACTCAAAACCCATTCTTTAACCTATTGTTTCTGCTAAGAGTATTGATAATCTATTTTGAAATCTCCCACCAATCCTCACCCCAACTGAGGATGTATTCTGTTGCTCTGCAGTACACTTCCTTTATTGATTAGTAAGCCCTGGGTGCCCAAGGAGATGAGGTGAGAGAAGAGTCTTGGGACAAAGGACTTCATGTCAATGACCCCTGCAAGTCAGAGACCCCAATTCGTGGTTGTCCTGCTGAGCATTGCTCACATCAATATGATGAAGTGTATTTAGCAAAGCAAGTCAGAAACTTTGTTCCTTGGCCAAGAAATGGAGAAGGATAATCAGAAGGCTAATGATTGCTTCTCCTCGATTAGAAAAGTATTAGAGGGTGAGGGGAAGTGGGTAGGCAGATTCAGGGATGGAGATTCCCAAGACAGTGCAGAGTTCTTGGATTTCCCAGGGAACTTGTGCAGTTCCCAAATATACTTGGAACATGCCTAGCCATATATCACATGTCTCACTTGAATGTTAAACCTCTACCCTGGGGTGTGACTTTTAGTATGCTATGAGGGAAAATTCATTGAAACATTGCCTGGGAAGGGGTCTCAGGTGCCATCTTGGAATTTTCTGGTGCAAACAGATTTCTTGGAGGTGGTCCTTGGGTTTCTTATCAAGTTCAGCCTGCTTTTGTCAGGGCTTATGTTAGAGAAAATACAAGAAAGTCAGTATAAGTTTAAAGATTAACTAATGATGTGGTGACATAACCAAGTGACACTTTTAAAGAATGAAAAAATATATCAGTTAATATTAAAATATTATCCCACTACAATTATGTTTCTATATTGGATCATCTGTCCCAGAGTCTCACAGGTCTGGCTGGTAGGAAATGCCATCTTAGTCATATTTTGGAAGCCATGCAATAGATTTTGCAGAAGTCCAGGTAGTTTGTGTATAAAGGACACATAGACAAAGCCAAAGGGTATAGGTTTGAGGGTGGGAGGCGGGAATGGGTGGGGTGAGGGGGCATGGTGGGGTGAAAATGGAGATGACTGCACTTGAACAACAATAAAAAAAGTTCACATAGTTTGTGATAGTTATTAATGCGCTTCACAAATATTCCAGGTCTTTCTCCTTTCAGTGTACTTTGCAGGACTTACTTTCTTCCCTCTTGAAATTAGTTGTGTCTGTTTGGCTTGCATTGTCCAGTGAAATGTAAGTACATATAATATATATCCTCAAGTAAAGGGTTCTGAGAGCCATGGTATGATTTACTATGCTCTCTTTTCTGTCAGCTTAAGTACCAGAGTTAGGAGACATGGAATTGAGCTCTCAGTTGACCCTTAATGGATGTATAGCACTAGTAACAGATTAGACTTTTATTTGTTAAACCACTGTAATTTTGTATTTTTTGTTAATGCAGTATAAACTAACCTGTATTTATTATTACAAACATGTGAAACATAGCTCTCCCACCAAAAAGTAACAGCCTCAAAATCTCCTCATTTAAGCTATAAGAGATATCTAGAAAATAAGTGTGTGTGTGTGTGTGTGTGTGTGTGTGTGTGTGTAGCTACTGGAATTAGATAGATAAAAAGCTAATTTTTTTAAGGAAGCTGTACTGCTAAATAAACCATAGGACTATGCAAAGAAAACCTGTGATAATTTGACTTGACTGACCAAGAGCAAATTAAGAAAGCTGTTTAGCCCCTAAGGAGGGCATATTCTTACATGCCTTTGTACTAGAAAATGACTAAGGGCTAAGAAGCAGAATTGGGGCTGGGTAATTAAATATTCCCCACTCCACTGACAGAGGGTTTTCTAATGTCTGCCCAGTAGAGTCTCTATAGACCAAACACTTTAATTTTTCTAATTTTTAAAATAGGAGTTTGTTATTAGCCTACCTGTATTCTACCATATATGTTGTATATGTGTAGATAATTTCAAGTTTTAGTCTGTATGACTCTGGATCAAGAGAAGCCCCCTCCAGACCTGATGCAGTCATCATTGTACATCACTCATAGATGTGGAGACTACCATAATTATCCAGAGATGTTGGACTTTGAACATGATGCCAAGGCCAAATAGGACTTCTGTATTGATCCTTTGAAATGAGTGTTTTCTACATAAGGGAAGAAGGGTAAACTGAATATTCAGCAATGAGACAGACTATTAAAGGCATTAGGATTGTTCACATTATTATATTCTCTCTCTTTTCAGGTGCAAGGTAGGATTGCATTTCTACCCATGTGAAGTTAGGTGCAGTCATGTGACTTACTTTGGCCAGTGAACTGTGAGCTGAATAATGTGTGTCACTCCTAGTAGAATCTCTGAGAACCACTACAATCTTTATAATGTTTTCAGAAAATGTTCACCTCATTAATCTGGTTCCCAAAGTATGGATATCAATAGTGTGAAGCAGGATCCCCAGTCAATCATGAAGATTGTGAGCAATAAATAAACCTCTTATTTGAAGTCACTGAGATTCAAGTAACTTCAAATATACTTATTTCCACATTATAACCTTACATATCTTGATTGATATAGGCTCTCACATAACCCAGGATATTTTGGCAGGGTCCTGTAGTGTTGGCTAATGCTTGCTGTCCAAGCCTGAAAGTGGCCCAAAGATCTGCATCTGAACTCAAGTTAATGTCTTTTAACCTTCATTCCTCTGGCCATCTCTTAGATATTCATGTGCAAAAGGTAATGTATATTCACCATACTTCTTGGGACAACTTATGGGATATTTCCTAACTAAAATAAACACCTCTGGTCTTGAGGAACAGTTTCCTCCCAGACAGCGATATCTTCATTTGCCCATCTCTGCCTCACAGAGCTTAAAATTTCTGGAAAAAAAATAAAAGCTTAGGTGGAGAGGCTTTTTGGTGCCTCAAAAGCTGTATCTTTAACTCTACAGTACACAAGCCAATAACAATCCCATCAGTAAAAACCTTTGAACTCAGAAACCAAAACTTGGACTACTCTTTTGGATTTAGGGTAGAGGTAAGAATATCTCACATACTTTTTACAGTAATAGAAAGAGAAGAAAACATAAGCTAATATCTCAATAGATTACTCTGATATACATTTCATTGACAAAACAAGGGATTCAACTTAGGAATTCAAACTCATATTAGGAAACTGGACTTGTTCCCCTGTAACAACTTAATATAAATCCCTTTAATTAAAGGTAAGTCTAAGAGTGGACAGAGGAAAGGAAAAAAGAACTAGTATTTTAGGGATCCTACTATGTGGCGGGCACTTTGATACATTTAACCCTCTGAGTAGCCATATCAAGGAAGTGGTATCATTTTCTCAGTGAAAACACTAAGGTTCAGTGAACTTAAGACACTTGCCTAAGGTGACAGTAAATAGCAGAGCTGAAATTCCAACCAGATATCCCCAACTGCAAAGGATTCACAGAGTCTTCCTTCTCTACATGATGCCGTATCCAAATGAAGTTAAAACAGAGAAAATATTTAGCATAGTAGGGTAAGAGAAATATGATGTAGATTTAAATTATTTTTTCTTAATATGAGTAAAATTTACATTTTTAAACATTGAAAGATTTATCTGTTACAAAAGCTCTCTAATTAAACTGCTACTTAAATAGTCATATTTATGTCCTTTATTTAGGAAATCATATAGAGATGATCTTTGGGATAGAAATAGAATCACTATAATAATCCTCAAAATACCATGTTTAGAGGACAATGAGACATTCCTTACCTTTGTTGTCTGGGAAATGGACCATGTCCTTTGTTGGCCATCAAATTTGTAGCTGTGCCTGTGTCCATGTAGCTTTCTCCTAAAAGATAATTGAGGAGAGCAATTTTATAGAATTTTAAAATTTATAGTAGAACATTTCTTGGCTAAGACCAGTGTTTAATGTGTATAAAAATATAGCTTTAATTTTTGCTGGGTGGCCAAAGGAAAAGAGGCTGATCTAGAAGGATGTTGAATAAAGTTATAGCAGAGTCCATTGTGCCCATAAGATTATGAGTCCCTGGAGAGTAGTGACCATGTTTGATTCCTATTGTCTTCTCAGAACTTAACACAGAATGTGACACTCAAAAAAGTTTAACTAAACTAAGGGAAAAGCATGGAATTTTGAGCCCTCACAAGGATTCAAGGATGAGTGGATTATCCTACCCCTATTTAGACAGAGGTTAAGTCATTTACCCTTGTTGATATGGAGCTGCATCATCCCTAAAATGGAGAAAATAGTAACTATCTTACAAGATTCCTATGATTATCTTTCAGGAGATTCTTGAGCAAACTCTGCTTCAGAAGCTTAAAGCTTCTGATACCTGTCATGGATTTATTAATCCTTTGTCTCTGAAGGAAGGATAGGAATAAAAAAATTATGTCCATTAATTCTTCTTAAATTGTTTCAATGAAATTGTCAGTGCTCTTTTCTCAAAAAGAGAAATTTCATGCTGTTGTAACAAATAGAACATATAATGCTTACATAGTGGCTGACGGGTGTCTTTGTCCAAAGCTTTTTGCCAACTTGATGTTCAATGTTTGTTGGAAAGAGCAGGGAAGGACTTGCTTATTGATTCACCTAAATAAAGCCATAGAGTTTTGGTTCGAGCTCACCACAGCCAATCATTTCTGCCCTAGAAAAAATTATAAAAGTGTCATGAATCCTGGTTCTGAAGCAGAGGCCCATTATGAGGTGAAACTTTCTATGCCTTCCCACTCACTTCACTCCTATGACAAAACTAAATGAAGGAAGATGCTGATTTGCTTAGACATGTAAAAACTAAGATAAATCACACATGCGAAAGGCTAACACCAATATGGGTCAGAGCTGACTGCTGTGAATTACTGTTATGAATAGATAACAAAAGACAATAAAGCATCCATTGCCTATTACTTAGATTTTTGTTATTCTAAAATAACCACTTCTTTGCTTATCTTAAAAATGAGCTCAGACTTCCAGTGTAAACAAGATTCCATAGATTCCCCTTTCACCCTGTTGCTACCCACTAAGTACAACTATAAACCCCAGAAATTATGAAAAAAAAAACATTTGAAAGATAGTAAGAAGATGAACTCTTTTTGAAACCCCAAGACTGGTGAAATAACCCAGCACCACAGTGTTATATGAGTTCCACCCAATGGAAGGAGACAACCTAGAAGAAGACCTAAACTTTCCTACCCCTATCTAGAAATAGGAGGCATCCCAGTTAGGCCTTTTCCACCCCAAACTGAACGAGAATGTATCTGATAACATCAAGTAAGACATCACTCACAGGAGGAACTAATAGGGATCCTCACCAAAAATAAGTAGCCAGAAATGCTCTCCATCTTTGTCATACCTTAGATTCCCCTAACCCACTGAGAGATGACTGAGTCGAATGAGCAAGAAGTAACTCCAGGCCATAGCCAGGTAGCTCACTTGGTTAGAGCATTGTCCCAATATGCCAAGAGTATAAGTTCGATCTTGGGTTAAGGCACGTAAAAGAAGTAACCAATGAATCCATAAATAAGTGGAACAACGAAATCAAAATTCCTTTCTCTCTCTCTCTCTCTCTCTCTGTTTTTCTGTCTCTCTGGCTATCCAACTGTCTATTACCCTATCTTAAATCAATAAAAAAGAGAAGTAACTCCACTATAGCATCTGGCCCCAACCAGAAAGCTTCTTTGTCCCCCTGGGCCTTAAACTCTCTTCTCTCACCCAGAGCAACCCTGCAACCACACTTTCAGGCATTTATTCTCAATAAATGGAAACTTATATCCACACAATAACCTATACATATATGTCACTAGTGGCTTTAATAATGATAGGTAAATATAGGGAACCAGTCCGCATGGCAGTGGTGAATGTAGCCCAGCCCCTGATTTGGAAAATGAGCAGGAGCAAGTCGGCACACAGGAACAGGGCCCACAGATAGGTTTTCCCATGGGGAATCAGGCCTGCATTGTACCTAGGCTGCTTTGAGGCTTGCTTTTTGCTAAAACTCCCTCACCCTGAATTGAGGCAGCAAATGTTTGCTGCATATCTTTAAAGTAACTTCCTAAAATCTGTGCTAAACCTCTCAAGTATGGAGTGTAACCAGTTCAACCACTTTTCCCTTTGCATTTGCAAACATCCTTTTCTTTGTAGTAATTAGCAACACCCTCCCTTTTGTTATCTGTACAAGGTAATCAACTACAGCGAACCTGTGCATAGTAAGTGAGGGCCATCCGCGATGTAATGTGCCCAGAAAAGCAATAAAAGCCTGTCCAGGCAGGGGTCTGGGTGCTCTCTCACTCAGAGAGTGCCATGCCATCCCTTTTTCTCCACAGGACTTCTGCAGTCCGTGTGAATTTGTTCATCACATCCACAACACACAGACCATGCTGGCCAGAGTCCACATCAGGTAAAGACTGGAATCAGCCTAGATAACTTACAACAGGAGAATGGCTAAACAAATTGATACATATACAAGGTCTGTCCAGAAGGTATCCAGACATGTAATATGAAAAATAGAGACATTTATTAAAGAAGATATAAGAAACATTGGACATAGGATAATGATGCCTTAGTCCCCCTCAAAACTTGGGATGTCACACAGTTCTCCCAATTGCCATCAGCTGCCCCATTGTATTTTCTTGAATCTCATTGATGGTCTGAAATTTCTTCCTTTTACAAGGTGACTTTAGCTTTAGGAAAAAGCAGAAGGCACATGGTGCCAAATCCGGGCTGTAGGGTGACTAAGTAACCTGGGTGATTTGATGCATTGCCAACTCTGCATAAATGTAGTAAATGATGAATGAACAGGAACATTGTTGTGATGAAGTTGCCAATAACCAGTTACCCATAGCTGCAGCCTTCCAAATCATCCAGATAGTTTCCATGGAGGAATGTACCAGCTTAACACAAAATTTGTTGCAGGTTTGTTGCTCTACTCACTCAGTTATTTTCAATGAGATGGCGACACAATATACATGCTCCCTCAATGGCATTTACTACCCCCACTGACTAATACAATGAAGTTGTCATTGTTCACACATGTGCATTCCAGTCTACTCTCTTTGGCTGACAGGTTACATCGATGTTGCACAAACTCTTCCGTTATATTGGCAATGACTGTACTTTTTCTGGACAGACTTTGTATACATGGAACACTACTCAGCAATAAAAATAAATGAACTAATGATGCAAAAAAAATTTGGATAAACCTCTGGAACTATGCTGAAACTTTAAAAAATATGAACAATTTACATACTAGATGCCATTAATAAAACATTTTTGAAATGACAACATTTTAGAAATGAAGCTCAGATTAGTAGTTGCAAGGGACTAAGCATAGGGAGTATCTGGGCATGTTATAAAAGGGGAACATGATGTATCCTTGTATTGATAGAATTGTTTGTTTCAGGTCTTCACTGTAGTGTAACAAACCAATGTATACAAGGGGGGAACCAAAAAAAAAAAGCATGGGATTATCTCCTGGAGGGTGGGCCCCTTATAGTACAGGCTTCCCCTGCTAAGTGAGTGTTTAAGGAACCCATCTGTGTCAGTGTGCCAGCTGATGTTATTGTGAGAGTCTGCATTCAGCTTCAGTGAATTTTTTTTGAAGACTCTTTCAACACATTTGCCCATTTCGTGATGGGTGAGGTATAAGTGCACTTGCGCACACCGTGCTGAGGGTTCAGTAGTATTTGATCAAAAACATGACCCCCATGCTCCACCCTCCCTATTCACCCCAAGCAACTTGTTTTGTTTTCCTGGATGAAAAAAGTCCTCAAAGCAAAGCATTTTGCCAATGTGGAAGAATGAACAAAAAACAGCAGAAGCACTAAAAGGCATCAAAATTGATGAGTTCAAAAACTGTTTTGAACAGTAGAAAAAACATCTCAATAAGCGTATTGCCTTAAATGGAGAATACTTTGAAGGTGACTGAAGTTCAACATGTAAGAATAAATACACAGTTATTTTTATAAATTCCTTCTTTTGGGGTCCCCCCTCATATATTAAAATTGTACAGAACTAAGTATATATACACTTACACATATATTCACACTTTTTTATTCCCACTGAAAATCAAGGAAAGTTGTCAAATTGTTTTTCCTCTCAGTATGCTATGAAAGCAGACCACAGAGTCCTGCACAAACTATAGCAAGATTAACACCCTTGCATTGGGTGTTAATGCAAATGGATGGACTTCCATGGCCTCCCAGAACTCTTCCACAAAAAGCCATGGTCAGTACAGGCTTGCAATTGAAAAGATCATTGTGGGCTACAAGGGCCGTGCTAAAATAGCCTTAGAGGTCACTAAGGAGCTTACAGCCAATGGAAGAAAAAGACCCATATGCAATTGACTACAGTAACCTGATATAAATCCTATGAAAGTGGTGAATAATTTTTGAGAGTATATAAACAAAAGAGATTTTAAAAATAAGCTGTAGATTCACTTAGACCTGCAATTCAGTACTATACCTGTTTGAAATCACCAGAAGTTAATCTTGTGCTAAGTAAATCTCAGTTTCCACGTATGTAAAATGTATATGATAAGAGCACCTATTGTCCTTATGGACTTGCTGAGAGAATTAAATGAGACTTTATCTATAAACTGCTATGTACTAATTATGTCCCCTCAAAATTCATGTTGAATTTATTTTAAGCAAATAATAAATATTGAAAAGTTAAAAAAATATGTTAAAACCCTAACCCCAATGTGACTATATTTTGAGACAGGCCTTTTAAGGAGATAATTAAGGTTAAATGAGGTTATAGGTAGGGCCTTAATCCAATAGGACTGGCAGATTTATAAGGAAAGGTAGAGACACCAGGGATGTACATGCACAGAATGAAGACCATGTGAGGACACAATGAGTAGGCAGCCATCTACAAGCCAAGGAGAGAGACTCCAGGAGAAACCAAACTGCCTATGCCTTGATCTTGAACTTCTACCCTCTAGAACTGTGAATAATATTTTTTTGTTGTTAAGACACTCAGCCTGTGGTACTTTGTTACGACAACCTGAACTAATATACACACCATCAGATCCAGAATTATGTGCTCGATAAATATGACCTGTAATAATGATGTTTATTGTTATAATTAATATAAGTAAAATTACAGGCCCTGTAGCAAGCAAAATATGTTAATTTATGCATTCTTAGAAGCCCAAGAGGCCTCTGTTGGTAGGTATGGAACCATAGTCAAAAGGGAAGAGCATAAGAGTGGTGGATATCAAGAAGAGCTCAAAGGAGGGAGAATAAAGAAAGGAAAGCTGGGTGTGGGGTTTCCTGACATATATCTATGCAAAGAGTAGATGACCATACAGCAACAACAGGAGCTTGGTTGAAGGACAGACAGCTGGTGAGGCAGACTCTAGTGACAGGGAGGAGTCATGTAGGGAGGTCAGTGCTGATGTAGGGAGGTCAGTTCTGGGTACCAGAGCTAATCTAGGGCTTCTGATTGGACAGTTAGGAACAGAAATACCAATAAAGAAGCATGAGTCAAAATCAATAGAGATAAATACTTGGAGGATCAAGTCTAAATGTCAAGTCCAAATTGCTGAGGCAAGAGAAAAACAAGAGGGACAGGGCCAAGGGTCATGAGCAGGAAAAATTGGAGCACATGCCATAGAAAACTGTTGACAACAGCACTGAAATATTTGCTGTTTACTTTTGCTTATTGTTGCATGCTGCATAGTGGGTATGACTAGTTCAAAGTTACAAAGTCAGTGAGAGAGCTCCCAAACCTATGTTTTATAATAATAGAGCCATGCAACACTAAAGGCATCACAATAGACTTTGAAATGAGCAAAAAGAATCACAGAAAAAGCCAGAATTCAATAGTCCTTTGAACAAACTGAACAAATTGACCCTAAATGATTGCTCATCACCCTGGTATCTATCAGGGACAATGTTAAAGTAAGTGAATACACTACCAGCCCCACTAACACTAACTGAGAATTCCACCAAGTGATCCTAGGCTGTATTTCTTTGAGATAAATGAGAGGTCAGCAAAATTTTATTATGAGGGCTAGCTAGTAACTATTTTAGGCTTTCTAGGTGACATAGTCTCTGTCGCAATATTCAACACTGTTCTTATAGAGTAAAAGCAGCTATTGACTATATATAAATAAATGAGTAACCATGTGCCAATAAAACTTATGTGTACACTGAAAGTCAAATGTTATATAATTCTATGTCATAAAATATTCTTGTTTTGATTTTTTTCTAACCATTTAAAAATGTAAAAGCCATTATTAGCTTTTGGGCCATAAGAAAACACGCAGTGGGTCATATCTGTCTTGTGGACTGTGGTTTGCTGACCCCTGATATAAAGAGTGCATAGCCCCCTAGCACTAACTGGGCATTTTACCAGATAACCCAGTAATATTTGTTCCTGTGACATAAACAAATCATTTGGGTGATGAATATAAGAGGTGAGTTGATTCTTATTAGTGTTGTCATGCATTTTAAATAATTGTGCTTGTAAAATATTTAGCCATATTTTAATCAACACTTTTGATTCTGATACTAATTGTTGAGGTTTATGGCCCCTCTATGGGCTAAAAAGCATTGATTAATCCTTTTAGCTATGTCTTTAGAATATATACTGAACCCATTCATTTGTCATCACCTCCATCAGTGCTTCTCTAGTATGAGTCACCATCATTTCTTGCCTGTATTACTGCAATACCTTCCCAACATTTTCTCTTTTACTATTACAGTCTCCTCTGCATCCAGCAGCCAAGTAACCCCTTTTAAATAGGTCTGATTATGTCACTCCTCTGCTCAGAACCCTATCGTCTTTCCGTAACACTTTTAATAACCTACACAATTCCTTATATAACTGTGTTGCAGGTTGGATTCCCTATATGAGATGGAGTTTAGAGGTCAGGGTATATACTAGGAAGTGTTCTTGGAATCAACATCTGTGGAAAGAGAGGCACAAAGCAAGAGTGGACAGAAGGGGTCAGTCAAATGCAGTATAAGTTAACAATAGTCTTGGCCAACCTAATGGAAAGCTCTAGAACCAGAATGGCCCTTTAGAGTTGTCTTAAGTTAGACCAAGATGCTGGGTTTTTATACTCTTTCATTGATCAGTCATTAGATGTGGGTAACCCTGGGTAGGGACACAACCATGACTGAGATGGCTCTCAGCAGCTGGAGCAGTCCCTGAAAGGTCTATCTATAGCATTCCAAAGCTTTGGAAGCAAGTCCATTAAAGGAGATATGGTCAGCACATCACAGTGCCTAACACATTCTCCTTCTCCTATCATTCACTTTTCTACTGTTTCAGTCAACTCCAGGTAAACTAGCTTCCTTGCTGTTCCACAAGCAAGCGAAGTACAGTCATGCTTCAGGAACTTTGCCCTTGCTCTATCCTTTCTATGGAGTGCCCTTCTTATACTTCCTTACTTTATTCAATACTCTTCTTAAATGTGGTCACCTCAGAAGAAGAACTTGAATAACTCTCTCCAAAATAGCAGCCACCATCATCCTTTATCTCCCTATCCTATTTTATTTTTCTTTACAACAAATCACTATCTCATACCTAAAATATATTTCTGCTTCTTTGATGGCTTAGTACTCTTTTACCGAATATAAGCTCTTTGAGTCC
>CM052552.1:46432243-46442349 GCA_028533065.1 Trachops cirrhosus
CCAGGTCTATTTTCTTTTCTTTTTAAAAAATTCTTGCTTATTCTATTACAGTTGTCCCAATTTTCCCCCTTTGCTATCCTCTGCCCAGGTAGGCCCCTGCTCCCACAGTCCATCCCCATACTGTTGTCCGTGTCCATGTGTCATTCATACATGTTCTTTGACTAATCCCTTCCTCTTTTTCCCATCATTCCTTTCTTCCCCCTTTCCTCTGACAGCTGTCAGTCTGTTCCCTGTTTCCATGTCTCTGGTTCTGTTTTTCTTATTAGTTTATTGTGTTCATTAGACTACTCTTATAAGCGAGATCATACAGTATTTGTCTTTTACCAACTGGCTCATTTCCCTTAGCATAATAGTCTCCAGTTCCATCCATGCTGTCACAAAGGGTAGAAATTCGTTCTTCTTTCTTTATGCTGCATAATATTCTATTTTGTAAATGTACCAAAGTTTTTTCATCCATTCATGTACTGATGGGCACAACCCAAAGCCTATGGGACACAGTGAAGGCAGCCCTAAGAGGGAAGTTCATAGCAATACAGACCTACTTAAAAAAAAGATAGAACAATCTCAAATAATCAACTTAACCCTACATTTATAAGAACTAGAGGAATGACTAAAAACAAAACCAAGAGCAAGCAGAAGGAAGAAAATATCAAGATCAGAGCAGAATTAAATGACATAGAGACTAAGGGAAAAAAAAAATCAAAGGGTTGGTGAATCCAGGAGCTGGTTCTTTGAAAACAATAAACAAAATTAATAAACCATTAACCAGACTCATCAAGAAAAACAAGAGAGAGGAACCAAATAAATAAAATCAGGAGTTAAAGAGAAGTAACAACTGATACCACAGAAATGCAAAGAATTGTAAGAAATTACTATGAACAAATATATGCCAAGAAATTGGACAACCTACATGAAAGAGATAAATTTCTAGAAACATACAATGTTCCAAACATAAATCAGGAACAAACCAATAACAACTAGTGAAATTGAAGCAATAATCAAAAGACTACAAACACACAAAATCTCTGGACCAAATGGCTTCACAGGCACATTTTACCAAACATTCAAAGAAGAACTAACACCTATGCTGCTCAAACAATTCTAAAAATTCAAGAAGAAGGAAGACTCCCAAACTCTTTTAATGAGGCCATTATTATCCTAATTCCAAAACCAGGTAAAGACACAACAAAGAAATAAAATTACAGGCCAATATCTCTGATGACATAGATGCTAAAATCCTCAACAAAATACTAGCAAACCAGATCCAATAATACATTACAAATATCATACACCCAGGTCCAAGACCCAGGTCCAGGTCTTCTCTCTCACAACATCCCTTTCCCCATCTTTTCTTTAACCTATTTGCAATCAATCCCAAAGCAACTCTCTTGGACCTTGTTATATGAATATGTTAAGGGCATGAGAGAAGAAGAAAAAAGGGAGAGCATGCACTATTAATCTAACAATGAAATTAGACCAATAACACTGAAAATCCATTCTTTCATTCTTATTTTATCTAATTTTAGCCTGAAGGCCTACACCTCCAAGCAGTCTCTTTTAAGACTGTTTAGGACTTCCAGCCAAGATGGAGGCATAGGTAGATACACTTTACCTCCTTGAACAACCTAAAGAAGGACAACAATCAATTTAAAAAAAAAAAACAACAACCAGAACTGCCAGAAAGTGGAACTGTGTAGAAGTCTGACAACTAAGGAGTTAAAGAAGAAAAATTCACCCAGACTGGTAGGAGGGGTAGAGATGGGCAGCTGGGGCACAGAGGACTCACAGCAAGGCAGTGGCTGGTGCACTGGGTGAGGCAGCAGCTGGCAGATAGGATGGTCCCACATTTCCATGCGGATAAACTGGGAGTAACAACTGGGAAACGAGAAAGACCACACAACCCAGGGATCCAGTGCAGGGAAATAAAGCCTCAAAAACCTCTGACTAAAAAACTTCACAGTAAAAACTGTGAAGGTTGCAGTGGTAGTAGGAGAAACTCCCGGCCTCACAGAAGAGTTCATTGGAAAGATCCACAGGGTCCTAGATTGTACACAAACCCACCCACCTGGGAATCAATACCAGAAGGGCCCAATTTGCTTATGAGTAGTGGGGGAAGTGATGGAAAGCCAGCCGAGAGCCCAGCTAGTGACATTGTTCCTTCTCAGACCCCTCCCCCACATATAGTGCCACAATGTAGAGATATGGGCTGCATCACCCTTGTGAATATCTAAGGATCCACCCCTTACTACATAACCGGCATATTGAGGCAAAAAATTATGCCCCAAATGAAAGAACAGATCAAAGCTCCAAAAACAGAACTAAGTGATGAAGAGATAGCTAATCTCTCAGATGCAGAGTTCAAAACACTGATAATCAGGATGCTCACAGAAATGGTTGAGTACAGTCACAAAATAGAGGAAGAACTGAAGACTATGTAAAGTGAAATAAAGGAAAATGTACAGGGAACCAACAGTGAAAGGCAGGAAACTGGGACTCAAATCAATTATTTGGAACAGAAGGAAGAAATAAACATTCAATTTGAACATAATGAAGAAACAAGAACTCCAAAAAATGAGGAGAGGCTTAGGAACCTCTGGGACAACTTTAAACATTCCAACATCTGAATCATGGGGGTGCCAGAAGGAGAAGAGAAAGAGCAAGAAATTGAAAACTTATTTGAAAAAATAATGAAGAGAAACTTCCCCAAACTGGCAAAGGAAAAGTCTTCCAGGAAGTCCAGGATGCTCAGAGAGTCCCAAAGAAGTTGGCTCCAAGGAAACACACATCAAGGCACATCATAATTACATTACCATAGATTAAAGATAAGGAAAGAATGTTAAAAGCAGCAAGAGAAAAGGAGACAGTTTCCTACCAAGGAGTTCCCATAAAACTATCACCTGATTTCTCAATGGAAACCTTATAGGCAAGAAGGGGCTGGAAAAAAGTATTTAAATTCCTGAAAGACAGGACCTCTATCCAAGATTACTCTATCCAGCAAAGCTATCATTTAGAATGAAGGGCAGATAAAGTGCTTCCCAGATAAGGTCAAGTTAAAGGAGCTCATTATCACCAAGCCCTTTTTACATTAAATGTGAATGGGACTTATCTAAGAAAAAGAAGATGATCAAAAGTAAGAACAGTAAAATGACAGCAAACTCACAACTATCAACAACTGAACCTAAAAACAAACAAACTAACTAACTAAGCAAACTACAACAGGATCACAGAAATGGAAATCATATGGAGGGTTATCAGCAGGGATGGGGAGGGAGGAGAATGAGGGAAAAGGTACAGGGAATAAGAAACATAAATGGTAGGTACAAAATAGACAGGGGGAGGTTAAGAATAGTATGGGAAGTGGAGAAGCAAAAGAACTTATATGTATAACTCATGTGCATGAACTAAGGTAGGTGATTGCTGATGGGAGGGGTGGTGCAGGGCCTAGGGGAATAAAGGGGAGAAAACATGGGACAACTGTAATAGTATAATCAATAAAATTTTTTTTAAAGTGTCTAGTTACAAAAATTGATTTGACTAAATTAAATTCAAAACAATTTGAAGTCAATTAAACCTTGTGTTCTTCTTATATGGCACTGAATTTTAATTTTAAGTAACTAATATATTCTCTACCTCAGTCCAGAAAGAATGACATCTATCCTTTTATTGAGTCATATGTTAATGACTGTTTTTCTGATGTGATTTAGATGAGATCGTTCAGAAAATATTTATTCAGCATGCACTCTTTTTAAGCACCTTACTATGTCCCAGGAGTTAAAAAGGAAAAGTGATTTCCCTGTAATATCACAGAAAGACAAGATTAGCACATAAAAACAGTTAAAAACATAAAATAATATGGAGTTAGAATTGTTTATGTGTGGGACGAAGAATGGTTTATGGTAAATAAAGTACAGTGTATTTATTTAATATCTGTTATGGAGAGGCTGAAGACCTTATGTATCAATCAACTAGGCTTCTTATCCTGGAAGCAACAAGAATTTCCCTGCTAGATTTAAGCAGAAGAAACCCCCATTGAAAGCATATTGCTGCACTATAATTACTTGGAAATCTATAGAATCAGGCTTGGAAAACAGATGGACAAGATCTTGTCACAGGAATGAGAACTATGAGGGTTTGGAGAAAGGATTTCTGCTACCTCTATGAATATTGGCCACCGTAGCCTGCACTACTTACTTAGCTACCACTGCCACTTCTGGAATGGTAAATATTGCTACTGGAAATGACTTATCTACAGTCCTGGAGTCTTAGCATTATTAACTTTGAACTGGTCCAATTGGGTCACATACAGTACTGAAGTTGAAGGGATGCTGGGAAAATAAATATCTGTTGTTTCTACATTTATAGTAGGCAATTTCAAAATCTAGATTGGGGCATTAGAAGCCTGGCATTGAAAACAAAAACTAACAGGTGTTTACATACCTAGTAATCATGAAATAGTAAATCCTGTCAGTGCCCCTTAGGAAACTTGAAATTTAGAGGATGAAACAGGCCTTCACAATTTTGTTGATCAATTAACATTTTTAGCCTCTACTATGTGAAAGGCACTGTGTTAAGCATTATGCATATTCTAAATAAGAAACACAGTTTTGCCTTAAACAACTTTCTCCTCCTAGGAGGGAAAAAAATAGTATCAAGAATAACTGAATTCACAGATATAGCTAACTCTTGCCCATTATTAAATGCAATAAATACTTTTCATTTTTGTTTAAGTAGTAACTGTAAGACAGCCATATTTTGAACAGAATCTGATATATTGTTGATGTTAAATAAATATTTTTAATAATGAGTGCTTCTGGAGGAGTAACATCCAAGAATATTCCAGAAGATGGTAAAATATTTTTGCACATTTAATTTCTGCCAAAGCAACTCTCTATCTTATTTTAGAGTGGTGAAAAATCAAACAGAATTAAAGACAGCTATAGCTAGAAACAAACCTAGTGTGGCCCGAGTTATGGAGGAGTCTTGTTTATTTGCCATAGTTGGATTAACTGTATCTTTCCTTTAGCTCTCATGAAAAAAAAAAAGAGGAGGGGAAAATGTCAGTATACACAAGATGCACATTTTATCTCTTATTTGAGTCCACAGGACCATTGGGAAAAAATAAGAACAATTCTATATTTACAGTAAACTTGTTACTTGCAAGTTGAAGTAATATGAAGGAATTTCTAACATGGTTAAGCTGCCGTAAAGAAGCAATTAGACTCTATTTCAATTATCTCCATTTTACTAAAAAAAAACAACTGAGGATCAAAGAGTTTGAATCATTTACTAGAGATTAGGAATTCAAACTGAATGCTCTGTTAGTCCAGTTTATGCATCAGATTTGTCATGAAAATATATATTCTTCAATCAGTTCTTAAGGATGCTATGGAGTTTGATAAAATGGGAAAGATTCTGCTCTATAACTCAAGCATGAGGACAGTTGTGGTTCTGCAAAATAGTGTAGTTTATTCTAGTTCTGTTCAACATGGTGCTGAAAGCTTCTCAGAAAAACAGTATGGTATAGATGAAAAAAAAAAGGGCCTAATTTTCTTTTCAGGTTATGTGTCCACTAAATAGAGTAGATGAAGATGATAGAGTGTGTGTGAACATGCATATGTGTGTACATACACCACAGTGAAAACAAACCAGTCATGGTAAGTCTAATACAATCTTACAAGCTGGGAAACATCAATCATTTCAACACTGGAAAGAAAAGAAGCCTTCCACCATGTTAGTACTATCATTCCTTTTCTACTTTGTGTTGGCAGTTCTGTATATTTTCAGACACCCACTTAAAAATGAGATATAGAGTGAAGGACTGACTCCTTTCTAATGGAATCCCAGCAAACACATGACTTCTGAGCTTTTTCCACAAGAACAGTTACACTCAATACATTCCAGGATATTCATCTTTCTTTTCATATAAATGCTCTACTCTTTCATAACTGCCCCCTCCTATTCCTAATTGGGATAACTGGACAGAATAAGATTTATTTCTGGGGAGATTTTGCTCAAAGTCAACAACGTACTATCTATGAGTATATAATCTTTTGACTTTAGATACATTGTATGGACCTCTTTCAATCAATTAATTAATCCAAACATAGGAATAATAGTTTATGCTTTACTATACTTTTAGAATCATTTTGTTAAGAAAAATACATGTAAAGTTTCATTTTTATTTCCAACTGTAAGACACCATTTAATGTAAGTTACTAGAGTAGTTGATATATTTCAAGATTGTAAGAATTTCTGGTAACTAAAAAGAGGTATGGACTAGGGAACCTTGCTATCTATTGGCAAAAAAAAAAAAACATGAGAGGAAACCAATTTGTATATTTCATTTGAGCCCATTTTTCCAAATGAGGAAGAGATTGATTTCATCATTACCTCCACTGAGACTCTCTGACTCAGAATGGTTTAAACCCTCCTATATCACTCTTTCCCAAAGTACACTCTAGCTCCTTGAAGTCAGGGACTGTGTGTTATGCTTCTTTTTGCCCTCTGGTAGTTTCTTAACAAACAGCAGCTACTTCAAGAAGAATTAGCACAAGTCACTGGAGAGTGAGATGAAAGAGCTGAAAGAAATAGATTCTATGTTCTATCAGTTTAGGACTTGCCCTTCTCCCCCTGAATCATGTTCTCTTATTAAGTAAACCATGAACATTTTCTGCATTAAGTCTTAATCTAAAAGCATGTTAACCCTCTTAAAGTGACTTTTTAAAAAATCCCACAGTTGAAGGGAATCTCTCAATATCTGATGCGGTTTTAATCTGAAGAGAAAGAAAATTAAACCAAAAAATGACCCAAAAAGGCATGTTACAAGTGCTCAGAAGTTTCAAATGACTTACAGGCAAAACAGTTGATGTGGTTGATATGACTGACATTAGTCTGTTTGGGGCATGTAAAAAGATACTCAGTGTGATGGGCCTCCCCTACATTCACCTTTAGGTTCCTAAAGTCCCATCCATCTCATAATTCTTATTTTCTCATATCTTGACAGTTTTTCTCAGTCCTTTAAAAGTATCATTGATTTCACTAATGAACAGTGTTGAAAATTTTCTAATTTGCAAACCTATGGTTTCATGGCCAAGCTGCTGCTATCTTTTCCCAGATGACATTTTCCGAATCAAGAGTGCACAAATGCACAGCAGTCCTCATAGGACGGAAATACATTCATGGATGGGAAATGAAATAGCAAATTTATGGAGTCTCATTTCATATCTAGGCATCCACCATGTTCCTGGGTCTTTTTTTAAAAAAAAAATTAGCAGCAGTATTGCTGTAAAAATAGTCAATTTCATGAATTTTTTTGGTCTTTCATGGAAGGCTTTTTTTCATGATGATGAAAAGTATCCAATGCAGAAACCATAGAACTGTCATCAGTACTTTGTGATATAGGACTGGGGAATAGTTCTCATTCAATAACTGTGTACTTATAAAGACTAATGAAGCCTGAAGCTCAATGCTTTGAAATTTATTTCAGATATCTATTGCTGTGTAGCAAACCACTGCAAAAAATGAGTAGTTTAAAACAACATTCATTTAATTTTTTCACAATTCTGTGACCTGGGCTGTGCTCAGCCGAGGGTTCTTCTGTTAGTCCCCCAGTGATCACTAGTGTGGCTGAATTCACCAGGCCCACTGGTTGGGGGTTGAGCTCAGCTGGGATTCTGTTATGGCTGGCTGGGCTTCTCTCTCTCTCTATGTGACCTCCGAGACTTTCCCTTTGCAGGTGGCCTCTCCACATGATCTCTCTGTGCAGGTAGCTTCTCCAGCAGAATAGTCAGACTTTCTTTGAGATATCCCAGGCTTTCATGAGCACAAAGCAGATGCCAGACCTTCTTTTTTGTTTAAACATTTTATTTATTTATTTTTAGAGAGAGGGGAGGGAAGGGAAAAAGAGAGGGCAAGAAACACCAATGTATGGTTGCCTCTTGCACAGCCCCCACTGGAGACCTGGACCCCTAACCAGGCATGTGCCCTGACTGAGAATCATACCAGTGACCCTTTGATTCTCAGGCCAGCACTTAATCTGTTGAGCCACACCACCCAGGGGTAGATGTCAGGCCTTCTTAAGGGTTAGGCACAGAGCTGGCACAGCAACAATTCCACTGTATTTTTTCGAAAACACAAACACAAGTGTAGCCCAGACGCCAAGTGAAAGAACACACAAAGATATGATTACCACATGGTTCAGTTCAGGCCACCAATGCCACAGACTAGCAAAACATTAGCCCAAGGGTCAGTCTCTCTCTCTCTCTCTACCTCTCTCTCTCTCTCTCTCTCTCTCTCTCTCTCTCTCACACACACACACACACACACTTTTTGTATGGGTAAATATTTGAGCTCCTTGGGCAACTTGAGACGATTTCCAGTGGGCACTGTATAATCAATATTAACAGCAGTGATCTGCAGAGATAGAAGAAAAACACCTACTCTGAAGATAGGAAAACTGAATTAAAGGTATAACATAGCTGTGTTACACAATATCTCTGAGTCCCAATGCATTAATATGAAAAACAGCAACAATGGTGCATATTCACCTACTTCAAAGAATTATTATATTAAGAAAATATCTGTGAAATTTTATTTCAAAGTGTAAGTCACCATGTAAATGTAAGTTGCTATTACAGCAATTGATGGATCTCATGACTGTCATTTTGCATTTTGTTTTGAGTCCTCTGTGATTTTGAATTATGCTGTAATTTTAGATGAGAGTTCTTATAGATAACTTTCAGTGATACCACAATATTATTAATGGTTCTACAGGTATTATTATGTTTAATTTCTTTTATTTTCAGCAACCAACTTAGATAATGGCTTTAAATCACAAAAGAATATTTGGTTATTATATTACCCTCAGATTAATTTTAGTGATAAACATTGTGTATTTTGTGATCAAGTAATTTTTCATACTATCTCCCTAATAGTGAAATATTAATATAATTTTCTTCCTAAAGTATTAGAAAGGTGCTTATTAATACTTTAGTCATTTACATGTCACCTAGAGCAAGGGACATCAAGGAAAAAATAAATAAATGGAATCTCATCAAAATAGAAAGCTTGTACATGGCTAAATAAAACAACATTAAAATGCAAAGAAACCAATCATATGGGAAAACATTTTTGCCAATGATACCTCAGACAAGGGTTTGATCTCCAAAATATATAAAGAACTCCCATGACTCCACACCAGGAAGACAAACAAGGCAAGTAAAGAATGGGCAAAGGACTTAAACAGACACTTCTCCAAGGAGCACATATAAATGGTCCAGAGACATAGGAACGGATGCTTAGCATCACTAGCCATAAGAAAGATGCAAATTAAAACCACAGTGAGATACTACTTCACACTGGTGAGAATGGCTATCATAAACAAAGCAACAAACAACAAGCGTTGGAGAGGATGGGGAGAAAAGGGAACCCTAGTGCACTGTTGGTGGGATTGCAGACTGGTATAGCCACTATGGAAAACAGTATGGAGTTTTCTCAGCAAACTAAAAATGTAGCTGCCTTTTGACCCAGCAATTCTACTGCTAGGATTATATCCTAAGAACCCTGAAACACCAATCCAAAAGAACCTATGCGCCCCAAGGTTCATAGCAGCACAATTTACAATAGCCAAGTGCAGGAAACAAGCTAAGTGCTCATCAGTAAATGAATGGATCAAAAAACTATGGTACATTTACACAATGGAATACTATGCCGCAGAAACAAAGAAGGAGCTCTTACCCTCTGCAACAGTGTGGATGGAACTGGAGAGCATTATGCTAAGTGAAATAAGCCAGATGGTAGGGAAAAATGCTATATGATCTCACCCTTAAGTGAAACCTAATCAGAAAAACAAACCAGTAAGCAAAATATAACCAGAGACTTTGAAATTAAGAACAAATGGATAATAAGCAGAGGAGAGATGGGAAGGGATAATGGAGCAAAAGTTTGAAGGGCTTTCAAGAACTATAAAGGACATACAGACAAAACCAAGGTGGGGTGGAATCAGGGGAGGGAGATGCGGATGTCTTGGATGGGGGGAGCAGTGGGGGAAAATGGCAGATAACGGTACTTGAACAACAAAATTAAAAAAATGAAAAGAGAAAAAAAGA
>CM052552.1:46449047-46459475 GCA_028533065.1 Trachops cirrhosus
GTGAGTATTCTATGATATTTACAGTAGCAGCTAGTAGAGATGAAATAGGAGATCCTTTGGTTATGTATAATGTTTGCCGTCATCTTCCACCCCTGTAGCCACTTTTTAGAAAGGATGGAAAGAAGATAAGACTCCTGTTGGGAAGGAGAGGATTGTGAGTTGGCTCTGGAAAGTAGTGAGGATGTGGGAAGTTAGAGTCTGGGGTAGGGTGAGAGTAAAGAGTAGTAAATATGTGAAGTGTGTGAGAGAATAGAATTAACCACTACAGTAATAGAGTTCAGGAGACTGTGAAGTCGGCTAAGATCTGGGATGGGAGTCATGAAGTATTTACAATTGTATGGAATAGCTATTATTTACAGTAATATTAGAGCAACAATCCTATGACAGAATCTATGAAATCTAGATAACAAGAATAGAGAGTATTGAGCCTTGTACTCAAAAATAGAGCATATTGTACTAATGGAGCACAAATGAAGGACAGTAAATTAGCAATACACCATGAATGAGATAACAGGTGAAATCTATCAAATGATGCAATATAGCCAGCCAAGCAAAGAAGAGTATACAGTAAGAAGAGGAATACCAAAATACTGTAAAAATAGAAGGTGTATGAATAATGAAATAATGATAATTACAATTATGCAATTACTTGTAGATTCAAAAAAGGAAGATTCAAAGCAGAAGATGGAAGGAAGAAGAAGCAATAAATTTGGCAAACAAGGGAGAAGGGTCAACACTAGAATGACAGAAAGAAAAGCATAAAGAATTGATAGATCTAAAAATAATACGAATTAAAAGATAAAAGTTTACTTCAAAATAATTAAAAGAAAACAAAAGCAAAAACCAACGAACAAAAAACAAAAAAGAAAAAACAAAATAAAAGAAAGAGGAAAAAAAAACACAGTTATTGTTGGTTTCAGACTGGCCAACCCGGTTTTTCTAGCTGGCTTCAGCCTACTGAGGGGTGTCTGGAGACAGTTTTTCTCTTTTCCCTTTCAGGACTCTGTCAGCCTCTGGCTCACTGTCCGCATTGTAGGCGCGCACTCTCCCCCAAGCCCGTCTCGCGCCTTCTGGAAGGGACCCATGTGTGGGGGCTGGATGCCACCATGCACGTCCTTGGGAGTTCCCCGCTGTGTGTTCCATGGTCCCGCGGAGTGCCCGCACCTCCTCCAGGTTCATGGGTGCACACTCTCTGGGTCCCCAGGGGTGCCCACTTCTCCTACCTTTAGGGCCTGGGCCTCACAGGTCCCGTGGAGCGCCCACGCCCCTTCCAGGTTCACGGGTGTGCTCTCTGGATCTCAAGGGGTGTGCACTCTCGGGATCCCGAGGGGTGCCCCCCACCAAATTCACAGCCTGGGCATCATAGGTCCCGGGGAGCGACCGTGCCTTTTCCTTTTTCAACACTGTGGTTTCCGAGACTTTCACCAAAGCATGCTCCCTCCAGGTTGGGGGCACGGGCGTGGAGGCACCTGGTCAGGTGCACACTTTCACCAGGGCTTTACATGGGTGCTTACAGCCCCTGTGTGGGTGCCTCTTCTTCCTCACTCCTCTCTCACTACTCTCTCACTCCTCTCTCTGTGCCCTCCGGTAAACTGGCCTCCCCCAGTGCTGCTCAATCGTTGTTTGGCCAGGGAGGGAGTGGTTGACCCAGGTCTCTCCTGGGAGCCCCACGGCAGACCCCATAGCACCAGGCCTGGAGCTGCAACCACCCTCCTCTCCAAGCTGATCCACGTAGTCTCCTTACCGTCGGGTTTTTCAATGTCCGCTACAATTTGTGATCTCCTATTTTCATATATGTCCTGATATTGTTGGCTCTTTGCTCTGTTCTTATCTAGAATGGGTAGGATTTTTCCTCGGGTGTGGGAGAAGAAGAATCTGCTCCTTCTTACCACGCTGCCAGCTTCCCTCTCCCTCTAAATATCAATGTTGATGCACATTGGATTCCCTGAAAGCAGATGTTGAGTTAGAATTTATTAAGAGAGGTACTTGTTAGAAAAGGGAAAGAAGCAGGATTAGGCAGAGGGAGAAGCTGTACAGCAAAACAGGCCTGACAAGGCCTAGGGCTCAGAGACAGGGCTCAGGAGACCACAGGATCTGTCCCATTTAGAATTGCCAAATTTAACAAATAAAAATATAGAATATCCAGTTAAATTAGAATCAAATAACTCTTTAATATAAGTATGACTTGTGCTATTCTTCTCATGCAGTATTTTGTCTGACCCATTAGACCAAACTGACTGGATTTTTATACTTTAATTTTGAACAGGCATTGACTGTGGACCAGCCTGAAAGGGTTATAAACTGGGGAAAGGTGGCTCTCTGCAGCAGACCCTGCTCAGGAAATCCTCTCTCAGGCAGACCATGAAGAAGCGGAGAGCTAGGGCAACAAACCCTTCCTTGAAGGGAGATCCTGGAGGCATATATCCATGTTCACCTCACATTCATAACCAAGGTAAGTCTTGGTGTAATTTAAAGCTCCACGACACGGTTTTATCAAACGATCTCTATCAGTGCCAAACTGTTCAGCTTAGAGATGGATTCACATTGGTACTGCAAATGAAAAACCTAATGAGAAAGTTCTTTTCAGTCAACTGTGCAGGCAGTGAGCGTTAGCGTCTCTATTCACGGAAAAAAACATGGCAACCTGGGAAGTTCAGAGCAGGACCAGCTTTATGAGTGTATGACTATTGCAATCACAGAAGGCTCCATGCTCAGAAGGGACTTGCACTTGGTTTAGTGTTCTGCAGTTGCTGTCTTGAAATTCTTAACAATTTTATCTTTGACTTTTTTATCTTGTTAGTGAAGTCTGATTGGACAATAGAACTTTCCTATTGAAAGAAGAGATGCACCCACAATAAGTGAGTCTGTCACTCCTTATGTCCCAACTCATGAACAGTGTTTGAGATACTCCATGGGAACAGAATTCTGTGGACCCTTTCTGTGTGGGAATTCAGAGAGACTCAAAGTGTGTAAAAAGTAAGTAGGCTACAGCTATGATAGATAAACCTCCAAAAGGAGATTTTCTATTTGAATGAGAATTTCTTTGAATGCAGAAAGAAGGGGGCAAGGGAGGGGGAAGTGAATGAAGAGAGTCAAATGTATGCTAATGAGAAAAAACCCTACACTTTAGGGATAAGCATGCAGTAGAAAATACAGATGTTATCATAATGTTATATTCCTGAAAATTATACAATGTTATTAACCAGTGTTACCCCAATACATTTAATAAAAAAGAAGGTAATAGCATTATTAGAAAACAGGATGGGGCAAGAGTTGGTTTACAGTTGTGACTACATCAAGCACAGAGTTTATTCTTGTATTATTATTTATTAATTATTATATTATTTCCATACAAACAACTGTAAACCTACTTTTGCCCCATCCTATATAAATGACTAATGAACTTTACCATTCCTATCCTGTTCTTGTTATTTCCCTTATGCTGAAAATGGTGACATGGAAGTAAAGGTAAAGATGGGGCAATCAATAGTTATTTTTCCTTCCACTGTTCTGGTAAGAATGGAATATATATGCATGTATGGGCTATGAAATACAAATTGTGTAATTTCAATGTTTATGCATATGAGTTAAATGCTCTTATTTTTGTGTTTAACACTAGCATTGCACAATATAAGCACTGCACAATATAAAATTCATGTTAATAGTTTAAATTTTTTGCTTAGAATGACATTAAATGGCTGATTAAAAAACATCATGGCAAGTTGAGAGGGAAACTGAAGAAGGAAGGAAAAGCTTTATCTTTCAGTACAGGCATTTTTCCTGTATTTTGAGCATGGAGTCCTGCATTTTTATTTTGCACTCAAATTATGCAGCCAGCTTTGGGTAAGAAGAATGGAATTAGCAAGTGTAAATAGGGTAGAGTGACATGGGACCCTGAAAATCAGTTTTATGAGAAAACACTAGTCTCCCAGGACCATGACTCTCAATGCATAGACTTGAACTGCTTTTAACAATTTGTTTATAACTTGTGACTAACTTACTAGATTTGCATTCTCTCCTCACTCTGTTATCAATTTATTGAATATTTATTGAAAGTTTATTATGACTACAACAATGTGCTAGAAAATACAAAGGAAAACAGTGTGGAGTTGAACTACAGGGACAACAAGTATGGGCTACTTTCAATGAGCTTGCATTTGAATAGTAGCACTATTCTAATTATTTCTAGATTCTGATACATATGTACATCAGTATGCATATGCATATACAAACACACACTCTCACCTGTAATTTTTCCTTCTTCCTCTTTCAATCATATTTTGTTCTTGTTCTTCCCTGATTCCCAGTCATTTCTAGGATGGTGAAGATAATGATAATAATGATGATATGGTAGTAAACATTATTCTGAGCCCTTTACACAGATTAATTCAGTTAATATTTATGGTAGCCTTGTGAAATATGTGCCATTTTTATCTCCATTTTACAAATGAAAAAATGGAAGCACAAAGAAGTTAGTAATTTGCCTAAAAATCAAACAGATAGAAAGTGAATGAACCAGGATTTGAACGAAGGTAGTCCCCATTATGCTGTATTACAGAATTTCCCCAAAGTTTTGGGCAGTAGTAACTTTGAGCATTGTTATTCATATTTACATATGTGTACTGTAGTGGAAGGGAGGCACTGAAAATTCCTGCAAAGTTTTAGGGGATTAATTTCTTGATCCTCAGCTTCACTGAACTCTTTCCTAAAAATATCTGGCTTAACGAAAACCTGTAATGAAGGCTGTTTCCCTTCCTTACCTCCCCTTTTGAAATAGTTCTTTCCCTTTTCATAGAAGAAAGACCCTTATACTGAATCTTATTCTGGGTCATTCCTCTGGGATCTAACATACTCCAGAGTGCCAACCAAAGGCAATTTACAGAATTCATAATAGTGTTGAGAAAGTGAAAGAATTTTAAGACTAGGCAACCATATCTTTTATAATCCAGGGGTTTCTAATTTTTTATTATCATAAAAGTAAAGGAAGACTTAAACCAATTACCAGATTATTAACAATAATTTTTTATGGTAGATCACTATATGAATTTTGTAATATAAGTTAGAAAGAGTTCTAAGAATTGAATGGCAGTTTTATAACAAATTTCCTTCTATTCCCATTCTCTTATTTAAGTGGCAAGTTTTCCTAATATATAAATAGAACAGAGGAAGTGAATTTATGTCACATCCTATTTCATTCTAAGAATAAGTGCTATTCATTCATGGATACATAAACTGATTTAGTGAAAACAACATTATCTGCCTTTGAAGAAGTATATTTTCATTGAGATTATATTTTCATGTTTAATAATTATTTATCAAAACCTGTAATGTATTTGTTGTTTCTGATCATTTTTTTCATAGTAATTGTAATGAAAGTTTAATCTTAGCCTATTTTAATATATGATGCTCTGTGATCAAAGGAACTTTCAAATTAGATTTCAATTTAAATTCATATACTTATGGAACAGAAGAAAAGTAGGTTGATTAGTAAAATATTTGCAAGGAAAAATATATTACAATAGGTGAAAACTTTGAGGGAGAAGTAACTGAAAGTATAAAGCTAAGAAGAAAATAAGTGGTGTAAAGTTTCTGAAACTTAAAGATCTTGTCCACATAATCAAAAAAATAGATGATAGTGAGTGGCAGTGTAGTAACAAATTCCACTAGGTACCTTTAAGATTGATGCAATAGTTTAATTAAAATGTCAAAACTTAAAATACATCCTTTGCACATATTTAACATTATAATGAAAAATTTAAGGGTAAGCTTGAGAATTTGTGAAACAGTATTTAGTTTAATAAAACTTTTTGAAGCTACACTAACATAAAAAATATGAAGACCTCATGACCTGGAAGAATTGTCTTGTGACCTAAGTACATTATGTTCTATTTATCTCCATTACACACTCCTTCATCTCTTTAATGCTCAGAGCATTCTTTGAAGTTAATGAAAGCCTTCTGCCAAGAAAGAAGGAAGTATTAGAGAAAGGGATGATAGAAACCCATCAATTGTAGTGTCTCTAGAGGGAATGTTTAAAAGAGTAATCAATTTTATTCTCTTCATCATGTTCAGGGAACATTCAGCCTGCTTACTTAATTTCAAAATTGCATCTCTCATAATTGCTTTTGGGCCTGCATACAGCATTGATGAGTAGAAAAAAAGTATCACTTTACAGCTTCCCACTGGAATAGCCCAAGAAAAAAAAGAGAAAGGAGAGTAAGATTTTATAAGTGAGAAATGAAACAGGACAATTGCTTTCACCTTAGAAATAGAAAGCAAGATGACAAACAGAGGTGTAACCAAGATAAAACAGTGAAGAACCAAATCACTTCTGACCAGCTGTGTGTCCCTAAAGTTAGTTATTTAACCTGTCTGAGATTTAGTTTCCCCACATAAGGAAAAATAGTAATACCTATTTTAGAGGTTTCTGTCAGATATGAAATAGATTAAGTGTGAAGGGTTTGGTAAAATGCTCAATACAAAAATGTAAGTAATCTGTGAAATTGGTCAAGAAAGGAAATAAACTTCTTGGCCAGGATATTCATTTTAATATATTACAGTTTTCTTCTTCTAAGCAGTGCCATTTAAAATCTATATGATTATCTGAGAGATACTATCATTGCTAAGATATTTCAGTAACTTCTCTTCTGAGATTGTCTTCAAAATATAATAATTTAGAATATTCTGTCTTTTAAAGATTTTAACAAAGTATTTACTTTGAGGTAATTGTAGATTCACAAACAGTTATAAAAATAATCCAGAAACATCTTGTGTACTCTTTCCCTTGATTATAACCTCTTGCAAAACTATAGTACAATATTATAACCAAGATATCAAGATTGATACAACCCACTGATTAGTTCACATTTCCCCAGGATTATTTGTACTTGTTTGCGTATCTAAGAAGACATTTAATTTTTCAAAGAAAATATAGATGAAACCTTTTACAATTTTCAATTATCAGGCCCCTTCTTACTTAATAAGAATCTGGATCAGAATTAGAATACCCTTAAAAAAGGAAAACAGCCCTGACTGGTGTGGCTCAGTGGATTGAGTGCTGGCCTATAAACCCAAAGATCGTTAGGCAACATGCCTGGGATGTGGGCCAGGTCCCTGGGTTGGGGGCATGCAAGAGGCAACTACACATTGATGTTTTTCTCCCTCTCATTCACCTTCCCTTCACTTATGTCTAAGAATAAATAAATAAAATCTATATCAAGAAAAAGAAAACAGATGGAAATCCACAGAAGCTTCACTGCTTGCTATAAAATGTTGTTATGACCCTGTGGTTGGGGAAACCTTTTTAATAAAATACAAAATGTACAAACCTGAAAGGAAAAGTTTATACATTGGAGTATATAAAAAGTAAAACCTTCTGTATAAGAAAATACACTATTAACAAAGTTGAAAGGCGATATATGGGCTGGGCAAAAATATTTGCTGTAGATATAAAGACAAATCATTGATATCAAGAATATACAAAAAATTCTGTAAGTTAACAAAAAAACATAATAGAAAAATGAAGGCTCTAGGCTAACACTGGATTTAGAGAAACAGGAGTACAGAGTGGAAGTATTAGTGAAAAATAGCTCAATTAGGGAATTGTAAGTTAAAAATTTTACGTTTAATTCTTTGTAAATATCCTAAGTTGATAACAGAAAGTGGGAATGGGTAAAAATAATAACATCTGTTAATTGAGAGCTATATGTGAATTATGTTTGATCCTCAAAGCAGAGCTATGAAACAGTTGATAATGTAAATTGGATCAGCTGCATCAGAGGGCAGTTTGGTAGTGCAGTATCTATTAAATCTTAAAATGTACATACTTCATGACTCAGCAATTTCACTACTTAGCATGTACCCTGTAGACATACTTGCTCATGGGCTCAAAAATGCATGTACAAGGGTGTTTACTGCAACAATGTCTGTAACAGTGAAAAACTGGAAATAAATAAAGTGTCCAATATTAAGAGAATGATTGTCTATTTATGCACCAGCTCAAATAAATGAATACAAGTTGTAGACACTAACATGAACAAGTCTTCAAAATACATTGTTGAATAGAAAAAGCAGTTTATAGGGCAGTCCCATTTATATTAAATGCATACATCAGCATGATACATTTTACTATACAGTATTTATATTGTAAGCATAAATATATAATCATATATTAATTTTAATTAAACTTAATCTGTATTAAGAAGAAAGTAAAGTTCAGAGAGTCTAACCAACTTTCCATTTGATATTTATGAGACATCTCAAAGCATTGTAATTACTTGGTTTTTTACGTGAAATAGCAGAAGGATACACTAGCTATATCATTATTGATAAGTCTATTGCCCTCTCTGACTCTTTTATGACAATTGAAAAATGGCTATAATAATACTCATCTTTCTTACAGAATTGTTTTCAGGGTAAAATGAACTATCACACATAAATATGTTAGCACTGTATCTGGCAAAAAGTAAGCCCTCAAAACATGGTAGCTGTTCTTCATAACACTGAGGGAGAGAAAAAAATAGCACAGATGATTAACACTGGGGGAGTGTTCAGCAAGAGGTTTATTAGGAAATGATATCATAGTTGAGCTTTTTAAAAATAAAGATAGGAGGGATGTTTTGGGCTGTGAAAACAGTATACCTGTATGTTAGAATGCAAACTGAGCTGAAACACAGTGGGAAATTTGGTGAGCTACTTGTAGCTGAGTAAAGAAGTGGGAGGGGAAGGGTGTTTGGGTAAGATTGTGAAAGAACTTGATTGTTTGCTATGATATTTGGACTTAATTATATTTATAAAGAAGAAATAGTGAAGAATTTTAAATAAAGAATCATGATTAACCCAAGTTGACAGAGTCAAGCATGCATCATAAGAGAGAATAAGAAACTTCAATTGAGGTAGTGGCAGTAAGAGGGAGACAGCCAAGTAGAGTCTGAGCAGCAGGTCTAAACCACTAACTTAAAGGAAGGTACTTGCTATAAGATCCAGTGACTCATGTGTTATACAACAATAAGGAAAATGAGAGAAGGCAGGAAAAGACTAGGTAGATCATACTGAGAATTATATTAAATATAAATCCTGCTAAAATGTTTCCTGTGGCAATAGTTATATATATTTTTAAAAAGTTAAGAGGAAAAATTTGTCTTTTATATTTAAGGAGGTATTTGCCGTGTCTCTTACTTCATTTCTGAAGATCCAAGTTTCCTTCTGGTATCATTTCCCTTCAGTTTGAAGAACTTCCTTTAGTATTTCCTAAGCAGTTTTCTAAGTCTCTTAATTGTCCTTCATCTGAGAATGTCTTTATTTTGCCTTCACTCCCAGCAAGTATTTTTTCTGGATATGGAATTTGGAATTGACAGTTCTTTTTTCTCAGTATGATAAAGATGTTCTACTGTCTTCTTCCTCCATGAAGATGAAAAATCTGAAATCATTTAAATCTTTGTTCTCCTATAGGTCATTTTTCTCTGGCTGCTTTTGAGAACTTGTCTTTGGTTTTCAGCAGTTTGATCATGATGTGTCTAGGCATGTTTCTATCTGAATTTTCCTGTTTGGGATCTGATGAGCTTCTTAAATCAATAAATATATGTCTTTCACTAAGTTTGGGGAAACTTTCTCTCATTATTTCTTCAAATACATTTTGTATATCAGTTGTTTCCTGCTTTCATTCTGGGATTCCCAACAACACATGTTATACCGTTTAGTATTATGCCATGAATTCCTGAAGCTCTATCAAAGTTTCATTATTTTTCTCTCTCTTTCTTAAATTGTGTATCTGATATTGATCTAGTTTCATGCTCATTGACTCCTGTGTCATCTCAATTGTATATTGAATCATCTAGAAATTTTAAAATTTCAGATATTATGCTTGTCAGTTTTAGGAGGTCCATTTGGTTATATTTTGCAGCTTATATTTCTGTGTTGAGAACTTGCTGTTTCCATTTACTTCAAGTGTGTTTGCCTTTACCTCAAAGAACATAGTTCAAATATATGTTTTGAAATCTTTTTGTTGTTTTTTTGATACTTCCAATACTTAAGTTATCTAGGGATAGATATCTGATGATTGTTATTGCCCTTAAGAATTGATTAGAATTTCTTTAGTTCTTTCTGTATTCTGTAATTTTGGACTATCTTATGGACATTCTGAGTGTTCTGGTGTATAGACTCAGGGCCTTGTTACAATCTTCTAGTTATTTTTTATTTTATTTTTGTTCATTTTAGTAGGATATCAACTCAGATTTTAACTACAATCTCTGCTTTATCTTCTATGGGTGGGTTTAAACATCAGTTCTGTTTTCTAGGTCTTTGCTATGCTAGCTTGGATCCATTCTGCACATGCATAGCCCAGGATTGATTGCGAGATTATGTGGACACAGTTAAGGGATTCTTTTCTTTGCTTTTCTTCTCTCCAGAATTCCCTTTATGCTTTGTGGT
>CM052552.1:46459575-46479441 GCA_028533065.1 Trachops cirrhosus
TTGGTGGGGGGGGGGGGAAATGGAGACAACTGTACTTAAACAACAATAAAAAAACATTCAGAAGTAACAGCTAAGATGGAGGAGTAGGTAGAAACACTTTACTTCCTCATACAAATAAAAGAAGGATAACAGCCAATTTAAAAGCAATAAACAATCAGAAGTGCCAGAAAATCAAACTGCATGGAACTCTTACAACCAAGGAGTTAAAGAACATTCACCAGACTGGTAGGAGGGGCGGAGATGGGAGATGGACAGATGAGAGGAGAGGACGCCTGGCAAGATTGAGGACTCATTAGGCCAGGCCAGGCAGGCTGAAATGGGAAACTAAAGACTCAAAACTAGCTGTAAAATACTGAGGGGGTTGCAACAGCAAGAGAAACTCCCAGTATCACAGGAGAGATCATTGGAAAGTGGGGCAAGTGAGCTGCATTGTTCCCTCTCTGACTCCTCCTCCACAGACAATACCACAATGTAGCAACGAGGGTTGCCCTGTTCTTGAAAATACCTAATGCCCCACCCCCTTAAAACATAACAGGTATGCTAAGAAAAAGAAATATGGTCCAAATTAAAAACATAAAAACCCCAGAATAACAGCTAAGTGATGAGGAGATAGACAGCCTATCAGATGCAGAGTTCAAAACAATGGTAATCACTTTGCTCATGGAACTGATTGAGCCTGGTTGCAAAATGAAGGAAGAAATGAAGGCTACCCAAAGTGAAATAAAGCAAAATATTCAGGAAACCAACAGTGAAGGGAAGGGAACCAAATCATTGACTCAAATCAATGATTTGGAACAAAAGGAAGAAATAAACATCCAACAGGAACAGAATGAAGAAACAAGAATTCAAAAAAAAAATGAGGCAAGGCTTAGGAACCCCTGTGACAATTTTAAATGTTCCAATTTCCAAATCATAGGGGTGCCAGAAGGAGAAGAACAGGAGGAAGAAGTTGAAAACTTATTTGATAAAATAATGAAGGAAAACTTTCCCAATCTGGGGAAAGAAATAGACTTCCAGGAAATCCAGGAAGCCCAGAAAGTCCCAGAGGAATTGGACCCAAGGAAGAACACAACAAGGCACATTATCATTAAGTTACCCAAGATTAAAGATAAAGAAATAGTCTTAAAAGCAGCAAGAGAAAAGGAGACAGTTACCTACAAAGAAATTTCCATAAGGCTTTCAGCTGAATTCTCAAAAGAAACCTTGCAGGCAAGAAAGAGCTGGAAAGAAGTATTCAAAGTCATGAAAGACAAGAACTTACATTCAAGATAACTCTATCCAGCAAAGCTATCATTTAGAATGTAAGGGCAGATAAAGTGCTTCCCAGATTAGGTCAAGTTAAAGGAGTTCATCATCACCAAGCCCTTATTATATGAAATGTTAAAAGGACTTATCTAACAAAAGGAAGAAGATCAAAAGCATGAATAGTAAAATGACAGCAAACTCACAGCTATCAACAACTGAACATAAAAAACAGAAATGAAAACTAAGCAAACAACTAGAACAGGAACAGAACTAGAGAAATGGAAATCACATGGAAGGTTATCAGTGGGGAGGGGGAGGGGAAGAATTGAGGGGAAGGTACAGGGAATAAAAAGCATAATTTGTAGGCATAAAATAGATGGGGAGAGGTTAAGAATGGTATAGGAAACAGAGAAGCCAAAGAACTTATATGTAGAACCCATGGGCATGAACTAAGGGAGGAATGCTTGAGGGGTGCCGGGTGGAAGGGGGGAAAAGGAGACTAAAAAATTGGGAAAACTGTAATAGCATAATCAATAAAATATACTTAAAAAAGAAAAAAAATCAGACAACTTTGGGTTTTGAACACACAATGCAATATATAGATGATGTATTTTAGAATTGTACTCTAAAAACCTGTATAATTTTGCCAATTTAACCAATGTCAACCCAATAAATTTAATAAAATTTAAAACTAAAAAAATCCTGGGGGAAAGTTGTTTAAAGTGTGACAAATGATAAGGTATTGAGCAATTTTTAAAACAGAGTAGAATGAAAACTGTACATGAACAACAATTAAAATAAAATTTAAAAAATAAAATAGAGTAGAATGTAGAAGAGAAAAAAAAACAAATTCCTCCCCCCGCTATGATTTCTCCAATTTTTGACTTTCCTTCATAATCTTTCTGCTATTATTTATTCTTTGAAGTCTACATGTAGTTGCTTTTTCTTTTTTGCATGTGTCCAGTTTTTAGTTATAATCAGCAGGGTAGTTGGTTTGTTATTGGAATTAGGCTACCACCTCAAAAACAGAACCTTATTTGTCTTTTTTTATCATACCTATGTTAAAGTGTCAAACAGTTTCACAATATGGTATTAATTTGCTAATTGTTGATTATGTTGGTTTTCTTTACTGCCCAAAGTTTTCTTCATTTGTTTTGGAATTTTGTTTTGTAAACTAACTTTGAGAAGGTATCTTTGTTATATCTCTTATTCTCTTCCTCTCATTTAATGATATACAATCTCTAATTTACAGTTTATGATGTATCCTAGCAACGTTCATGTACGTACAGTACTACTACTATTATTAATAGTAGTAAGAGATAACATTTATATGTCTTATACTTCCAGGTGTTAGTTCAACTGTTTTGCATGCAATATTTATACTTTTTAAAAAATATTTTATTTATTTGTTTTTAGAGAGTGGGGAAAGGAAAGGAGAAAGTGAGGGAGAGAAACATTAATGTGTGGTAGCCTCTTGCGTGCCCCCTACTGGGGGCCTGGTCCCCAACCCAGGCATGTGCCCTGACTGGGAATCAAACTAGCAATCCTTTGGTTCACAGGCCCAAGATCAATCCACTGAACTACACCAGTCAGAGTCAATATTTGTACTTTAAAATGATCTGTTATATCTGTACAAACTATCTTGCTGGGATTTTGATAAACATTGCATGAAATCTCATTTGGGGAGGTGACATCTTTATAATTACTACTTAGGGTTCCAGTCCATGAACACAGTATCTCTCACTATTTTCTTAGATCTTTTTTGATTTCTTTAACCAGTATTTCTAGGCACACATGTCTTGTACATTTTTTGTCAGATTTATACTTCAGTATTTCATTTTTTGAGTGTTTATAAATATTGTTTTAAATTTTGGTTTCTATATGTGCATTGCTAACATATAGAAATATAATTAATTTTTATATGTTGATCTTGTGTTCTGTGACACTGCTGAGCTCACTTTCATTGTAGGAGGGGTTTTTGTTTTGTTTTGTTTTGTTTTTTCGGTTTGGGGTTTTGGCATATTCCTTGGGATTTCAATATAGACAATTATGTTATCTGCAACGAGTGATGGTTTTACTTCTTTCTTTCCAATTTGAACGTCCTTTGTTTCATTGTCTTGTTCTGTTGTGCTGGCTAGAACTTCCAGTGCTATGTTTAATAATGTGGTAAAAGTGGGTATCCTGACCTTGTTTCCAATCTTAGGGGCATTTAGTCTTTCATATTATGTATGATGTTAGCTGTAGGGTTTTTGTAGATACTCTTTATCAAGTTTAGGCATTTTCCCTTTATTCCTGGTTTGATGAGAGGTGTTTTTTTAATCACGAGTGGCTGTTGAATTTTGATAAGTTCTTCTTCTGTCTCTAGTGAGATGATTATGTAGTTTTTCTACCCAGTTTTAAACTCATTGGTGCATAAATCAATGAGCCCAAATTTGGTGAGGATAACTTACAAGAAAATATTCATTTTACAAAATGATTGAGTTTTTTTATTAAGTTAGAGTTCAAAAGCATTTAAAATGTAATGTTTTATTTTATTATGTTAGGAGATATAAATCAATTTTCACAGTTTTGGCAGCATATCTAATATGTAAAGCCAAGAATACCAATTCATTATTATTGATTATATTTTCTATAATTTCTCAGAATGTATGATTTGACAATGGAACTTGGATTATTTCTGAATGTGCAAAACCGCCATAAGTATATAGTACAAAGATCAAAATTTTAAATGTCTGGCATACTTAGATGGGTTATGAATTTTCTAGAATAGAATATTTAAAATAAAACCACTCCAGAAAAACCCATGGTTTATGGGCGAATCATTGTTAGGACCCACAAGGAGAAAATGACTGTAAGGAGCAGCTCTTATCTTCACGGTCTTTTATCAAGCGTCTGTGTATTCTTGTGGGACATTAGCTCATCTACTGGAAATGGTTACAAAAATGCCCTGAAGTCTCTATTCAAACCACATTTTTTTTAACACCAATGTTAGAATTAGTTATACCAATACAATGCTAAACTGCCTGAGGGGTGTGTGTGTGTGCGTCCATGTGTGTGTTCTGTACCTATTTGGGTTACCAAGGCTGTACTTGATGATGAATTTTTTAGTCAATGAATATTTCTATAGCCCTTAAGGTCCTGGAGATTTAATAGTTCCAATTATGATCAATTTTATTTGCCATTTAATGCACTTTGAAGTCACTTAGTACAAGAATAGTATTTCAGTTTTGTAATCTGGCAACGAAGATTTTATTATTTTTAGGTTGAGTTGATTTTCTTTTTTTAAATTATTTTATTGTTGTTCAATTACAGTTTTATTCATTTACCTCCCACCACACTCCCACACCCCAGCCATCCCCACCTCCCTCCCTTGCTTCCAACCCCCCCTTGGTTTTGTCCATTTATCCTTTACAGTTGTTCCTGAAAACCCTTCACCCTTTCCCCCCATTATCCCCTCCCACCTCCTCTCTGGTTACTGTCAATTTATTCTTAATTCCAATGCCTCTGGTTATATTTTGCTTGCTTGTATGTTCTATTGATTAGGTTCCAGGTAAAGGTGAGATCATAGGTTATTTGTCCTTCACTACATGGCTTATTTCACTTAGCATAATGCTCTCCAGTTCCATCCATGGTGTTGCAAAGGGTAGGAGCTCTTTCTTTCTTTCTTTCTGCTGCATTGTATTCCATTGTGTAAATGTAGTGATTTTCTAATTCTCAGCTTATGATGATACATAACCTATGTTCACAAATAGGGTATAAAAAGTAAAGACAACTATCAGAGGGGAGTGGGGGAAGGAGGACTGGATGGAAGAAGTTGAAAGGGTTAACCAGAGAATATATGTACATTACCCATAGACAAAGCCAACAGTGTGGTGATGACCAGAGGGAAGAGGGGTGGGATCTAGGGCAAAAAGAGGCAAAGGAGGGTATAAGGACATCTGCAGTAGTATCAAAAACAAAAATAAAGTAAAAATGTAATACCATGACAGTTTTGTTTCTTATAATTCACCTGAAACTTATAACATATGGATACTTTGTCTTTCTATTTGTAAACAGGGAGCATATCTCCAGAATAGTGTTTTCAGACTTGAGCATGTTTCAGAATACCCTGAAATGCTGGTACCAATTCCCACAGTTTTTGATTCTACAGATCTAAGGTAGGCTGGAGAATTTGCATTTCTGATAAGTTCCAAGTTATGCTGAGGTTGCTTTTTCAGGGACCATACTTTCAAAACTAATGCTCTAAATAAAGTAACTTCAAAAAATTAAAAATGAAACTGCCTTAAGACCCAGTTATTCTACTTCTGGGACTATATCTGAAGAAATCTGAAACACCAATTTGAAAGAACATATGCACCCCTATGTTCATTGCAGTGTTATTTACAATAACCAAGATTTGGAAGCAGCCCAAGTACCCATCAGTTGCATAATGGATAAAAAAGCTGTGATACATTTACACAGTGGAATACTACTCAGCTGTAAAAAAAGAAGGAAATCTTACCTTTTGTGACAGCAGGGATGGACCTGGAGAGTGTTATGCTAAGTGAAATAAGCCAGTCAGAGAAAGTCAATTACCATATAATTTCACTTGTATGTATGTGGAATCTAATAAATAAAATTGATAAACAAAACAAAAACAGACTCATAGATACAGAGAACAGACTGACAGCTGTCAGAGGGAAGTGGAGTTGGTGGGGCTGGGTAAAAAAGGTGAAAGAATTGCCCTGACTTGTGTGGCTCAGTGGGTTGGGCATTGTCCTGCAAACCAAAAGGTCACCAATTCAATTCCTAGTCAGGGCGCATGCCTGGGTTGTGGGCCAAGTGTCTGGTTGGAGTGTGCGACAGACAACTAATTAATGTCTATCTCCCTCTCTTTATCCCTTACTCCCCCTCTCTCTAAAAATACAAATAAATAAAATCTTTTTAAAAACGTGAAGAGACTAAGCAAAGAAAAATCTCATAGACACAGATGACAGTATGGTGATTACTAGAGAAGAGGGGAGTGAAGGAAGGTAAAAGAGTGTAAAGGTGAGCTAAATGGTGATGGAAGGAGACGACTTGATATAGTGAACACACAATACAATATGCAGATGATTTACAATAGAATTGTATACCTGAAACCTATATAATTTCATTAACTAATGTCACCCCAATAATTTCAATAAAATTTAAAAAATAAAGTAAAAAAAACTAACCTGACTTGTACTCATTTGGGGGGCAAACAAAAAACAACAATAACAACAAAAACTACTGCTCTAGGAAGTTGGCAAAATGAGTTTTGATACTGGTTGTGATACAAATTATTTGAGTGAGCTTAAGCAAGTCATATATATTCTATTCTTCATTTTCTTCACCTGATAATTAAGATCAGTGATACCAGTTCAAGGATCCAGTGGAATAATACATATGAAAATGTTTCTGAAAATTAAAAGAAATAAACACATGCAAAATTGTGAAATGTTATTAGACATTCCGAGAAGAGAGAATGATAGTGTAAACAATATTCACTTAAGAATACAGTGGCTCATATATTATTTGTGATTTTATTTTGCTCCTATTTTCCCCTCCTTTTCCTTTTTCATTTTTTAAAATTTTTAATTTTTTTATTTTAGATTATTCAGTACAGTTTCTATCTTTTACTCCCATTCCAGCCCACCCACCCATCCCTCCCCACTTCCCTTCCATTTCCAAGCCCCGTAGTTTTGTCCATGTATCCTCTATATTTGTTCCTGTAAACCCTTCCCTTCTCCCCTGAAATTCCCTCCCCTTGTTTTATAGCCTATCAATGATTGTGTTTGGTTATTATTAAGCAGCAGATAAGTGGTTAGTGAATCAATAAACTCTTTGGCCTTGAGTCGCTTATTTTTCTTTTTCTCACCATAGTCTCTGGGTAGCTGTCTCTTTCCTCCTAATGTTTATTACAGAAATATTTCACAGGGAATGGGGTGACACTAATCCTTAGGATATTGCTTCTTCTTTCCTAAACAAACACATTTATCACTAGGGGACAACCCTGCCTTCGTTGATAACCTCTTAGTTGATATAAAGAAAGTTGTTCCTGTTAGGGTCTTTCAGCTATTCAGGTTTCCCACCTATAAATCAGTGAAAGATGCAATTTGAACTTCTTAGAAAGACATGAAGGCAGAGGACAGGTTGCCTTTCAACACTAAATATTAAAGGGCAAACTTGCTGTCAGAACCAGACCACTTGCTACATTTGATCCATTGGATTTAAGCTAAAAAGAGTCTAAAACAATGATCATATCATGCCCATAGCTTATAAAAAATTATATCACTTTGTATTTATATAAAGTATAATAATGAGGTGAGGTACATTTTGGTTTCATATAAAGCTGCACAGCAGTCATTTCTTTCATTTGAACACTATTTTCATTCTTAATGTATGAATTAATTATGTCATCTATTGACTATGTTGATGTTGATATTGCTTAGAAAAATTATCTCTCAGATCAGATGAAAAGTTTTGCCTCTGTATGAAAGGCTCAAGTGACTTTTTATGGCATATGACATTAATATTAATTGGTGTAAGCTTCATAAAACATTAAAACCAAGTTAAACTTAGAAAGGGACCAGCTCTACTGATTTATTTATTTAAAGCTGAGAGAATAAAGACCCTCTTTCTTTTTGTATGTCTCACATACATATGTCCGTCTCACTGCCCCGCCTATTTGCAACATTTTTAGAGGTTTCATCAAATTCACAAAAATGATTATTTTCAAAGTCAGAGTAGGATTTACTAAACTCTGACGTGTGTGAGCAAAGGCAGTAATTTTGTGTAAGTGTACTTTTGTCTAGAGCAGTTTGAACATTCCTTGTGCCAAGAAAGAGAGACAGTCCTCCAAATAAGAAGGCTAATGGTAAATGAGAATTAACACCTTCTGCACAGATATTGCTTAAAAAGCTAGAAGATTTTATAGCGTTTTATTGCCTCTTCTTATGTCCTCTCTTTTGGAATTGAAGTGTACTATAGAGCAGCCTGTGGCATGGGTGAGGTGGTAAATTTTAAAGAAATCCATAATGATAATTGACTCTAAGTCATGCTTCTAAAAGAGAGATGATAGAATTTAATTTTTATTTGTTATTATTTATTTTCAGGTCAAAGAGACTCCTAAACTGGGAAGAACACTTGGAAACAGTGCATATTCTGGTCACTTTCAAATATATGTTTTATTCATTAATATATTTGACAAATATTTATTAAATTGTTACCATGTGTTAATAGTGTTTTAGGCATCGAAGCTACACTAGTGAGTAAAGAAAAGTCTCTAATTCTAAGAAGCTTACATTAGTAGAAGGAGGCAGACAATACAGAAAAAAAGTGTAAGAAAGTGTAAGCATGTCTGAATATGTCAAATGTGAAGGAGAAATATGAAGCAAGGTGCTATGGTCTGAATGTGTCCACACAAAGTCAGTATGTTGAGGTCTAATCCCTAATGTGATGGTATTAGGAGATGGGGCCTTTGGGATGTGATAAGGTCATGAGAGTAGAGCATTATAGATCAGTGCCTTATAAAAGAAACCCTCAAAAAACTCCTTTGCTACTTCTACCATAAAAGGACACAACAAGATGACCAACTATGAATCAGGAAGTGAATCTTCACCAGCCACCAAATCTTCTGGTGATTTCATCTTAGACATCCACTGTCCAGAACTGTGAGAAATAGATGTCTGTTGTTTATGAGACACTCAGTCTATGGAATTTTATTATGACAGACTTAATGGCCCAACATACAGAGGGATTGGCAGAGATGGAGAATGGGGTAAGGTTTCCTATATAGAGGAAAAGATCACTCCAGAACCAGATTCAAAATAGAAGTGTTCTTGGCATGAAAGAAAATGGTAAGGTTAGAGAGGCTGGAGAAGAGAGTGTGAGGGAAAAAATGCAGAAGATGAGTTCAGAGAAGTTGTGTGTGTGGGTGTTGGGGGTATCAGAAAATGTAGGGTCTTTTATGTTACTATAAGGACATTAGATTTTAGTCAGAGTAAACTAGGAGGCCATTACAAGGTTTTGAAGGGACAAAATATATGACCAATTTCAGTGGAAATTAATCCAGATGCTCTGTGTAGAATAGACAGTGGGAAACAAGGGCAGAAGTGAAGAGATCTGTTAGGAAGATCTTGCAATAATGCAGGGTAGAGATAATACTGGCTTGAACCAAGAGAGTAGTGATGAAGTTGGAGAAAAGTGATTAATATACTAGAGATATTTTGAGGGAAGAGCTACATTTGTTTATGGAATGGCTATAGAGTATTACAGAAAGATAGGAGTAATAATGACTCAATGATTGTTGGCCTACCTAGATGAAGTTTACGCTCACTGAAGCAGTGAAAATGGGAAATTAGCAGATTTCAGGCATGTGTAAGCCAGCTGGGAAAATACTCCCTGCGAAAACATTCCTCTGAGTACAGTTTCATATATCCAACTGACTAACTAAAATCCTTACTTGGATGTCATATATTTTTCAAATATAGCACTTTTTTGTGCATAATGATAGTTTGATCTCCTGACTCTAACCTCCTCTTCCCTAGGCAGCGCTAGTTCACTAATAGTTGCCATGTTCTACCAGGTGCTCAAATCAAGAGTTTTGGCACTGTAATTCTTGATTCTTCCTACTTCATCACTTCTTTATACCCAATCCATACATACCTATTTCTACTTCCCAAATATATTTGGTAAACCCTCCAAATATCCCCATCCCCATGACCATTGTCCTGATCCAAGTCAGCAACATGTATTTACCTGAAACAGGGACATAGTTTCCTACCTAGCTTTCATGCTTCTATTCCAGCCTATCCCCATCCATTCTCTATGTAGCAACTAGAAGTAATTCTTTACAATGACAAAACTGATCAGTTCATTCTGCTTCTTTTTTTAAATTATTTTATTGTTGTCTGAATTTACCTTCCACCACTCCCTATACACCAGCCACCCTACCACCCTCCCCTGCTTCCACCCCCTTTGGTTTTCCCCATGTGTCCTTTATAGTTGTTCCTGAAAACCCTTCAGCTTTTCCCCCTATTATCCCCTCCCACCTCCCCTCTGGTTACTATCAGATTGTTCTTTATTTCCATGTCTCTGGTTCTATTTTGCTTGCTTGTTTGTTTTGCTGATTAGCTTCCAGGTAAAGGTGAGATCATATGGAATTTGTCCCTCACCACCTGATTTATTTCACTTAGCATAATGCTCTCCAGTTCCATCCATGCTGTCGCAAAGGGTGGGAGCTCCTTCTTTCTTTCTACTTCAGAGTGTTCCATTGTGTAAATGTACCATAATTTTTTTATTCTTTCATTTACTGATGAGCACTTACATTGCTTCCAGATCTTGGCTATTGTAAATTGTGCTGCTATGAACATCTTTCTGCTTCTTAAAACCCAAAAGTTTTCAATTTCTCTTAGGAAAAGAAAGAAAAATCTTTCCCATGGCTTAACATATCCAACATAAGTTGATTGTAACCTCCTCTCCAATATCTTCCTTTTTTTTTACTCTCCCAGTTGCCACCTGTGGTGTAGCCCCACAGGACTCTTTTCACTCACTTTAATTTTTCCAATTGTTTCCCACATCCATACTCTGCTCATTATTTTCAATTAAATAGCCACTATCTCAGAGAAGTCTTCCTGTGTAGCTCTCTATTCATATATGCTCTGTTGCTGAACATATGTTGCTATCCTAAAGCATTGAAACAGTGGAAAAATCTGACATGGAATTAATATCTATATTATGCCAGCAATTCTATAAAAATAACAAGAAAAGATGATAATCTTCATAGAAAATTGAAAAAAAAACATATGGATATGAAGTTTACAGAATAAGAAGCTCTAAAACCCAACAAGCATATGCAAAGGTGCTGAAAATCAAGAGTAATCAGAAAAATACATAAAATAATAATGAGAATCCACTTTATACCTGACTGGAAAAAAATGAGGAAACTTGGTGATGTTAATTGGTGTTGAGGATTTGGGAATGTATTCTGGATGGGAGTGAGGTCCAGAACAGCCACTCTGTTGAAGAGCAAATTGCTACTCCTTAGGCTAACTACCAATATGCATACATATACCATGACCAGGAAATTCTTCATCTGGGATTAATCAGAAGTTCTCAGAGGATCCAAAATGATGGAGAAGTAAGTGGGAAGGTATGCTAACCTCCTCCCAGGACCAATCTGGAATTACAAATAAACTGTAGAGAAAACATCCCAAATAATCAACTGAGTACTAGCTGGAGACAAGCTTTATAACTAAACAGCTTGAAGAAATCACTTTACCACAATGAGACAGGTAGGCAGTGTGGAGGAGGTGCAAGAGGGCTGGCTGGGCCCCCACGGGTGGCAGCTGAAGTTCTGGAGGGATATTTCAGTGGCCAGGGTGTTTCCCCTGAAAACTGTGAGGTCTAAACACCAAGCTAGGCTCCTCAGCCTACAGCATCAGATCCCAAAAGAAACCCAGATAACACTCATCTATGAAAAGAAGCAAGGTTTCTGTCTGTCAGGGAGAGACAGCTAGAGACCCAGAGAGACTCATAAAGGGCCAATGCACAAAATTTTGTTTGCAACCACTTACCATGGACTCTGGCAGAAGGAGGGCACAGAGGACTAGAGACACATGAGGAAAGTCTGGGGTTGGTGACTCTGGGGAAAAAACTGAAGTAATAGCCACCAGGATCCCTGTACTGAGTCATTTCCCATACTGCAGAAGTTGTCTTTCTCAGGCAGAGCACTCCTCTTCAGGTGGTATCAGCTTAAGGGGAAGCAATAGTCCTACCCACAGGAATTACTCTGTCCCACCCTATGGTGTTGAAGCCAGGCTACAGATTACAGCTAGAGGCTATATCATTGATTAGTTTAATATCTAATGTGGTAAATACAAAGAAGCACCTAAAATGGGAAGAAAAAGAAATAGAACCCATGTGAAAGAACAAGAGAATTCTCCAGAAGAACTAGATGAAATGGAGACAAGCAATTTATCACATAAAGAGTTTAGATAAATGATTATAAGGATACTCAACAGCATGACAAAAAACATAGAAACTGTAGAAAAGAATGAGTTGGAAATAAATAATGCAATATCTGAAATATATGATACACTGGAAGGAATAAACAGTAGGTTAGATGAAACAGAGAATCAAATTAGTGATTTGGAAGACAAAGTAGAAAATAACACCCTGGTAGAGAAGCAAAAAGAAAAAAAGAATTAAAAGAATGAGGAGAGCCTAAGAAACACTTTGGACATCATGAAGCATAACAACATCCTCATCATGGGAATAACAGAAGGAGAAGAAAGCGAACAAGGGAAGGAGAAACTGAAGAAATAATGACTGAAAACTTCCTTCATCTGGTTAAGGAGAGAGACACCCAAGTCTAGGAAGCTGAGAGAGTACCAAACAAGTTGGACCCAGAAGAGGCCTACATGGAGACACATCATAATTAAGATGTCAAGGTTTATAGACAAGGAAAGAATCCTAAAAGCTGAAAGAGAAAGGCATATAGTTACATACAAAGGAGCACCATTTAGACTGTCATCTGGTTTTCCAACAGAAACAGGCCAGAAGGAGGTAGTATGAAATATTCAAAATGATGAAAAGCAAGGATGTACAATCAAGGCTACTTTATCCAACAAGGCTATCATTTAAAATTGAAGGAGGAATGAGCTTCCCAGACAAGAAAAAGCTAAAGGAGCTTGTTAACACCAAGCCAGTACTGCAACAAATGTTAAAGGGCTTGCTATAAGATGAAGAAAATAAATAAAAACAAAAATACAGAGGAAAATAGTCCACCGATAAGATGGCAATAAATATGTATCTATCAATAATCACCTTAAATGTAAATGGTTTAAAAGTTCTTTAAAAAGGACATAGGGTAGCTGAATCAATAAGGAAACAATAACCATATATAGGTTGCCTCCAGGTGACCCACCTCAGATCAAAGACACACATAAACTAAAAGTAAAGGAATGAAAAAATATACTTCATGCGAATACACAGGGAAATAGCTAGGGTTGCAGTACTTATATCTGATAAAATAGACTTTAAAAGCAAGGCTATAGTAACAGACAATGAAAGACACTACATACTGATAAAGGGAATAATCCAACAAGAGAATATCATCCTAATAAATATTTACACACCCAACACAGGAACACCTAAATATGTAAAGCAAATCTTGATGAACATAAAGGGACATATCAACAGAAATACAATCATAGTTGGGGATTTAACACCCCATGAATTTCAATGGATAGATCTTACAGGCAGAAAATCAACATGAGACAGTGACCTTAAATGACACATGAGATCAAATGGATTTAATTGATATCTTCAGAGCATTTCACACCAAAGCAGCAGAATGTACATACCTTTCAAGTGCACATGGAACGTTTTCTAGGAGAGACCACAAATTAAGACACAAAAGAAGTCTTAATAAATGTAAGAAGTTTGAAATCATATAAGCATCATTTCTGGCCACATGCTATGAAACTAGAGATCAACCACAAGAAGAAAACTGAAAAACATGCAGAGATGTGGAAGCTAAATAACATGTTATTAAACAATGAGTGGGTCAACAATTAGATCAAGCAAGAAATCAAAAGATACCTTGAAACGAATGAAAATGAGGATACAACAATCCAAAATCTCTGGGACCTAGGGAAAGCAATCCTAAGAGGGAAATTCATAGCACTACAGGCTTATCGCAAAAAAAAAAAAAAAAGAAAAAAAAAGAAAAAGCTCAAATGAACAGTTTCATTTCATCCTTGAAAGAACTTGAAAAGAACAGACACAGCCCAAAGTGAGTAGAAAGAATAAAGGAAATAATAAAGATTAGAGCAGAAATAAATGAAATGGAGTCTAAAAAAGTAATGCAAAAGATCAATGAATCCAAAAGATGGTTCTTCGAAAAGATAAAGAAGATTGACAAACCTTAACCAGAATCATCAAGAAAAAGGAGAAAGGATCTAAATAAATAAAATCAGAAATGAAAGAGGAGAAATAACTGACAGCAAGGAAATACAAAGGATTGTATGAAAATATTATGAACAACTATATACCAACAAACTGGACAACCTGGATGAAGTGGATAAATTCCTAAAGCATACAGTCTCCTGAATATAAACCAGGAAGAATCAGACTATCTGAATAGACAGATTGCACCTAGTAAAATTGAAGCAATAATCAAAAAACTTCCAACAAACAAAAGCTCTGGACCAGATGGATTTACAGGTGAATTATACCAAACATTCAGAGAAGAACTAACACCTTTCCTTCTCAAGTTATTTCATAAACTTCAAAAGGAGGGAAGGCTCCCAGATTCATTTTATGAGTCCAGCATTATCCTAATTCCATAACCCACATAAAGACACTAAAGAGAAAGAACATCATAGGCCAATATCCCTGATGAATATAGATGTTAAAATCCTCAACAAAATGCTAGGAAAGCAAATACAACAATGTATCAAAAATATCATACACCATGATCAACTGGGATTTATTCTGGTAATGCAAGAGTTGCTAGAAGATACACACATCAATAAATATTGAATTACATCAATAAATATAATTCACCAAATAAACAATATGAAGAATAAAAAAACAGATGATCATATCAATAGGTGAAGAAAAAACATTTGATAAAATCTGGTACCAATGTATGATAAAAACTTCCAGCAAACTGGGAATAGAGGGAAGATAACTAAACATAATAAAGGCCATACATTACAATCCCACTGCCAGCATCCACTCAATGGTCAAAAACTACACGTTCCCCTTAAGATTGGGAAAAAGACAGGAATATCCACTTTCAACTCCTTTTTTTCTTCATTTTTTTATTGTTGTTCAAGTACAGTTGTATCCATTTTCACCCCACCGCACCCCCCGCCACACCCATCCCTGCTTCCCACCCCCTAACCTACCCCCTTTGGCTTCATCCATGTGTCCTTTATACATGTTCCTTGATGGCCCTTCCCCTATTATCCCTCTCCCCACTCCTCTCTGGTTATTGTCAGTTTGTTCTTTATTTCAATGTCTCTGGTTTTATTTTGCTTGTTCATTTGTTTTGTTGATCAGATTCCACTTGTAGGTGAGATCATATGTTATTTGTCTTTCAAAGACTGATTTACTTCACTTAGCATAATGCTCTCTAGTTACACCTATGCTGTCATGAAGGGCAGGAGCTCCTTCTTTCTTTCTGCTGCATAGCGTTCCATTGTGTAAATTTACCATAGTTTTTTGATCGATTCATTTCCTTATAGTCACTTAGATTGCTTCCAGCACTTGGCTATTGTGAATTATGCTGCTATGAACATTGGGGTGCATAGGTTCTTTTGAATTGGTGTTTCAGGATTCTTAGGATATAATTCCAGCAGTGAAATTGCTGAGTCAAAAGGCAGTTCCATTTTTAGTTTTCTGAGGAAATTCCATACTGTTTTCCACAGTGGCTACACCAGGCTGCATTCCCACCAATGGTGCACTAGGGTTCCGTTTTCCCCTCAACCTCGCCAGCACTTGTTTGTTTGATGGCCATTCTGACCAGTGTGAAGTGTTTCTCATTGCAGTTTTATTTGCATCTCCCTGATGGTTAGCAAAGTACCTACTGTTTTTTTTAATACAGTGCCCTTGTAATATAGTTTTATATCAGTTATTGTGATCCATCCTACATTGTTCTTGTTTCTCAAAATTGCTGTGGTTATTCAGGGTCATTAGGATCCCGTATAAAATTTTGAAATGTTTGTTCTCTATCTGTGATTTATGTTGTTATTTTAATAGGGATCATGTTGAATCAATACGTTACTTTGGGTAATATAGACATTTTGATGATGTCAATTCTTCCAATCCATGAACATGGTATATGCTTCCATTTATTTTTGTGTTTCTTAATTTCTTTCTTTAGTGTTATGTAGTTTTCCTAGTACAGGTCTTTCACCTTCTTGGTAAGGTTTATTCCTAGGTGCTTTATTTTTCTTGTTGCTATAGCAAATGGGATTTTTTCCTTATTTCTGACTCTGATCTTTCATTGTTGGTGTATTAAAATGCCTTCAATTTCTGAATGTTAACTTTGAACTCTGTTGTTTTGCCAAATTCACTTATTAGGTCCAGTAGTTTTTTGGTGGAGTCTATAGGCTTTTCTATGTACAGTTCCATATCATCTCCATACAGTGACAGTTTTACTTCCCTTTTTCCAATTGGGATGCCTTTTATTTCTGTTTCTTGTCTTAGCACTGTGGCTAGGACTTCCAATACTGTGTTGAATAGAAGTGGTGAAAGCGGACATCCTTGTCTTCTTCCTGATCTTAGTGGTAAAGCTTTTAGTTTTTGCCCATGGAGTGTGATGTTGGCTGTAGGTTTCTTGTACATGGCCTTTACCATGTTGAGGAATCCTCCCTCTCCTGTGCTTTCACCTCTCTTATTCAAAACTGTACTGGAAGTTCTGGTGACAGCAACCAGACAAGCAGAAGAAATAAAAGGTATTCAAACTAGAAAGGAAGAAATAAAAATGTCGTTATTTGCAGATGTCATGATACTGTACATAGAGAACTCCAATGATTCCACCAAGAAACTACTAGAACTGATAAATGAATTCAGCAAAGTAGCAGAATACAAAATTAACATTGAGAAATCAGTTGCATTTTCATGTTCCAATAATGAATTAACAGAAAAGGAAATTGAGAAATCAATCCTATTCACAATTGCTACAAAAAGAACAAAATACCTAGGAATAAACCTAACCAAGTCTGTAAAAGACCTGTATTTGGAAAATTATAAGACACTGAAGGAAGAAATAGAAGTCAATACAAATAAGTGGAAGCACATACCATGTTCATAAATTGGAAGAATTAACATCATTAAAATGTCCACACTACCCAAAGCAATTTATAGATTCAGTGCAATGCTTATCAAGATTCCAATGACATATTTCACAGAACTAGAACAAATACTACAAAAATTCATATGAAAACACAAAAAAGTACAAATAGACACAGCAATCTTGTAAAAGAAGAGCAAAGTTGGAGACATCATGCTACCTAATATTAAACTATACAGCAAGGCCATAGTAACCAACACAGCATGGCGCTAGCATAAAAACAGACACATAGATCAATGGAACAAAACAGAGAGCCTAGAAATAAACCCCTAACTTTATACTCAGTTAATATTCAACAGAGGAAGCAATCACATACAATGTGTTAAAGATAGTTTTTTCAATAAATGGTGTTCAGAAAATTGGACTGATACATGCAGAAAAATGAAACTAGACTACTCCCTTACACCACACAGAAGAATAAATTCAAAATGTATCAAAAAGTTAAATGTTAGACCCCAAACCATAAAAATTATAGAAGGAAACATAGGCAGCAAAATCTCATACATTGCTCATAGCAATATTTTATCAGATGTACCTCCTCAGGCAAGGGAAACAAAAGAAAAATAAATAAATAGGACTACTCCAAACTAAAAAGTTTTGTATAGCAAAGAAAATCATCAACAAAATAAAAAGACAACCCATAGAATGGGAGGGCATATTTGCTAATACATCTGATAAGGGTTTAATACCCAAAATTTATAAAGAGCTTACAAATCTCAACACCGCAACAAAAACCCAAACAACAAATGGGCAAAGGACCTGAATGGACATTTCTCCAATAGACAAACAGATGGACAATAGACATATAAAAAGATGCTTAATGTCACTAACCACTAGAGAAATGCAAATTAAAACCACAATGAGATACCATCTCACACCTGTCAGAATGGCTACCATCAATAAATCAACAAATAACAAGTGTTGGCGAGGATGTGCAGAAAGGGGAACCCTTTTGTACTGTTTGAGGGAGTGTTGACTGGTGCAGCCACTGTGGAAAACAGTATGGGGTTTCTCAAAAAATAAAAATGGATCTGCCTTTTGACCCAGTTATCCCACTTCTGTCAATATATCTGAAAGAACCCAAAACACTAATTTGAAAGAACATAAGCGCCCCTATGTTCATTGCAGCATTATTTACAATCACCAAGATATGGAAGCAGCCCAAGTGTCAATCATTACATGAGTGGATAAAAGAACTATAGATCATTTACACAGTGGAATACTATTCAGCGGCAAAAAAGAAAATTTTACCCTTTGCTACAGTATGGATGAAGCTGGAGAACATTATGCTGAGGGAAATAAGACAGAGAAAGACAACTACCATATGATTTCATTCACATGTGGAATCTAGTGAACAAACTGTACTAAGAAGAAAAATGGGGACAGAGTCATAGATGAAGAGCAGAGTTGGGGGGTTGGGAGAAGTGAGGATGTGGAGGGATTGAACAAAGTGAAAAATGACTCGTGGACATGGACAACAGGGTGGTGATTTTGGGGGGTAAGTGGGCATAAGGGTATTAAATGGTAGTGCAAAAATACAGTAAAGATTTAAAAAAGAAAAGAATTTTCACACAGCTCCATAAGGGGAAATCATAATGAGTTGATGGCTACCCAGGTGTTCATTCAATGGGAGACTGGAGAAAAGAAAGGTAGTGTATATTTATCATGGAGTATTTTGCAGCTAGTTGAAGCAAAAATTTAGGTCATGTATGGATTTCAAAAGCAGTGCAATGTGGGAAAAATGAAAAATGAGATATATAATAAGATGTCAATTTCAAAATATAAATTTCATCAGTACAAATTAATGATCCAAATTTCTGAAAACCATAAATGAACCAAGAGAATAGTTGCTGAAGAGTGGGGAACTAGAAGTGAAAAGAGATGAAAGAAGAGTAATTAAGTAAATAAAATAAGAGAGAAGGCTTAGACAAACTAATAATGATGATATACTATGAACAGAAAAGTATGATAAATATATCATTTGCACCTAAGATCCAAAGATCACAAATACAAACCAATCAACTCAGAAAAAAAACTTCTGAAATCTCAGATTATTCTGATTATTTTTAACTCTTCCTGAAATTAGTTTATTTTGTCCTCATACATATCTATTTGGACATATACAATTAAGTCAGACTACCAGGTGTGGGTTACTCTATACACATTTCTATCAGGAAATTTCACTAGAGCTCTTTTGGTAATCTTATGATTCTGTACCTTGATTCAAGTGACTTGAATTTTTTCCTTGATTATGAAAATAATCCATATTCATTGTGGAACACTTAGAAAATACAAGAAAATGGTGAGGAAAAAATAATTTTAAAGGAATAAAATAATCTTCACAATAACCTTATCAACATAAACAATTACAGTTAATATTTGATATATTTATTTTTGTCTTTTTTGTAAATATAAGTATACTTATATAAGTATTAATATTAAACATGTATATAGATACACAAATATATATGCATATGTATAATTTTTAGAACCATACTATATGTAAATTTCACTGTTATCAGAATTAAATAGCATATCTTTTAAAATCTTTGCTTAGTTTAGGTATTAATGGCATCACATTATTTTAGTTTGCATTTATTTGATTACCAGTGAAGTTTTATTCCTTATTTTTTTAGCTATTTTTATTTACTCTTTTGTAAATTGTCAGATACTTAATTTTGTTCATTGCTCTATAGGATTCTTGATAAAAAATCAATGTATATTTTTCCTATATGTAAATATCATTAAGTCTT
>CM052552.1:46479941-46490614 GCA_028533065.1 Trachops cirrhosus
TGCCTACAGGAGTCAGGGATACCAGCAGAACTGGCTTGACAGGTTTAACATCTTCAGGAGGCCTCCCCCACCCACTCCACCCAAATGTGAAGCAATGAGACATGGAGCTGTGAAGGGATCAAAGAACCAATCACAAAACCAGAGAGAGATGAGAAGGCTAATGCCAACTGGGAAACTGAGACAAATTTCACTTTGCTATCCTACAAAACTAGCATTTTATTTTTATTTTATTATTTTTCATTATTTTTATTTCTTTTATTATTTTTTGTTTTTTACTTTTCTACTTTCTGTTTAGTTTTCTTCATTTTGCTTGCTCATTTAATTACATTGTTTGACTGGTTTTCTTTGTTCTCCCTTTTACATCATAGTTTGATTTTTCTTCTCTCACTTCACTTGTATTCCAATAACAGACTACTCTTGGTCTCTTTCAATTCATTTTATTCCTATCATATATTTCTTGTGTTATTATTGTTCCTGTATTATTGTAAATAATTGTCATTCCATATTACTGTAAATCCTACACAGCACCCCTCCTTGGTCTTGATCCATTTCACTATCTTCCTGAGATTTATTACTGTTGTGGTTAACTTTATTCACTTGCACACTGAGCCTAGTGTCTACACCTTATGCTCACTATATCTCACCATAGAATCTTGCCCAAGCACTCTGTTTTCTGGATTTAACTCACATTCTTTCTCCCCTCTAATAAGAATCTTATCTCTTTTTCACCCTCTATAAAAGTGGCTAGTTGGGTGAAATATCATGGTTATTGCTGTATTTCTCCAAGAATCTCCTCTGTTCTCTACTTGTTGGTAATTTAAATCCCATAGAATACTCTCTTGCTGTCTCATTCTATTTTGCCTATGCCCTTCCCCTGATCACATACAAGAAGAGATGGGAGCTGTGAACATCAGTATACCTGCTGGAGAACAGAACCCACCAACAAAAGAACCACTAAAAGGTAAAAACCCAAGTGCAACAAGAGAGCTCACACAAACAGAAAAAAGAGCAACCCTAGAGCTTCCAGACAAGGAGATCAAAGAGATCACAACACTGAATCCCACAGAACTCCTACCATGGAAGTTAACCCTACAAGGGCAGCAAGCAAAGCAGAGCATCAGAAAGGGAAGAAACAAATAAAAAGAGACACCTAAAATGGGGAGACAAAGAAAGAAACTGAAATCAGAAGGAATAGAAGACTCCTCACTAAAAGAGCTAAATGAAATGAAGGCAAGCAAGCTATCAGTTACAGAATTCAAAAGAATGGGTATAAGGATGTTCAAGGAACTCACAGAAAACTACAAGGAACTGAGTGAGAACTATAATAGTATGCAAAAGGAATTAGAAAATATAGACAAGAACCAGGAAGAAATGAAGAATATGGTACCTGAAATAAAAACTACACTAGAAGGAATTACAAACAGGCCAGATGAAGCAGAGGGCTGAATTAGGGAGCTGGAAGACAAGGTAGAGAGAAACACAAAAGTGGAGCAGCTGCATGAGAAAATGCTCAAGAAATATGAAAACAGCTTAAAGAAACTACAAGATAACATGAAACACACAAAAAATCAAAAAGTGAAAATATCAGAAGGGGAAGAAAAGGAGCAAGGGGTAGAAACCTTGTTTAAAAAAATAATGACAGAAAACTTCCCGAATATAGAGAGGGCAAAAGCCACTGAATTTCAGGTAGCAGAGAGTGTGTCAATCAAGATGAACCTAAAGAGGCCCACTCCAAGACATATCATAATTATAATGCCAAGTTTTAAACACAAAGAGAGAATCTTAAAAGCAGCAATGGAGAAACAAGAAGTGACATACAACACATAAGGCTAGCATGTGATTTTTCAACAGACACACTACAGGCCAGGAGAGAATGGCAAAAAATATTCTAAGTAATGAAAAGCAAAGGCCTGCAACCAAGGCTACTCTACCCAGTGAGACTCTCAATTAAAATGGAAAGTGTAGTAAAGAGTTTCCTAGGCAAAAGAAGACTGAATGAATACACCTCCAACAAGCCAGCACTGCAAAATATGCTAAAGGAACTGATATAAGAAGAGGAAGGAAAAGAATGAGAGAGATAGGAACACAGGTACAAAAGGGAGAAAAATGAACAAGTAACTATCAAAAATAACCTTAAGTGTTAAAGGATTAAATGCTCCAATCAAAAGATATAGGGTAGCTGAATGGATAAGAAACCATGACATACATATATGTTGCCTAAAAGAGACCCACCTCAGAAAAAAAAAAGCTGCACAGACTGAAAGTGAAGGGTTGGAAAAAATATTCCAAACAAATGAAGAGGAAAAAGAAGCTAGGGTAACAATACCTACATCAGACATATTCACATCAAAATAAACGTCATAAAAAGAGACACTGAAGGACACTCCATAATACTCAAGGAAAGAATCTACCAAGAAGACATAAACATTGTAAACATATATGCACCCAACATTGGAGCACTCAAATATATAAGCAAAATCTTGGATAACTTCAAGAAAGATATAGACAGCAACAATTATAATAGAGGATTTTAACACCTCACTGTCAAAAATGAATAGATCTTCCAAACAAATTATCAACAAGGATATTGTGGCATTGAACAATACCCAGGATCAAATGGACTTAACAGATATATACAGAAGCTTTCATCCCAAAGAAGCAAAATACACATTCTTTTCAAATGCACATGGAACATTTTCAAAGATAGACCACATGATAGGACACAAAGCCAGCCTCAACAAATTTAAGAAAGTTGAAATCATAACAAGCAATTTCTCAGACCACAAGGGCCTGAAATTGGAAACCCACCTGAACAGAAAAACTCAAAAACACTAAAACTCATGGATATTCAATAGCATGCTATTAAACAATAAATGGGTTAAGAATGAGATCCAGCAACAAATCAAAAAGTTTCTGGAAACAAATAGAAATAAACAAACAACAGTCCAAAACTTGTGAGACACAGTGAATGCAGTCCTGAGAGGGAAGTTCATAGCCATGCAGGCCTACCTAAAAAAGATAGAAATATTTCAAATAAACAACCTAACCGTACATCTACAAGAACTGGAGAAACAACAACAAAGAAAGCCCAGAGCCTGTAGAAGGAAAGAAATAACCAAGATCAGAGCAGAATTAAATGACATAAAGACTAAAAGAACAAACCAAAAGATCAATAAATCCAGGAGCTGGTTCTTTGAAAAGATAAATGAAATCAACAAGCCTTTAAGCAGACTCCTCAAGAAAAAGAGAGAGAGGACCTAAATAAACAAAGTCAGAAATGAAAGAGGAAAGATTACAACTGATGCCATGGAAATAAAAATTATTATAAGAAATTACTACAACCATATGCCAAGAAATTTCAAAACCTAGGTGAAATGGACAAATTTCTAGAAAAAAATAATCTCCTAAAAGTGAATGAAGAAGAAGCAGAAAGCCTGAACAGACCTATAACAACTAGTGAAATCAAAGCGGTAATCAAAAGCCTCCAAAACACAAAAGCACTGGCCCAAATGTTTTCACGGGTGAATTTTACAAAACATTTAAGAAAGAGCTATCCCTTGTCAAATTATTCTAAAAAATCCAAGAAGAGGGAAGACTCCCAAACTCTTTTTATGAAGCCAGCGTCATCCTAATACCAAAACCAGATAAAGACACAACAAAGAAAGAAAACTACAAGGCAATATCGCTGATGAACATAGATGCTAAAATCCTCAACAAAATATTGGCAAACCACATCCAGCAGCACATTAAAAAGATCACACACCATGATGAAGTGGGGTTCATCCCAGGGATGCAAGGATGGTATAATATTTGCAAATCAATACAGGTAATATATCACATAAACAAATAGAAAGACTAGAATCACATGATCATATCAATAGATGCAGAAAAAACATTTGATAAGGTACAGCTCCCATTTATGATAAAATCACTCAACAAAGTGGGAGTAGAGGGAGCATTCATCAACATGAGAAAGGCCATATATGAGAGACCTACAGCCAACATCATAGTCAACGGGCAAACATTAAAAGCTTTCCCGTTATGATCGGGAACAAGACAAGAATGTCTGCTTTCATCACTTCTATTCAGTTGTATTGGAAATAATAGCCACAATGGTCAGATAAGAAAGAAAAATAAAAGACATCCAAATTGGACAGGAAGAAGTAAAATTGTCACTGTTTGCAGATGATAGGATAGAGTACATAGAAAACCCTATAGACTTCACCCAAAAAACTACTCAACCTAACAAGCCAATTTGGCAAAGCATCAGGGTTCAAACTCGATATTCAGAAATCAAAGTCATTTTTATACACCAACAATGAAAGATCAAAACCAGAAATAAGGACAAAATTCCATTTGCTATAGCAACAAGGAAAATAAAGTACCTAGGAATAAACCTTTGCCAAGGACATACAAGACCTCTATTAAGAATACTACACAACAATGAAGAAAGAAATTAAGGAAGACCAAATGAATGGAAGCATATGCCCTGCTTGTGGGTTGGAAGAATTATCATCATTAAAATGTCCATATTACCCAAAGCAATTTATAGATTCAACATAACCCCTATTAAAATGCCAATGATGTATTTCACAGATATAGAGAAACATTTTGAAAATGTATATGGATCTGTAAACGATCTCAAATAGCCATAGCGATTTTGAGAAAGAAGAACAAAGAAGGAGGGACCACAATATCTGATGTAAAACTATATTGGAAGGCCACTGTAATCAAAACAGTCTGGTACTGGCACAAGAAGAGACACATAGACCAATGGAACACAATAGAGGGCCCAGAAATAAACCTAAGTCTCTATGGTCAATTAATATTCAACCAAGGGGACAGAAGCATAAAGTGCAGTAAAAATAGCCTCATCAACAAAATGGTTTTGGGAGATCTGGACAGGTATATGCAAAAAAATGAAACTTGGTCACCATCTTACACCATACACAAAAATAAATTCAAGGTGGATAAAAGACTTAAATATAAGTCATGATGCCATAAAAGTCCTAGAGGAGAACATAGGTAAGTTTCAGGTACTCCACGCAGCAATATTTTCACCAGTAGGTCCCCTAGAGCAAAAGACATAAAGGAAAGAATAAAAAAAAAGAGATCTCATCAAAATAGAAAGTTTCTGCATAGCTAAAGAAAACAACATTAAAACAAAAAGAGAACCAAGCATATGGGACAATATATTTGCAAATAATTCATCAGAAAAGGGTTTGATATCCAAAATATATAAAGAACACATATGACTCCACTCCAGGAAGACAAAGAACCCAATTAAAAAATGGGCAAAGGATCTGAACAGACACTTACCCAAGGAGGACATAGGGAGGGCCCAGAGACACATGAAAAGATGCTCAGCATCACTAGCCATCAGAGAGATGCAAATCAAAACCACAATGAGATACCACCTCACCCTGATCAGAATGGCCATCATAAATCAACAAACAAGTGTTGGAGAAGTTGTGGAGAAAAGGGAACCCTAGTGTGTTGTTGGTAGGAATGCAAACTGGTGCAGCCACTGTGGAAAACAGTATGGAATTTCCTCAGAAAACTAAAAATGGAACTACCCTTTGACCCAGCAATCCCATTGCTGGAATTATACCCTAAGAATCCTAAACACCAATTCAAAAGGACCTATGCACCCCAATATTCATAGCAGCACAATTTACAATAGTCAAGTGTTGGAAGCAACCTTAATGCCCATTAGTAAATTATTGGATTTAAAAACTCTGGTACATTTATACAATGGAATACTATGCAGCAGAAAGAAAGAAGGAACTCCTGCCCTTTGCTACAGCATGGGTGGAACTGGAGAGGAATATGCTAAGGAATTTAGCCAGCCACTGAAAGGTAAATACCATATGATCTCACACATAAGTAGAACTTAATCAACAAAACAAACAAGCAAGAAAAATACAAGCAGAGACATTGAAATAAAGAACAAACTGACAGTAACCAGAGAGTAGGAGGGAGAAGGATAATAGGGAATAATAGAGGAAGAGCCATCAGGGAACATGTATAAAGGACATATGGACAAAGTCAAAAGGGGTAGGATTGAGGGTCAGAGGTGGGGATTGGTAGGATGGGGGCACATAGAGGGTTGAAAATGGAGACAACTCTATTTGAGCAAGAATATAAATAAATAATCAAAAAAAGAAAAAATTGGAAAACTGTAACAGTATAATCAATAAAATATGCTTAAAATATAATAAAAAGTAAAATCTTAAAAAAATAAAAAAGTAAAAATCAAGGTCTATTTTCAACATCAAGGATACAAAATAAATTTGTTGCAATCTTTGCCTTTCAGTAGTTTATCATATGAAGAGGATAAACCTTATAATATGCTATAATTATCAATGGGTGTATGTGGTTACTGTGATGTGATATGCATAATATACCAAGGAAGGGAGCACAAAAGCAGCTGGTTTAACTTTAAGGGAGAAATAGGCACATCTTGGGATGCAGTTTTTTTTTTTCTTTTAACAACTTATAAAGAATGAATAAGAACTGGGGCTTTTGGACTTTTTCCTGTAGTAGAAAAAAGAAGAATTTCAGATAAACAGTACAGCTCACCAAAGGCAAAGAGATGTGAGTCAATGTGGCAGAATAAATATTCTAAAAGTATAAAGACTATACCCTAGACAACTGCTTCCTGCATTTTAGAATACAGAAGATTCCCCTGAAACATTTGTTGAAGCAAAGATTACTTGTCCTTCACCTTGCCCCAAGATTGTGATTCAGAAAATGTGGTTTAGAGCCATAGAATTTTCTCCATAGTCATACTAATACTGATGGTCTAAGTATTGTAATGACTTAGACCACAATGAAATGCCATCTAATGAAGTCCAGTCTGGATGCCACCACATCTCCAGGAGGTAAATCTATAGATTTAATGCACACTCTAAGTTATTTCATCAGGAATCTCCATGTTCTCGGAATAATAAAATGCAATCTGAGTAAAAGACAATACTGAAACTCTGGCCAAAGCTTAATGGTGCTTTATAAAGCAATGGAAAAAGAATTTGTTGAACAAATGAATGTGTTAAAGGACATTAGAAGAGAAAGTATTTATCCATTAAGGGGATGGACTGCTTTTCAGTGTGGTCTCATTAAAAAAAAAAACATGTATATGTACTAATTATAAATCACTTTCATTTGCTCATTAAAAGGGACCTTCCACCAGATGATATTTGGTTAGTCTGTGTCTGCTTCTAGGTGAATCTCAAAGAACTAAAACCATTCTCCCCATAGTAGATGGCAATCATGAAGCTTGACCACTACACAAACACATCACAGTTTCCTCTTATCTGGGGAGGGGGGCACTGAGTCAAAGTCACTGAATTCTCTACTGTTTCTTGTCCTGGTTAATTATTGTTAAAGATATCTTCAAAGAGATATACATACCATTTTTGTAATTTTCTGTGTTCATTAAGAATTCATGGACTCCTGATGTTTCTCTGGAGTCTTAAGATTCTTCTCTCAGCTGATGTTGTCAGGTGAATGTTTGAAAATATGTTTAGGGCACTGTAAATGATGTCCCAGTGGGAAAACACAGCCTGAACTGATTAGTACAAAGGGTTGTAAATGAGATAAGCTGTTAATGGGATCTTTATGGAATATACTCAAGCTGGGCATTTTGAAGCCAAAATTTTGAAGTATCTTTTGAAGATATTTCTATTTTCAAAGGCAGAATTTAAAACTTAGAATTATTAAAGCTTACATACTTTTTAAACAATTCTTTCTTCAATATTAGTGGATATTATGTGAGTCTGGTTGACCCTGAGAAGATATAACTTCTGTACAAAAACCAAACTTATGATGAGAAGAGAGGATTCTTCATTGACTTTCCGCATTGTACTGACAGGGCCAGTGCCATATACATAGAGGACATTACCAAGTGGCATGTGATAGCAAAATTTAAGTGCTTGAGAGAAACAAGATACAAAATACAACTTCATGCCATTGTAATGGTCCACATGTCTATAGGCTGATCATTCTATATATTAAGAGGTAATTTATAAGTTAAAACATAAGTATCTAATTTATAATAATTAATTATTAATAGAAAAATAGTTAAGGGAGAAATATACAAGTTCAAGAATTATTTCCAAATTTCAGACTGTTTTTAAACTTTTCTCTGAACAGTGAAATAATGTTTAATCTGGTATTACCACTTCACTAGTATGCAAAGCCACAAGCTTTCTTCGGAAGTACTTATGTTCTAATGCTAATTTTGCTAATGTACTTCAACACATTACCAAGATATACTTGTGTTTATATTACATGTTGTTTAAAGCTAGCAAAATAACTATTATGGTACAACTAGTCACTTATTAAAAGTTGGAGCTAGACTATAAGGAGCCTGATATCAATCAGATTTATGGTATAAATCATAACATCATAATGACCTAAAACTCACAGATTAAAAGTAATACTTTGCATTATGAAATGTAATGGAAATTACTGTGACTCTGAATGAAGGTGCCAGCATGATAGAACCTGTCCTTGATTTTCTTCTTCAGCCACTCCCATGAAACTTGACAACAGCTAAAAAAGCTGTCAAAGCATGAAATCTCTGTGGCACCTATGATCTCTATGGACCCTGAGAGACATTTGCTTGAGATATAGTCAAAAGTCAAAAAGAGGGTCTATACCTGTTTCAAAACTCTTCTGGCCCATTGTAGAGAACTTTATACTTAAGTTTTAGTTTTCAAATTGATTTCTTAGATGTCACAAAGAAGCAATTAATCTGCTGTTTTATTTACTCTAAACTAAGCAATTACCTTCAATGCAAGTATTTTCCTTAAATAGACTAGGTTTTTTCAAAAAATTACCATTTGAGATTTTCTTTTCATTGATAGACCAGTGGGGCAAAACAATCTATTATAGATGTCCTTGTCATTGTTTCCACTGAAAAAGTAATCTGTTTTTCTCAGTTGTAAAGGATCATATGCCTGGGGGAATTCTCCACCACCAACTGAAATTGGTTTAGAATTCATTGAAATGTGATTTTAAAAAATTGTTTCTAACTATGGTACATTTACACAATGGAATGCTATGCAGCAGAAAGAAAGAAGGAGCTCCTACTCTTTGAGACAGTATGAATGGAACTGGAGCACATTATGCTAAGTGAAATAAACCAAGCAGTGAAAGACAAATACCATATGATGGTATTTTCTTTTATAACTAGCTATAATTTACAAAAGTAATGTGCATAGATCTTAAATATATACAATTGATGGATTTTTACACATCAAGATATAGAACATTTACAATATCTCATCATACTTTTTCATATTCCCTCATATGATTAGGTTTCACCTATGGGTGGAACCTAATCAACAAAACAAACAAGCAAGCAAAACATAACCAGAGACATTGAAATTAAGAACAAACTGAGAGTGACCAGAAGGGAGGTGGGAGGCGATAAGGGGAAGAAAAGAGGGAAGACTTTTTAGGAGAATGTGTAAAGGACACATGGACAAAGCCAAAGGGGGGTAGGATCGAGGGTGGAAGGTGGGAATGGCTGGGGTGGGGGGTTGTGGGGGTAAATGTAGACAACTGTACTTGAACAACAATAAAAAAGATGGAAAAATTGTTTCTAATAAAACTTGAATGAATAAAGAAGACCTATGCTCTTAATGAGATCATTAAAAACTAATGTGCATGATGTAGAGCAACTGGAACTCTCATATATTTCTGATAGAAGTGAAAATGTGTGCACTTTGAAAAACTAATATTATCTACTAAAACTAAATATACACACATCATGTGACACAACAGTTTATTCCCAATAAAAATGTGTGTTTATGTCTCCAAAAGATATATAAAAGAATGTTCATAGAGAAGTAGTCAAAATAATAAAAAACTGGAAACTGAGCGAAATGCCCATCAGCAATAGATTGGATAAATAATTTTGGCTACACAATGGAATATAAAACAACAATGAAAAAATTTACTATTGCTATATGCAACAGCATAGACATTGTGGAATAAAAAATCTACACACAAAAGAATAAATATGGTATGATCCACCTATATAAAATTCTAAAACAGGCAAGATTAATCTATGTTGTAAGAGATCAGAAAAGCAATTGCCTTTGGACAAGCGTTTTGACTGAAAGGGAACATGAAAATGCATGATGAGATGTTGTAAATATTCTATATCTTGATGTAGGTAAAAATCCATCAATTGTATATACTTAAGATCTATGCCCAGGACTTTTGGAAATTATAGCTAGTTAAAAAAGAAAAATAAAAGAGCAGTCATACTGTTCATAGCAGCACAATTTACAATAGCTAAGTGCTGGAAACAACCCAGGTGCCCATCAGTAAGTGAATGGATCAAAAAGCTATGGTACATTTACACAATGGAATTCTATGCAGCAGAAAGAAAGAAAGAAGGAGCTCCTACCCTTTGCAACAGCATGGATGGAGCTGGAAAGCATTATGCTAAGTGAAATAAGCCAGGCATTGAAAGACAAATACCATATGATCTCACCTTTAAGAGGAACCTAAACAACAAAACAAAGGAACAAGCAAAATGTAGCCAAAGACACTGAAATAGAGGACAGGCTGACAGTGACTAGAGGGGAGAGGGGAGGGAATTTTAGGGGAACTTCAGGGGAGAATGGGAAGGGCTTACAGGAACAAATATAAAGGAC
>CM052552.1:46490714-46501990 GCA_028533065.1 Trachops cirrhosus
CTAGATGGTTTGTTTATTTGTTTATCTATTTATTTATTTTTATTGTTGTTGGGTCAACAATAGAGTTGTTGGCTCTAATGGGAGGTGGAGAGATAATGGAGGAAAGAAGGAGAAGGCTCATCAAGGAACATGTATAAAGGACCCAAGGACAATCCAAAGTGGGGTAGGATTGAGGGTGGGAGGTAGGGGTAGATATTATATTTAATCACACGTTTGCAATAGACACAAACATTATTTACCTAAACACCAACACACAGCATCACATTTTTACTTTTTAAGGAAAACAAGGTTTTCATTCATCCATGCTGCCAATGAAAAGAATTTGTTATTTTCCAAGAATTTATTTCTTCCAGAATTTTTTTATTTAGCTGTAAGAAAACATAATTACAAGTAGTGTCAAAATTTTTAAGTATTTCATATTAGGTTCCTGTTAATGAATTTCTATTTCTTTCTTATGCTCCACTGTTCTACTCTATAGAGCTTTTAGCTTGAGGAATAAATGTAGAATACATATAAATATATTCAAACATACCTGTGTATCTCTGTCTCTCTCTATCACCCCTCCCCTCTTCTTTTCTCTCTCTCTGCCTCCCTCTCTTTCTCTCTCTCATACACATATATACACAGGGAAATGGTAAAAACTTTAAAAGAATAAACCAGAAAAATCAGTTTGATATAATTGCATCATATGGGATATTCCTTAATCTCCCAATACAAATTTTTCTTAAGCACCTAAATGAGGGACTTTACATTTTTATGTCACCACCGTGGGCCAAGTTCCATGCTTAAAAAAAATGTTGTTGATCTCATTGTGGGAGATGCCTGCCCTTGATTTCCAGTGGTTTGTATCAACTTTTATGAATGTTAAAGCTGGATAATGACAGAATTATTGGGAGTCAAACTAGCCACTATTTGCTAGTTTGACTCCCAGCACAATCAATATTTATTGAATGCACACAAGGAGGCATAAAATCATTAGATCTTACATCCCATACCAAATTCTAATTTTGGCTCTCTTTGTATATACTTCAGGTTGATATGTCAATGAAATATTGAAAAAGGTAATTATATTCATGAATTTTTGGAGAAAATTTTAACTGGGAAAAAGAGTAGATCTCTGGGTGGGGGAAAGGGGAAAGAACACAAGAAATTCATTTGTCACCATGGCTGGCATGGCTAAGTGGATTGAGTGCCGGCCTTCAAGGCAAAAGGTCACTGGTTCGATTCCCAGTCAGGGCACATGCCTGGGTTGCAGACCAGATCCCTATTTGGGAGTGCGTGAGAGGCAACCATACATTGATGTTTCTCTCCCTCTCTTTCTCCCTCCCTTTCCCTGTCTCTAAAAATAAATAAAATATTTAAAAAATCTTTTGTGTTATCCATTTAACTAAATGTTATGCTACTGGTATTATTAGTCATTTATTTAACACCTAATATGTTCAGAGATTTTAGAGATGGATCACAAGCCACATGGTCTGTGAAGCAAACAATTAATTTTACAAAGGGAGAATTTTTAAATTTAGTCACAGTTTATGGGGGCAGGGAGAGTTTGGTGTTAATATTATTGTGAGTCTAATTCTTAAAAATTTAACTCCTAATCTTTTTATTCCTTTCATACCCAGCAGTTCCAGATTAGAAATAGATAATTATAATAAGATTCTACTATAATTCTAATGATCCCTCCCTCTGTTTTGCCAGCCTTATTTTCTCTGGCCTCAAAGTAAACTTTTTAACAGGGTCATGGGAAGAATGAGCAATTTGTGGGAAGAGACTATTAGTTCTTTTTAAAACATATTGAATTTGGTATTTGTCTTTCACCTGGTTGGGTGAAAATGGAGACAACTGTACTTGAACAACAATAAAAAAATAAAAATAAAATAAAACATATTGAATTTGAGGTAAGTATCAAGGGAAATTCAGATGAAGGAGAAGTGAAATTGAAATACAAATGTAGCAATCAATATTAGATTAACAATGGCGATGTCAGTAGAAAAGACATAGAAAGGACCTCTACAAAGCCAGTTTCCCCAATAAAAGCAGTAAGATTGCTGGCCAAAACAAAATTAAAATCAAAGTTTCAGAGCTCTGGACACTAACCAAATATTTGCAGCAATATAATGTACATTTATTAAATAAAAATGATTAAATCTCCTAAAAAATAGTGATATATTGGGCATTTAACTTTCACATTTGCCATTCCAATAGCCCCATAATTGTTATGATAACCAACAGCATAGAAGACACTGGGTGGTGCAGAATGTGTTAGAAGCACCCCAAAAACCATTCTTTTCCTAGAAATATACAATCTTCTAAAACTGAATCAGGAAGTATTAGAATATTTGAATAGACAGATTATAACTAGTGAAATTAAAGCAGTAATAAAAAAAAACTTCCAACAAACAGAAGTCTTGTACCAGATGGCTTCACAGGTGAATTTTACCAAACATTCAAAGAACTAACACCTACCTTTCTCAAAATTTTCAAAAAAATTCAATAGTAGGGAAGACTACTATTTTATTAGCTCATTTTATTAGGCCTGCATTATCCTGATTTCAAAACCAGATAAAACACTACAAAGAAAAAAATTATAGGCTAATATCCTCGATGAACATACATGCTAAAATACTTGAGAAAATATTAGCAAACCCATCCAGTAACATATTAAAAAGATCATACATTACGATCAAGTCAGATTTATTCCAGAGACACAAGGGTGTGATATCAGCATAAAAATGAGTGTGATATACCACATAAACAAAATAAAGGATAAAAATCACATGATCATATAAATAGATGCAGAAAACACAATTAATAAAATTCAGCACCAATTTATAACAAAATTCTCAGCAAAGTGGGAAGAGAGAGAACACAGCTCAATGTGATAAAGGCCATATATGACAAACCCACAGTCAACATCATACTCAATGGACAAAACTAAAAGTGCTTCCCTTAAGAATAGGAACAATACAGGGATGTCTATTTTCACCACTCTCATTCAACATAGTACTAGAATTCCTAGCCACAGCAGTTAGACAAGAAGAAGAAATAAAAGGGATCCAAACTGGAAAGGAAGAAGTAAAACTGTCATTATTTGCAGATGACATGAGTGTATATAGAGAACTCCAAAGATTCCACCAAAAAACTACATGAACTGATAAGTGAATTCAGTAAAATAACAGGATTCAAGATAAATATCCATAAATCAGTTGCATTTTTATAGAGCAATAATGAACTATGAAAATGAAACTAAGAAAACAATCCTGTTTACAACTATACTTGAAAAATTATATGAAAGAAAGAAATTGAAAAGATTAAATAGGTAGAAGCATGTAACTGTATTCATGGATAGGAAAAATTAACATCAGTAACATGTCCATATTACTCAAAGCAATATACAGATTCAATGCAATTCCTATCAAGATACCAATGGTGTATTTTATAGAACTAGAAAAAATATTCAAAAAAATTTATATGGAACCACAAAAATCCTTGAATAACTACATCAATCTTGAGAAAAAAGAACAACATTGGAAGAATTGTGCTACCTGACATCAAACTATACTACAATGCCATAGTAATCAAAACAGCATGGCACTGGCATAACAGACATATCAGTCAATGGAAGAGAATAGAGACTTCAAAAATAAACCCACACCTTTATGGTCAATTAATACTTAACAAAGGAGACAAGAACATACAATAAGGTAAAGATAGTCTATTCAATAAATGGTGTTGAGAAAAATTGAACAGATAACATGCAAAAAATGAAACTAGACCACCTTCTTACACCATACACAAAAATATACTCAAAATGAATTAAATACTTAAATTTAAGACTTGAAGCCATAAAAATCCCAGAATAAAACATAAGCAGTAAAATCTCAAATAATTTTCATAACAATATTTTTTCTGATATATCTCATCAAGCAAGAGAAATAAAGGAAGAATAAATGAATGGGAATATATCGAACTAAAAAGTTTTTGCACAGCAAAGGAAACCATCAACAAAATAAAAAGACAATCCACTGGTGACAAGACATATTCACCAATGATATATATGATAAGGGATTAATATCCAAAATTATACAGAACTTACAAAACTCAACCCCAAATAAAACCAAACAATCAAATTAAAAAATGGGCAAATGACCTGAATAGACACTTCTCCAAAGAGCACATACCTATGGCCCATAGACATATGGAAAGATACTCAATGTCACTAATTATCAGAGAAATGCAAATTAAAACCACAAGGAGATGCCACCTCACACCTGTTAGAATGGCTATCAATAAATCAACAAACAAGTGTTGGTAAGAATATGGAGAAAAGGGAACCCTCTTGCACTGCTGGTGAGAATACAGATTAGTGCAGTCACAAGGAAAGCAGTGAAAAGATACCTCAAAAAATTAAAAATGGAACTGCCTCATGACCTAGGATTATACTTCTGGAAATTTATCAAAGAAAGCAGAAACACTAATTCAAAAAAAACATAAGCACCCCTATGCTTATTTTAGCATTATCTATAGTCATCAAGATATGGAATAAGCCCAAGTGTCCATCAGTAGATGAAAAAACTATAGGTATTTACACAATGGAATTCTACTTGTCTGTAAAAAAGAAGAAAAATTTCCCCCTTGCAACAGCATGGATGGACCTGGAGAACATTATGCTAACTGAAATAAGCCAGTCAAAGACAAATACCATATGATTTTACTCATATGTGGAACATAATGAAGAAAACTGAACTAACATAGAGACAGACTCACTGCTAGAGAACAGGCTGACAGATCTGATTGTGGGTGGGGGATGTTTAGGGGGTAGAGGGTGGAGCAAAAAGGAAAATGGACTAATGGACATGGACAATAGTGTGGTGATTGCAGGGGGTATGGGGACCTAAGTGGGAGAAACAGTTGTGGAAAAAATACAACTAAAAAAAAGCCAGATAAGGGAAAAGTTTGAATAAGGAAACAATGGTCATCAGGGTAAAACTTTAATGTGGGTGGGGGGAGTGGAGGTAAGGTTGAAAAAGACATTTGATTTGACAATTAGAAAGTCTCTGAGAAACACCAAGAGAATAATTTTAGTAATGTGGTGAGGGTGGTAAGAATGAGTGAATGAGGGGATGTAAGCAGTGTTAGTACTCCACTGTTTTAAGTATTTTGTTAGTAAAGAAAATAAATAAAATAGAGCAAGTCAAAGAATTGGTATGGGAATATTTTTAAGCATGCAGGAGAATTCAGTATAACACAGACTTTCAACTGTGTGGGAGGTCAGATTCCCTAACCCCTTCATTGCTCAAGGATCAACTTATTGGGGTAGACAATGATTGAGTGAGGTACTAAGTAGGCAGGACAGGGTAGGATTAAACATTTACTTGCATGAATTCAATAAAAGAGAGGCCATATGCTTTTCAGAGAGAAGAGACATTGGTTGTGGTTAGGGGCATTAGAAAATCATAATGAGGGTTTTTTTCAATGCTTTCCAAAGTGTAGTCCCTAGAACTTATTATGTCAAAGTTAGCACAAGTGAACATTAGAAATGCATTCCTGAGTCTCACTAAGATGTACGAAATGATAATTGTTGACACTGGGAAATCTGTACTTCAGTATGAGAATGTTGGCAATTAGGCATTCAGGAGAAGGATAAATCAAAGAATTGTCAAGAATGTTCAGCTTAGGTCAGGAATATATTGAGTAGTGATTCCCAAACATTAGCATTCATCAGAATCACCTGGAGCATATATTGAACACAGATTGCTGTGTCCCCTCCCTACGGTTTCTAATTCAGTAGGCCTTGAGTGAGGCCTGAGACTTTGTATTTCTAACAACTTTTTAGGTAATGTGGGTACTGCTGGTCCAGGACCGACAATTGGAGAGCCACTGCCATAGTTAATCTAATCACTCTGGTGCTGAATAACTCATGATGGGGAGATCAGAGAAAACTGACAGCAAGGTATCCTCAGGACTGAAGACTCACAAGGTGGTGAAAAGACCAGGGGAGCTCTGGAGAGAGAAGGCATTATTGAACAAGGTTCCAAAGTGGAGAGGCTGGTTAAGAGAAAGGAAGCTAAGTGTTTGAAAAGAAAGGGAAAGGCTAGAGGGATGGAAGACACTATGAAAAGGAAAGAGAATGGTCAGAAATGAAAAAGTAGTATATTTTGGCTAGAAGGAAGTTTGGAGTTAAAATTATTTGAGGTGGTAATAAGATGGGTTCCTGTATGATTTGGACTCCAGCCCGCGGAGTCCATGTGATGTGGCTGCAATGAACAAATTCACATGGACTACAGAAGTCCTGTGGAGAAAAGGGATGGCACAGCCACTCTCTCAGTGAAGGAGAGGGCCTCGACCCTTGCCTGGACAGGCTTTTATTGCTTTTCTGGGCACATTATATCAAGGATGGTCCTCATTTACTATGCACAGGTTCACTTTAGGTAGTTACCTTTTATAGAAAACAAATGAGAGGGTGTTGCTAATTAAATCAAAGACGAAGGATATTTACAAATACAAAGGGAAAAGTGGTTGAACTGGTTACACTTGTCCTTGGAAGGTTTAGTATAGATTTTTACAAAGTTACTTTAAAGATATGCAGTAAACGTTTGCTGCCTCAATTCAGGGTGAGGGATTTTTAGCAAAAGCAAGCCTCAAAGCAGCTTAGGTACAATGCAGGCCTGATTACCCATGGAAGAACCTATCTGTGGGCGTGGGTCCCGTGTGGTGACCTCACTCCCTGTCAATTTTCCAAAATCAGAGACTGGGCTACACCCCCCTACTGTCACATGGAAAGATCCCGTATACCTGTGAGACCATGTTAATGGATCACTGAAGTAGCAGGGAGAAAGGGGGTGTCAAAATGTGAAAAGTTCAAGATTGTGAAGCCAGGCTGTGGACTTGTCATGAAAATGTATGGTGAAGTCACCAGGAATGATAACAAGGAAGGGGATGGAAAAGGAAACCCTGAGCTAGGTGTAGGAATGATCAAGAAAAATAAGAAAATATCCTGGAGGCTCAGGACACTAAGTAGTCTTCCCAAAGTTTTTCCAGGTAGAAATTAATGTAGCTGAAATAGGAAGTCAGCCACTTCTGACTGCAAAGCCCATATTTTAGTCATTACACAGTAATGTTTACTAAAGCATGTTAATGTGTTAATTCTGAAGGAAGTTACATAGAATTTCAGTTTTGAAGGTGAATTTTGTCTAAATAATGTACTTATACATGAAATGAGTATGATGCCATAGTCTCCTCTTCCTGGAATGAAATTGCACAATAAACTGACTCTTTTCAGGAGGATTCAAGAGAACTGCTCTAGTAAACAATGCTGAAGATGACTTTCTCTTCCCTTCAGCTTCTTTTTTAATGTATAAATGTTTTTGAGTGCATTTTTGTGCATGCAAAAAAAATCAGCAGAGAGAATTTAGGCATATAATGAACTCAGAGGAAACACAAATGGCCAATAAACATATGAAAATATGTTCAATCACACCAGTAATCAGGGAAATCTAAATTAAAACTACAATGAGAGTGCATCTTTTATTCATCAGATTAACCATAATTAAAAAGTGTGACAATCACCAGTATGGAGGAGGAGGATGGGTAAACAGATAATCTCATACCATGCTTGTGGGTATGTAAACTGAAACAGGCACTTGAGAGTGAGTTTTGACAATAAAATGAGAAAGGTGCTAACTCTATAACCTAGCATTTCCACTTCTGGATATACACCCTAGAGAAATATTTGTACATGCACACAGGAGGACACAGAAATAGGTGTTTATTACAGCATTGTTGGAAATAACAAAAAAATAGGAACAACCCAAAAATTAATTAATAAATAAGAGGATAAAATATGGTATTCTCACATAACATATTACTATCTAGATAAAAATGAAAGGACCAGAACTATATGAATAAATAGAAATAGGTCTAAAACACTGAGATATTATATTTTGTTGCTGGATTTCCATTGATGTATATAAAAGTATTAAAAAAGATAACTATCAAGCATATCATATTGGATGTCTCTGGGAAATAGTGAGAGAACAATGCCTCTGGAGATATGGTCAAAGTGGAATTTTATAAAAACAAAAGATGCATTTTTTAACAAAATGAAAGATGCATATGTAACATGAGATTTTTAAAAATATATATACATGTAAAAAAGCTAGAAAAATTGTTAAAATTAACAGCTTTAAAATCTGTGGCACAATAATATGTATGGGTGTTTGTTATATATTGTTTTTTTTAAAAGGTATAACTTTCTTTTATAAGTATATTTTATTTTGTTATAATAATAATATTTTGTTAGAACTGGTCAAGTGGGCAGACTATACACTAAATATTCATATCTTGTGGTTGGTCTAGACCTGTCCACAGTGGTGCATGTACTCTCAAGCTAGCTATATGTACACCTTCTTCTGTGGAAATCCCAAAGGAATCTTTGGAGACTGATTCTATCACAAAATTACATATTTAAGAAAGTCACAATTAAAGAGTGGGGTATGAAAAAGCTCATTGCTCCATTAAAGACCAGACAAAAGTAAAAAAGAAAAGAAAAGAAATTCTCCCTTGGGAGAAGAAAAGCACAGAAGATAATAGAATGTTTAGGTTACTTGTACTTCATGCAATCCCCCTTCCAGCTGGGCAGTTTATTCTAAGACACACTGTTCTTATCACCATTCTTGGAACAACTCTTGGGTCTGAGTCTGACATTCTGTCTGAAACTATAAAAACCTCTTCCTCTACAGTTAGCACAGTCATAGAATAATAACACTGCATTAGAGACATGAATCATAGCATAAATACTTTTTTATTATGATAAAATAAATCGTTGGTTATCTGTTCCTATAAGCATAGGCAGAAAATGCATTGGACTTTCTATTGTTTTATTATGCACTGGAACTGAAACCATCAGTTGTTGAATAATATGTGTTTTTAAAATATCTCTATGGCCCTGGCTGCTGTGGCTCAGTGGTTGAGTGCCAGCCTGTGAATCAAAGGGTCACAGGTTTGATTCCCAGTCAGGGCACATGCTTGGGTTTTGGGCCAGGTCCCCAGTAAGGGGTGCATAAGAGACAACCACACATTGTTGTTTTTCTCCCTCTCTTTCTCCCTCCCTTCCCCTCTGTCTAAGAAGAAATAAATAAAATCTTTAAAAATGTCTTTATGCCTGCAATGGAAGGAATGATATGCAATCTGGCAGATCCTTGGTCCAAGCATGGGTGATTCTTTTACTGCAGAAAAAAAGAAAGTCTTAACACTTCTAACATAATAAAGAGGCACAGTAGCAAAATAGAAAACAAGAATAATGGTAAGGGAGGTGGGAATGAAGCTAAAGTCATAATAGTCTCTATAAAGATATCACACTAGGTTGAAATAAAGAAACAAAGGGGTTTTCATTCGCAGTATCTCTTCAGTCTTTGGTGGATCACGCAGTCCTGCACTTAATAGAAGAGTATTAGGCCTTTGTGCAGATAAACTAGTGTACACCACAGTAACAAATAATCCCCAATACATAGTAGCCTGAAGGTTGATTTCTCATTTTTGTGATAATTCCAAAAGGATGGTTTGGTGCTATGCTGTTGCCATCATCCTCACTTTAAATCTCAGGCGGATGGAGCAGCTACTATTGTAGAATGTTGCTAGTCACTATGGCAGAAATAAAAAAGAGTATCACATGGGCTTTTAAGACTTCTGCCAAAGGTGATTCACATAATTTCTCCTAGCAATTTATTGGTCAAGGCAAATCATATGGTTAAGTTTGATAATACAATCAGTCTTCTGCTCCTATAGCTCTAGCTTGCTGTACCATGCTTCAATGGGTTTCATACTTATTAACATGTTCAGGTTTCATGAAAAAACTTTCCCATGAAGAGAGAAAAAATGTGGGGTTAAAATTAGGAGCAGCCAAGTGATTTTGATGATGCAAATGCCCCTTTTCAGTGGTATGAAAAAAATCAACACAGCCTAGCCCATTCATGTATAGGATAAAGGTATTGTCAAAGACAGGCATAAATTTGGAGGAAAACATAGGAAATACTGATGAAAGTGGAAAGACCTGAAGGTTTCCATCTGCCCAAGAGTTGACCAAAGATACTTCTGAACCTACTTCTCACCCTTCCCACCACCAAGGGAGAGGTAGAATTACAGTCTGTTTAGGTAGAAAGAAACTTTTGAGCCTGAAAGTCTTTTCTAAAATACTAAGAAACTGAGCCACAGTAGTGAAGTAAATGATATAATCAGTGAAGGCAGTACATAAACAAAGGTGAGCTTATCCTCTTGGAAGTTGTATCCAGCCTGCATTTCCTCACCTACCAGTTCCTATCATCTCAGAGTATTTTTGTGTTTAAATTCATCAACTTCATTCTGTCCTATCTAGAAAACAAAAACAAAAAACACATCCTTTTTTCTCAATTCCCACCTCTTCCAACTTCTTGAGAAAGAGCTCCTTCATAAGTTCTGCTTTGCTCTTCATCTTCTATCTCTCCTTCCTAGACTTTATTTCTCCTTTATTTAACTCTCAGACATTGAGAATAAGTGGTCCACATCTGGTTGACATGTAATATGCAAGGAGGCAGGGAGTCTTCTGCTGATAACCTCGTAAAGAAAAGTTTCAAGAATTCCACTACTGAGTTTTCTACCACTGTATTCACTCACTCCTGTTTCTCCCAATATCTTCAAAAATCCTTCTTAAGTTCCATTTCTAATCTAAAGGCTCTTCTTGTATTATTACTCCAATTTCCAATAAGTTTCCTTTTTAAAAAAATGTTTTTACTTAAGATAATCACAGCTGGTTTCTGATGCTTACAACCAGGAACCCTATCTAAGTCCCTCCCCATTATCCACAGCCAGTGCAATAAAGCCCAAATCCAAATTCCTAAGTCCAATATCCAAAAACCTTAAACTTTCAACTCACAATGTTAGCAATCACACCATTACTTCATATATCTTAGCTTGGGTTGCCTAGAAAACAGTGCCCGGGACAAACGTGTGCATGCTAAGCTTTTTGTGGGGGAGATAAGCAGTCCAAGGTAATCAGTTACAAGGAAAAGGAGGACTAAGGCAGGAAAAGAGGAAGAGAAAATGCAAGGAAATGCATTATCAAGCTGGCTACATATTTTTTCTAAAAGTGCAATTGCGGTGGAGAGAGAAGATGGCGGCGTGGTAGGATGCAGCAGATTCTACTCTCCCACAACCAGGGAAAAAAAATCTGAGTCATTTTAGGTAGGTACAGAGCAAACAGCCAACATTATCACGCCATAAATGAAAATAGGAGATCGCAA
>CM052552.1:46502490-46525841 GCA_028533065.1 Trachops cirrhosus
ATAAGTCAGGCAGTGAAAGACAAATACCATATGATCTCACCTTTAACAGGAACCTAAACAACAAAACAAAGAAGCAAGTGAAATATAACAAAAAACACTGAAATAGAGTTGTCAGTGACCAGAGGGGAGAGGGGAGGGAATTTCAGGAGAGAAGGGAAGGGTTTATAGGAACAAATATAGAGGACACATGGACAAAACTAGGGGTGTTGGAAAGGGGAGGGAGGAGGGGAGGAATGGGTGGGTGGGCTGGAAAGGGAATAAAGGATAGAAACTGTACTGAATAAACTAAAATAAAAAAAAAAAAGACAAAAAAAAAAAAGTGCAATTGCTTGTTCTTACTGGGTATCTTCAGAGAGGCCATTTGAAGGTCCCATCTCCCTAAACAGTTCAACTGAGAAACTAAGATTTTTACCATTCATCAATGTCATTTATTAATATCTTGGTTAAACAAAAACCACCTATTCAATACACATTTTTAGAAACCTTTACCCACATCCTTCAACCTTCAACAAATTTCTAGATTATAACAATGCTGACTAAACAATAATTAAATATCCCCTAAAATCATCAGCGAGGAGAAATAATCACTCAAAAGTACTCACTTTCAAATGAGAGATAAATAAGTCCCCAGGAGACGTTATAAAATATAATTTTAAAATTACTTAACATTTTAATTCAAATATAACTGTTTATAACCTAGTATTTCTCAAGAAAAAAATAGAAATATGTTGGAAAACAGGGGAAGCCCATGTTTTGCATTTTATCCTTATTATTCTGAGATAATCACTCAAATAAAAATTGACCATCATGTTAGTTCCTCAATGCTTGTTTTCAAACTTGTTTTTCAAGTGACTATATTATGTTAATTTTACCATTCAGTTATTGGGTTCCTATGGAACCACGTAACTCCTAATTTAGAAGGTCCTTGGTATCTCGCCACTCCACACCTCAAACTGAGGACTAACTAGGGAAAATGACATAGGCACATAGATAGCTGGCACTTACACTCCAAATTTAATGTCCCCTTCCAGTCCTGTTCACTGAGCACTCCAGAGACACAGAATAAAAAACATGAAAAAGACTGATTGGTATACAAGAGGTAGAATAAAGTTGAGTCAGATGAGCAGTTTGCCCCACCTATGGGAATGTTGTGGTGGAAAGAAAGCAAGAAATATACCGCTGATTGATATGTGACCACCTTTCTGTCACCTTCAGACAGCAATCTTGTTGCACCCTCCTCATGTCCCTCCTGCTGCTGCTCAGGACCAGACTGACACTACATTCCTACTTGTTCTCTTTCATCAAAAGAAATAAATTCTGGGACAGAAAAGCGGAACAGGAAACAGTTGAAGCTGTCACCCTGTTACAGCCCTATTCATAGCACTCTTTCAAGGGTTAACTGAAGTTCAGTATACAGCAGGCTTTCTCCACCTCTTCTAGGCTCTCAGGCCACTTCATTGCACCTCTAAGATATAATAGTAGGGTAATTAGCAAGAAATATTTCAAACTACCTGGGATGAGGTGTCTTGATCAAGGCTGTTTTAGATGTGTCACAATGTCAAACAATTTGTGCTTGAACCTTGTCAAGAGATCAGTTCTTACGCAAAACAGTGCTAGTGCACCTTCTGACTTGTAATCATGTTGGTTTAACGCTATAAATATAGGGTGAGGTAAAGAGAAGAATTAATGCTTGAAAACTGAGGGTAAATGACATTTCTCTTAATCACCTTACAGACTTTTCTGGTTCCCAGCAAGTCTAGTCTGTCTCTCCTCACTCCAAAACTCTTTAAAGCAAACTCTAAGTTAAGAAATGCCAAAGATTTTCTCTGTTTGAAATAAGTATAATAATAATAATAATATATATGTATGTATCAGACTTTGTAGAGACATTATTTATAATCCATGCATCAATCTAACAAAGAGGCAACATCATCAGTCCCAGTTAGAGATGAGATAAAAAGAAGCCTAGATAATTTAAAGTTGCACATAAGTTTCAACCTATGAATTTCCATGGGTCCCTTGTACCATAAACATACATTTCTGTTTAATAAGAGGAAATGGTAGTGCCTTTTCTAGCAAAAGATAATAAAAATGATAATACATAAGTCTTATTATTACCTATAACTGTAGACCTTTCATAATTTTAATTTCATGCATCTCCCTCTCCAACCACTGCCTCTATGTTTTCAGTTCACTTCCTTGAGTATCTTGAGCCCCATAATTCTTCAGTCCCACTGAGATTTACAATTAATTGAGCCTATTATTTTTTATTGTTTTGCATACCCTAAGTACCACCACTTCATTTATTATCTAGTTAGAAAACATGGGCAGTTATCATCAACACCACGAACATAACATAAACTGCCTTTCTCTTCTCTCACATCATTATTCTCACATGGCAAAACCCCAACCATAGTTAAATTTAGCTCTTCAAATATTCTATGACTCTACCTTTATATCTCAATGTGGCTGGAGAAAAACATGTACCCATGCTGACTGTTCTTTTAAATCTATGACAACTAACTTCAGAAGGGTCCTTAATGTTAACCTGGTAACCATATTATATTTCCTAGTCTCTTCTCTCTACTACTTTTTATAGGACTTTATCATATTTTTCCCACATTTTCAATTCCCCAGCACTTCTGTTTCCTTGGTCTCACCTGATTTTATTTTTTTGCTTCTACCTGCCTATTAGAATTTATATCACAAAATTAACACTTTCTATTGTTGCTAAGGATGAACTGCCTGTGATTCTAGCAAAAAGAGTTGTCCACTAAAGCAGGAATTAGGGAGAAGTGAGTGAGTTCAAAAATTCAGAGACTTGCAGAGTTGGAAGATGCAGGTGGTTTTCACCACTGGCTATCAAATATAAAACTGGAAAAACCTTTAAACCACAAAGTACTTTAAAACTCATTCTCAAAGCAAGGACCAAACAAAAGAGCATCTGTCATGTCCTTTGTGAAAATCACTGAGATTTTAGGACCATTTGCTCCTGCAGCACAATCTTACCTATCCTGACAGAAGCTCAAACCTGCTCAAGCATTCTTTCCAAACTCATTCATAGAAATTCAATCATTTTCATTATTCAGGCCAAAACCTCAGAAGTCATTCTTGATTTTTCTCTTTGATTCATACTCTCAAGAAAAAGGGAAAAAGTGTTGTCCTTACTTTGAAAATATACCCAGGCTCTATCTACTTCTTCTCATCATCACCACTATTACACCCTGATCAAAACTGACATTGATAGGCAGAATAATGATACTACCCTCAATGATATCCACACCTTAATCCCTGGAACCTATGAAAATGTTGCCTTACATGGCAATAGTGATTTTCAGATGCAATTAAGAGTGCAAACTTTGAAACAGAAGATTATCTATCTGTATTGTCTAGGTGAAATCAATTAATTAAATAAATCCCAAAAAGCATAGAATCTTTCTCAGGTAGGTCAGAGAAATATGTGACAATGGAATAAGAGTTAAAGAGACAGCAGCATGAGAAAGATTCCACACCTTGTGGCTGGTTCTGAGATGTAAGGGGGTTAGGTGCAAGGACTGAAAAGAGTCCTTTACAAGCTGGGAATAACCCTGAGCTTACAGCAAGCAAGAAAGTAGGGACCTCAGTCTCACAACCACAAGAAACTGAATTCTGCCAACAACCCAAATCAGCAGAAAATAAGCTCTCCCACTAGAGCTTCCAAAAAGGAACACAGCCAGCCAAAACCTTGATTTTTGTCATATGATACCTATACCTATTGACTTACAAACCTGCTTGATAATAAATATTTGCTATTTAAGCCATTAATTCTGTGGTAATTTGTTACAGTAGCAATAGAAAACTCATATAGGCATCACCTCTCTTTTGGATTATTGTAAAAGTGTTTTAAATTAACTGATCCACCTGCTTCCATCCTTAACTCCCTCCAGTGTATTCTCAACAGAGAAGTCAGAGTGGTCATTTTAAATCATATGAGATCATGTCACTCACGCCACTTGTCTGCTCAAAATGTCTAGTGATTTTTAGGTCACTCAGAATAAAAGTTAAAGTCATTACAATGTCTTTTAAGGTCACAATCTAGTCCCTTATTATCACTCTCATGCCTACTTTACTACTCTCAACCTTGTTTACTCTATTCCAGCATACTGTATATTTTGATATTTCCTGAATATATAGGCATGTGCCTCCATCTAAGGACATTTGCACTACCTAGTCTCTCTGCCTAAAGTAGTCTTCCATCAGATATATGTTCAACTCTTGCATTCTTCAGGTCTTGCTCAACTGTCATTTTCTCAGATAGATTTTCCATGACTATCCTCTTTAAAATTACAATATCCTTTCAGTACTTTCCTTTTTATTTTTCTCAGTAGCACCTGTTGTTTTCAAATATATTCCTTATTTTACTTATTTTATTTGCTTCTGTCTTTTTGTACTAGAATTTGAGCTCCACGAAGGAGTGATATTTGACTAATTTTGTTTACAGATGAATCCCTCAATACCTGGAATAGGGTGTGGCACCTAGTAGGTACTTGATAAATATTTATTGAATAAATAAATGAATAAATAAAGAAATGAATAAATGAGTTAATGGAAAGAACCAGGAGCCTCCGCATGGATCAGAGTAATCAGAATTTAGTGTCATAAGGCTGGTGAACTCTAAAAACTCACTCTTGGGGCTTCCACAGTCTCTGCTGATATCCTTGTTTATACACACACTTCACAGACTCTTTCTTAGCTGTTCCCAATATTGGCATATACAAATCTTCAGTGGCAAAAAGGTTTCTGATAAATTATTTGCAAACCTCATTTATTTTAAGCAATATCGATTATCATTACAATTTCAATTATAGGGAAAAATTAGATCATGGCTATGTAAGATCGGTATAAGGTATAGTGGTTAAGAATATAGTCATACTAGGTTGAATCTTGTTTCTACAACTTATTAGTTATAGAACCTTAGGCAAGTTATATAGTTACTATCAACCTGAGTTTCATTGTATGTACTATGTGATTAGTAATACTTAACTCACAGTGTTATTGAGAGAATCAGTTAGCATATTTAAAGTACCTAGAATAGTTCCAAATACAAAGTATGAAATACTTACCTGGTAATCATTATTGTTATATCTAGAATGTTTTCCAGTTATGACCACCTCAAGTTCTGCTTTACCTCTGGTGCTAATCATGCATTCTACTTTTCAGAAGACTTGCTATCTACACAAACACCTGCTTCCTTTTACCATCATATGCCCACTTTTCCCACTGGCTCTGAACTAAAGCTGCAGGTTGTTTTCCTTGGAAGTACAGGGTCAGACATAGGCCTGAAACTCTACTGAGTCTTGAAGGAAATTTGATCAGAAAAGCCCACAAAAACACATATGAGAGCATTGGGGATAGGATCTTATGGTCCAAATCGCATTTTTACATTTCCTTCTCTTCCCCTTTTCTCCTTTGTTCTACCCACTTGTGCAGTGGGAGGTTCCTTCATTATTCACAAAGAGACCCTTACTAGAATTATGGGAACAGATCACAGAGTAAAGAATGTTAGAGACAAATAAGCCCCCCGAATATCAACCAAACAATCCCTTCTTTCATTGGTTAATCTATTTTAAAGTCATTCATGGAGGAATCAAGACTCAGATCCAGATAACAGTTATCCTACCAGATGTGCTTCTCAGACACACCTAGCATAGCAAACTGGAAAAAAAAAACCCACTCATTTCTACATTTCCCAAAGCTATATTAATTGATCTTATCCTTCACTGTTTTTTTTTTTGTCTATTATGTTGGAACAGTAAAAAAACACGAGTTAAGGCATAGAAATGAAAGGAAGTAGCAAGTGTTTTTCAAAAGACAATTTTAATAACTTACTCTTCAAGACCCAAGCAACTGTATTATCTCTTCTGAATTAAGCCCCAGCTGTTGTGCTAGACAGAATTCAACTTCAAAAATGAGAGGCTTTAATTTAATCAATTTATTTTCTCTGACTCATTAAAATTTTTCATTCTTATTAAAACATTCTCTTTAGTATCTAAAGGTAAATCAGACTGGTGGAAAGAGCAGGAGGAGGTAAACGATCCAGTGTGATGTACCACAACAATTCAAAAATGCCTCCATTATTGTTGAATACAATGACATGTTAGTACAGTGTGAAGGACAGAATTTACTCATGCACATACATACACATACAGAAGCTAAGTCAAAAATAACAGGCATTTTTTAATGAGACAATATCTTAACTTTTTCAGTAAAGTTTCAGCAGACTCTGGAGAGTCTAAAGGCAGGGCTGAACTGACAGTAGAATTGATCATAGATTTTAGATACTGACCCCTGAATCTGTGTAGATGCATGAAAATGGTTGTAATCTCAATTCTGTTAAAATAACTATTTCCAAATCACCATCATAGAATGCAGCAAGGGCCTTCCATCAGTACAAAAAGCTGTTATTTTCAAAGTTTCCACTTTCTGCAAGAGAGCAATGTTTTTCTTTGCAAAGTGATAGTTTTTTCAGCAGCTAAGAATAGCAGGGTATTTTTTTGTTGTTGTTTTGTTTTTTAAAGATTTTATTTATTTATTTTTAGAGAAAGAGAAAAATAGAGAGAGAGAGAGAGAGAGAGAGAGAGAGAGAGAGAGAGAGAGAGAAACATCAATGTGTGGTTGTCTCTTGTGCATCCCCTACTGGGGACCTGGCCTGCAACCCATGCATGTGCTCTGACTGGGAATTGAACCAGCAGCCCTTTGGTTCCCAGGCCGGCACTCAGTCCACTGAGCCACACCACCCAGGGCAGCAGTTTTAAACTATTTTGTGACTTTATATCTGGAGGGGTAAGAAATTAAGATAATAAGACTGTTTTTATAAATGGACTTAAATTTATAGAAATAACTAACTGACCCTGGACTGTGACTGATCTGTTTACAAATCATACACTGTAATTCATTCCAATCCAATTCACTTCTCAGGGCATAAAGGCCTGGGAAACTATGCCAAATGGCATTGTGTTTATCCCATTAGCAGTGGAGAGCCATCAAAGGATTTTGAAAAATAAAATCTCAAGATTACCTTGGGAGATCTGTGCTCATGGGATTAGAATATTAACATAAAACCTTGGCTAGAGATGATGGCTAGGTAGCATCAATTTTTTAAAAAAGCAAGAATTCAATAGTCAATTTTGAGGTAAAGTTGGCAGAAGTCGGTAACTAATTAAGTGCAAATGGCACTGATCATCACACGAAAAGACTTTTTTCTATTAATTAAAGAAATCTTAAGCAGTGTCAAAAGATCGCCAGCCTATAGGAAACATTGAAAGCTTTTCTCTCAGATAGGACTACCTTTTAAAAAGGCTAGATCTCTGGTCCCAAAGTCTTAAAAGAAGGAAATTTCACAGGTTTCTTTAAGATATCAATGTTTGAAAATCGTTTTTGGTAGGAAAGATCAGACAAACTAAGAAACTGAAAAGATATTCATTGCTTAGCCTGAGAGTCACAATTCTTTCCAAAAGAGGAGACCAGCATTTCATGAGTCTCCTCAGAATCTCTGACCTGGCAGTTCAGTTTGGTTAAAGAAACTAATGTGTTGAGCACTAGTCATGTATTAGGTGACAAGGATAGAAAAATAAGTAAGACAAATTCTCTTGTCCTCACAGAGTTAATAATGATGGGTCCAGTTAGCCTTTGGTCAGAACACATCTGACATGCTGCAGGCCAGGGTAGATGGTTTCCTCTGTGTTCTCAAGGCCCTTCTATATATCTCTTTCACTGTACTAACCACATTTATTTATAACTCTCTGCTTAGGTATTCATTTCCACCTAAAGTCTGTGAGATCCTGAGGTGCAGTGGCCATGTTTGCATTCCCAGCAACTTGAACAGTGACTGGCATATACTGGGAGCTCAATAAGTGAACAGATCTTGCTTGACTTTATTACCTAAGTGAGTTTATATCTTCTCATTCTAGAGTCAGAAGGAGCAAGAACTCTGAAGACATTTGATAATTACTATCATCCATTCACAGACTTCTCTTATTGAAGTTTAGAGATACTAGAACTTTTAATCATTTATTCTGGCTTATTTTCTCAGTAACTTAAACACATTGATAGCTCTTCTCTTCAGAATTGTACAGAGCAAAAGAGCATAGGACTTGAAATCTAGAGACATGAATGAAATAACAGCTTGGCCATTTATAATGATAGGCAACCCTCAGTTTACCCATCTGGGAATAGCCAGAGAGGATGAGAATGCTGTCCTCATAGGATTATTCTGAGGATCCCATTAGGCAATGAATGTTGTGAACTGTAAAGTGATATGGAAATACGTGTTGTGTAGCATATTGACTACATGAAATGCCCACCAAGAAAAATGCATGATTCTTTTCCTTGAGTTAAAAAAAAACTTTTTATTTAGATACATATGAAATGTTGGACTAACAGCTGCAGCTTTCAATTCTGAAATATGGTAAAATAATACTTATTTATTTCAAATATTTTAAGCAACAACATATCACTAAATGACTAACATGCCATAAGATTCTAGGATTTATGTTAGATAAATTTTACAAGTTTTTAAATACAGTTCTCTTTTGGGTGGAAAGAGTTTTAATAGCTCAGTTGACAAAGAATGATTTTGAATGGGAATGAGAACCTTAATCTTATTTTGGAAACATCAACTGTCTAATTATTATGGGCTCTGTATATTCTTTTTCAATAACTGTGACAAAGAGAATTCGATAGTCAATACCTTCTGCAAATATGCTTTTGTGGTAGGGAGTACAAATACATTTTGGGAAAGAAAACAACCAGATTTAGAGAATTAGACTACCCTGTTGACTCACTGGCTGAATTAAATAATCCCCCCTCAGACACTTGGCAGAGTGAAAAATCAAGCCCTTCAACTTCATGGCTGATTGTGTTTGCTTTTACCTAGTTCATTTTCTCTTAGGTCCCAAAATGTGAATTAAAAGTGCTTTGCTACCTGATGATAGATGATAAACTTCTTGTTTTCACTTCATAAACATAGAAGAAGTTAGGATTCTGTCTGTTTACAGCTTGTATTCTAAACGAATACTTTTATTACTGCTTTCTTTAAGGTGATAAGCAACTCAATTAAAAAAATAATAAACCTACCTTTCTATAGTAGACTGCACTCTACTGAAGGACACAAGTGATGCTAAAGGTAGAAGATAGCATAAATGTGCCCAAATTGTGATTTTATTTGCAATGACTTTGAGAAGTTTTATAAAATAAGTAAGTATACATTTAGTTATAATAACTAATGAGTTTCTAAAAAAATATTTGCTTCATTTAGTAAATATGTGTAGTGTACCAGTTATAGGCCAAGTATTGTGCTAGGTACTAAGGAGCAAGAAAAGACATTCCCTACTCTCATGAAGACTGACATTAATCAATTGATCACACTGATAAAATACCAAATTCTAAGTGGAGAAAAGTTTTGTGACACAAAGAACTGTGGGCCTCGTAGGTAAATTACAAAGAAAACTGTTGCAGTCAGGGAGTGCAGGGAGGGTGGGCTTTCAGGAGGAGGAAGCATGTGACCTCTAAGAGTTTAAGAAAGGGTAAGAACTCATTAAGTGAAGGAGGACAATAAACCCAGAGAGAAGAGACAGTATGTATAAAGACCCTATGGAGAAAGGGAGCAGGATTTGTTTGAGAAGCTTAAAGAAGCCCAGCTTAGTTGAAGCAGAAAGAATTACTCTGGGTGTTACAAAGTATAAGAAGCTTCTAGGAGGGACACTGATGTGACATTATACTGGAGCCTAAGCAGGGACAAGTGATGCGGCATTGCACAGGTCATGTCAAAGATATTATTCTGTAACATCTTAAGGTAAGTGAAGATGTTTGTTTAGATATTCAACATATACTTAGAATGTCTACTATTGCCAGGTACTCTTATAAATGCTGAGGATAGATCAATTAATTAAAAAAATACATGATCACATCCTGGCTTCAAGATAAAAGATGGATTGAAAAGGGGTCAGCATTAATGTCTGGAAACTAGTTTTTAAGCTATTGGAGAAGTTCATATGAAACATGATAGTGGTTTTGTTTAGGCACTGGTGGTGGTGGTGAAATGTAGAGAAGTGGACAGAGCTATGAGATGTTAGGTAAAATCAACAGGACTTTGTGATAGATTAAACTGGCTTGAGAAAAAGGAAAGTATCATCTCCATTTTTGTACTTCTTCCATGGGACACTGTATTGATAAAGGTAACATTCACTAAAACAAAAAGTATGGAAGAGACAGTGACATTTATTTATATATTTATTTATAGTGTTCTTTTTTAAATTTATTGTTGTTCAGTTACAGTTGTCCCACCTTTTTCTTCATTGCTCACACCAACCCCATCCCCCACACTCCTAGTCAATCCCCACCCATTGACCATGCCCAAGTGTCCTCTATTCATGTTCCTTCGCTTGCCCCTTCCCCTTCTTTCCCACATTATCCCCCTCCCTTCTACATTCTGCTTACTGTCAGTTTCTTCTTTATTTCCAAGTCTCTGGTTATATTTTCCTTGCTTGTTTGCTGTGTTGATTAGGTTCCACTTATAGGTGAGATCATATTGTATTTATCTTTCACCACCTGACTTATTTCACTTAGCATAATGCTCTCCAGATCCATACATGCTGTAATGAAGGGTAGGAGCTCCTTCTTTCTTTCTGCTTCATAATATTCCATTGTGTAAGTGGACCACAGTTTTTTGATCCACTCATTTACAGATGGGCATTTAGGTTGTTTCCAGCACTTAGCTATTGTAAATTGTGCTGCATGAACATTGGGGTTCATAGATTCTTTTGAACTGGTGTTTCAGGGTTCTTAGGGTATAATCCAAGCAGTGGAATTGCCAGGTCAAAAGGCAGTTCCTATCCAGTTCCATCCATGATGTCATGGAGGGCAGGAGTTCCTTCTTTCTTTCTGCTGTGTAGTATCCCACTGTGTAAATACACCACAGTTTTTCATCTACTCACTTACTGATGGGCACTCAGGCTGTTTCCAGCACTTAGCTGTTGTAAATAATGCTGCTATAAAACTGAGATGCATAGGTTCTTTTGAATTGGTGATTCACGATTCTTAGGATATAGTCCCAGCAGTAGGATTGCTGGATTGAAAGGCAGTTCCATCTTCAGTTTTCTGAGGAAATTCCATACTATTTTCCACAGTGGCTGCACCAGTCTGCATAACCATCAACCAAGAAAAGGTTCCTTTTTCTCCACAGCCTCACCAGCACTTGTTGTTTGCTGATTTATGATGGCCATTCTCACTGGTATGAAGCATTATCTCATTGGGGTTTTAATTTGCATTTCTCTGATGGCTAGTGATGTTGAGAATTTTTTCATGTGTCTGTGGGCTTTCCATATGTCCTCCTTGGTGAAGTTTCAGTTTAGGTCCTTTGCCCATTTGTTAATTGGATTATTTATCTTCCTGGTGTGGAGTCATGTAAGTTCTTTATATATATTGGAGATCAAATCCTTGTCTGAGGTATCATTTACAAATATGTTTTCCCATATGGTTGGTTCTCTTTCCTTTTTGTTGGTGTTTTCTTTGGCTATACAGAAGCTTTTTGTTTTGATATAGTCCCATTTGTTTATTCTTTCCTTAATATCCATTGTCCTAGTGGATGTATCAGTGAAAATATTGCTATGTGGGAAATCTGAAATTTTACTGCCTGTGTTTTCTTCTATGATTTTTATGTGCCTTGCCCTATATTTAAGTCTTTTATCCATGTTGAGTTTGTTTTTGTGTATGGTGTAAGTTGGTGATCTAGTTTCATTTTTTGGCATGTATTTGTCTAGATCTCTCAACTCCACTTATTGAAAAGGGTATTTTTACTCCATTGTATGTTCCTGCCCCCTTATCAAATATTAACTGACCATATTGATATCAGTTTATTTCTGGGCTCTCTATTCTGTTTATTGGTCTATGTGTCTGTTATTATGCCAGTATCAGACTGTTTTGATTACAGTGGCCATGTAATATAGGTAGATATCAGATATTGTGACATTTACTTTCTTTATTGGAAGATAGTGAGGAGGGAGCAATCATATATTTTGGTTCATAAATTCAGTCTTAGACATATTGACCCTGAAGTTGTCCTCAAATAGAATTATTGAAAAGAGGTAGTTGGACATACAGCTTTGGAACTCAATGAAGAGGTTTTGCTAAATAAATTTGAGAGTCATCAGACCAAGGATGGAACTTGAAATCATTATTCTATAATCTTCATGACAGGCATGTCTACATCTCTTTTTACTCACAACTGGAATTTTAGAGCCATGCGTCTAGCACATTCTAGGTGCTTAATAAGTATTTGTTAAATTATGAAAGCTTAACAGACAAACCCAGAATTCTTTTAAATTTTCTTACATAAGGTCATGAAATTCACTTATCTGAGTTTCTCTAGCAATTTATGGTACATTTTGCCTCTCCTGCACCAAAAATCGTAAGTAAAATATCAACATAATTAATTTAGGGTAGTGCAAAAAATAAATGAGATGGAACATGAATGTGATTTAATCTTGGCAAAGATGACTTTCTCCTTTGATAGAGCAGGTTTCCGATCATTTATATTTTACTATGTAATAATATTGGACACTGATTTACACAATGGAATACTATGCAGCATAAAGAAAACAGGAACTCCTCCTTTGTGCGACAACATGGAAGGAACTGGAGATTATTATGCTAAGTGAAACAAGCTAGGCAGTGAAAGACAAATACCATATGATTTCACCTACAAGTGGAACCTAATCAACAAAACAAATGAGCAAAATAGAACCAGAGACATGGAAATAAAGAACAAACTGATAGTAACCAGAGGGGAAGGGAAAGAGGATAATGGGGAAAGAAGGGGAAATGTTAAGTGAAGGAACATGGATAAAGGACCCATGGTCAAGAACAAAGGGGAGAGGATTGAATGTAGAAAAGGGAGGTTGGCTAGGGCAGGGTAGACTAATGAGGGGAAATGTGGACAACTATAATTGAACAACAATAAAAAAATTAAAAAACATAGGAAGGAAAACAACAAAGTAAGAAAAGAATAAGTAAAGAATGAGGAAATGGTGGTGCAGAAGGAGATAGTGATAGAATGACCATACAGAACAGAGGTCTTTGAAAAACAAGCAAAGGAATTCTTCCAGTTGATTGTATTTGGCATAAATTCCTCATGCCTGATTCCAAGATCAGGTGAATGTGCTCAAGCCAAAAAAAAATAGAAGTTTCTGTGTGACTTATTTTGTTGAAAAGACAAACTAAAGTTAACCACCTTCCTTTATTTTAGTGTACTCGGTTCGCTATAAGAAAATGCCATAAACTGGGTGGTTCATAAACAGCAGAAACACATTGCTTACAGTTCTGGAGGATAAGTCCAAGATGAGGGTGACAGTATGAACAGGTCCTGGTGAGTGTCCTGTTCTGGGTTAGATACTGTGAACTTGGTAGAAGAGGCAAGGGAGCACTCTTAGGCCACCTTTATAATCCCTTTCATGAGGGTTCTGCCCTCATGACTCAATCACCTCCTAAGCCGTAACTTTGGGGATGAGGATTTCAACATATGAATTCGCAGGAGACACAAACCGCTTCAGACAAAGCACTCCTCAATTCAAGTCTTTTATTACAGCAAATTGCTCTCTACTCTTCAGTGGAAAAACAAAGGTGAAAAATCTGGAATATATGTAGGCACCAGCATCCAGCATCTATTGAACCCTTCTGTGTGTAGAGTTGTGTGGTACACTAGAGAGCTGTATGGAGAAGGTAAGTACCTTGCCACTGAAATAGTTAAAGTCTAATATTAGCAATAAGCCCTGGCTGGTGTAGCTCAGTAGATTGAACGTGGGCCTGTGAACCAAAGGGTTGCTGTTTCAATTCCCAGTCAGGGCACATGCCTGGGTTGCAGGCCAGGTCCCCAATAGGGAGTGCTGGAGAGGCAACCACACATTGATGTTTCTCTCCCTCTCTTTCTCCTTCCCTTCCCCTCTCTCTAAAAATAAATAAATAAAATCTTTAAAAGAATAAAAAATAAACTCTAGTATTAGCAATAAGATGCTTAAAATATACTTCTTTAATGTATGTATATATTACTATATTTCATTAATACTAAGGCACGATGTATCATATTTTAACAGCCCTCAAATCAGGATATACCCTCTAATTAATGTCAATCTACAATTGCTGTCAGACAGGACCACATTCATGATGTAGTTGTTATTATCTGCACATAGGAAAACTTGGTTGTTTTCTTAATGACATGACTGGACAACTATAATTATTTAACATCTCAAACAACAGGCGGCCATTTAAGGGTCATTTGATAAAGGAATATCAGTCCCGGTTGTTGTCTGAAAATCTTCCATGGACATTGTATTATCAAAGCTTACAGAATGTGTGCAATGCTTTAGAAAAACTTTTGAAGACAATAGAGAGCATACTTTTTTTTTCATGTTTCCTTACATTTTTTTCTTTTTTATTTTTGCCTTTTTTTTATTGTTGTTCAAGTACAGAGCACTCCTTTAAAAAAAAACTTGTGCATCACTGACATGCTAGCAGGAACAGAGGATATTACTATGTGAAGAAAAAACGTGGACATTAATCACTTTAAGCCAAGAATGATTTAAAAGAATCATATTTTCTCTGAATATGAAGACATTTTAGAAATACATTAATCAATTTATTTCACTCATGCTTCCTTTTTTATGTATGCATGAGTGTAATATACAATAAAATCTGTATTTACATGTCTAAAAGATATGATCTCACCTTTAACAGGAACCTAATCAACAAAACAAACAAGCAAGCAAAATATAACCAAAGACATTGAAATTAAGAACAGGCTGACAGTGACCAATGGGGAGAGGGGAGGGGATTATAGGGGGAAAGGGGAAAGGGTTTGCAGAAACATTTTTACAGGACACATGGACAATAAGAAGGGAGGTTGTAGAAACAGAGGAGGGAGGTGGAGAGGGCTGGAGAGGTGGGGAGGGGTGAGAGGGAAGGGCATAAAACTGTACTTGAGAAACAATAAAAAATGTTTTTTAAAAAAGAGCTCTTTCAGAAAGTGCCAATAGAAATTCCAGGTGATAAGAAAGATTTATGTCACTGTTTAAATTGCAGCATTTTTACCATTATGTAAAATAATGGCATATCTTATAATCAATGGCATCATAGATTCAATGAAATACAATATGAAAACCTGCACAAAACACCAAACTAGTGTCCATGACAACAAATAAACCTTAGGGTTCTTTACAATGCTACCAGAAAAATCTGAAGGTAAACTCAATTTAACAAAAATGAGATGCATCTGAGAACAGACATGTTTGCCATTAATTCAAGGTTGATTATTTTTAAATGAAGTAAAATTTCTCAAGCAAATTGGAGTTAATAAGGTTTAGCATGAAAGATGTTTATAGAATATTGCATTACTGTTTTTTTCATTGTCCTTACCTTTCCAGTCACAATAGTCATAAAGAGACTTTTTGCCTAGTGTTACACAAGAACACTTATTACTCTGTGGCTACTTCTTGACCACACACACAAACACACTGTGTTTCCATCTCTTGATGGATTGTGTTGATTTTCATGAATTACCCTTGAAAGTAATTCTTTTAAACTATTTTCTGAGTCTTTGCCCATGGGGAAAGATTTTTATGCTTGGAGAACATAATGCAACACAATTTGTAATGTAATGTAGGTAAATTTAAGTTAGAAATTATAATATGCTCCTTTTGTGCACTTGAAGCAAAACATGACAAAGTTAACATTCTTCAGATATACTACTGCTCCTCTACGTTGAGTATTCTAACTGTTAACCTAGATAGTTGACACCAACAAGAGGATGTTAGAAATTAATTTTTTAATCAATTATATAACTAGGCGGTATACTAAAAACTTTTCAGATAATGTCTCACTTAAACATCACAACTTCCCTAGGAAATACATTAATATACTTGTTTTGGTGGAAGAAACAGCCTTTTGCAGATTCATTTGCACAAAGTTTATTATTTTTAAATTTAAATAAATATTTCATTAATACTAAGGCACAATATATTATATTTTGGACTTTGAACTTTTAGCAAAGGAGATTATTTAAAAATAACTAACCTTGTTGCCGTAGCTGGTGTAGCTCAGTGAATTGAGCATTAGCCTGTGAAACAAAGAGTCGTCAGTCTGATTCCCAGTCAGGGCACATGCCTGGGTTGTTGGCCAGGTCCAACTGGGGGCACATGAGAGGAAACCGCACGTTAATGTTTCTCTCCCTCTCTTCTTCTCTTCCCCTCTCTCTAAAACTAAATAAATAAAATACTTAAGAAATGCAATGAAAATACCTAACCTTGTTCATTGTAGCCTCAGTAGGACCTGCTTATCACTTAATACTCCTACACAATGTCCCCTGTCCAGGAAAAAAAAAAATGTTTCCTTCAAAGAATTTAAAAACATATTATCTGAACATATAAATTAATCCATTTCCCTCGTCATCAGACTAATCCCTATTATCAATTACACTCACCTTAAATAAGCCTTTTCAAGTACCTTTAGAATAAGGCAAAGAGTAAACAAATAACAAGTTTAACAGCTTTCTTCCTAGACATTGGCAAGCCCGGCCAATAAACTAAGGAGTCCACAGTAAATTTGAAACTGATAAACTTGCAAAGCAGTACTTAGAACTGCAGTGGAGAAATTTACCGTCTCTAGAATTCTTTTACTCTAGAATCTTTTTCCCAGATGTGCAAAAAGTTTAAGCAGGCTTAAACTAGGCTTTAACTCAGCTACTCAATCTAACATCAGATAGATCTCAAGGACTTTATAGTTGGTGATAACCCAAAACATTTGCAAGGTGTCTGCATCTTTTCTTCCCCACATTTTTCCTTCTTTGTTTATTTGTTCACTTGACACAAGTGTTCTTAGTAAGTGTCTTTTACATGGCAGCCTCTGGGATATTGCCTGGCATTACAGAGATGAATAAAACACACCCCAATCTAGAGAAGTTCATAATCTGATTGAGTAGATAAACACATGAAAATAAAGTTACATTTAGAGGAGTCCATACTTCAACTCTGATTGATTTTTCTTTTATTTAAAATTGCAGACTAGTACGGCCACTGTGCAAAATAGTATGGAATTTCCTAAAAAAACTGAAAATGGAACTGCCTTGAACCTGGCAATTCTACTGCTTGGATTATACCCTAAGAATCCCAAAACATCAATTTAAAAGAACCTATGCACCCCACTGTTCATAGCAGCACAACTTACAATAGCCAACTGCTGGAAACAACCTAAATGCTCATCTGTAAATGAGTGGATCAAAAACTGTGGTCTATTTACACAATGGAATACTACACAGCAGAAAGAAAGAAGAAGCTCCTAGCCTTCTCGACAGAGTGAATGGATCTGGAGAGCATTATGCTAAGTGAAATAAGCCAGGCCATGAAAGACAAATACCATATGATCCCACCTATAAAAGGAACCTTATCAACAAAACAAGCAAGCAAGCAAAATATAACCAGAGACATTGAAATTAAGAACAAACTGACAATGACCAGAGGGGAGATGGAAAGGGAATAATAGGGGAAAGAATGGGAAAGGTTGGCAAGGAACTTGTATAAAGGACTCATGCCAAGGACAAATGTGGGGGTGGATGGGGCAAGGGAAAGTGATGGTGGGAAAATGGAGACAACCATACTTGAACAATTAAAAAAGGAAAAAAAAAAGCACTGAAAAAAATTTAAAATTTTTTCTTTAAGTCTAGAACTGAATGGAGTTTCACTACCCATCACCACAATAAGCCCGAACTAAACTTCATTGCAGCCTGGGTTTGTTTTATTTGTCAGGGAAATCTATCCACATTTACTGATTTTGACCACAATTGGGGCAAATGGGATGTATCCTTTATAAATCACAACTTCTGTGCAAGGGTTAATGACCTTGGGAAGTGGCTCCGAACATATATTATGAGTCTTCTTAGACTCAAAATGACTTCAACTCCTCCTATCTTCCCATTTTGCAGCTATCTTTCTGATTGCCTGATGTGCTGAAACTTCCCCTCATATGTCTGAGGTGCCCTCTCTAGCAGCTTCTTTTTCTTTATAAAAAATGGTTGACATTTTCTTGATAGGAGCTATACTGGTAGCAAAGAAGCTGAGTAATTGGAAATACAAACACTGTTGTGGTTGCTATAACAAACAGCTCAGTACTGAGCATACAGTGAGGCTTATTCTGACTCCAGCCCCCAGATTACCTTGGTTTCCCTCTGGTTGAGTGTCTGTTCCTGGCACATTTCTGCCAGAGGAGCCCAATCTAACAAGGTATCATTTCTCAGAGAACTGCCCTGCAATGTCACATAAATGATAGTACCAAGGCGATACTCCTGGAAAGGAAAAAAGTGGAAAATATAGCACTTAAAATATTTACAAAACAACCACCAATACTCAAATGCCCTCACCTGTTTGTTTCATCTTTCTATACTGTAATTTACTGGCTCTTCTTAGAAAGGGAATTGTGCCTGCACAATACAAGGCCATTAAACAACCCTAGCCATTTGTTGCTTCCACTTATGCCCTCTTGGCACTTCACAGCCCTCATTGATCTTTTTTCTTCTTCCTTTTTATAATATCTAATTTGCCAATTATTCAGAGCATGACAAATATCCTTGAGAAAGGAAAAACAAAACCAAGAAACTTTACTTAAAATAGTTCCTTAAAATATTCAGCTCTAATACCTATTAGTTATTTCCATGAATATATAGTCAGATGAGTCCTTTGGGGTGATTCTAGATGTTATATGCACTTGTTTTTAAGAGGTATCCAAACCAAATAAAAATTACATCTCCCCGTTTGGGTCTAATTTGCATACACACCTCAGGAAGTCCTGGGGTGCTCAGGGAGGCCCTGTGGCTCCCTAATAGAGGAATTGCAGGCCCCAAAGGGGAACTGTGAGTAGAATCTTGGACCATATGGTTTACACACACATGCCCACACACTGCAGTTCTAGGAGTGGTAAGCCAAAGAATACCACCTAGTTCAAATTGTGCAGCCAGGTAGGGAATAAAGAAAACTGAACTGAGTCTTCCTTAGTACAATCTCTGAGGACATAAATAAGCAAACTTTAAAAGACATCTGTGTGATATAAGGGAAGGGGAAAATCTATTTGGAAGATATGCACATTACCAGTCCAGAAGATCCATATATGGGTTACCTCTCCCATATATCACATGAGAGAGGTAACCAGTTGGTTCAGGTCAGTAGGTAGATACCTGATAACTGAGGGGCTTGAATGCTATAGGATCCAGATTATGGTTAAGCAAGTGAAAGTAGCACTAGCAGTGTCTGTGAAAACACAGACTGAGATTTGAGAACTAAATGTTACTGGTCTCTCTGCTTTGAAAAGTCTAGCTTATCCATCACTCCATAAACACATATGCATATTTCATCTACATGTCTCCTGGCTGGAATATTCTTTCAGCCTGTAATCTAAATCCTATGAGTCTTCCTCAGCTCACCTCTCCCAGACCATTCCAATCTACTGTGACCACTCAATTTCCTCAGCTTCAATAACATTCATATTGCACTTAAATATTATCTTTTATTGTCATTAGTCTTTTTTCTATACACGTCTAATCTTCCAAAACAACTTTAGAGGCCCCTTGAAGACAGCAGACTCAGGGCTGGATGCCTTATCTTATTCCCTTATTTACCTTTCATAGCACTCAGCACAATGCATTGCATACAGTAGATGCTCAGTAAATACAAGTTAAAGATATGTCTAAATCAGTCAGAAAATTACTATAGCCATTCTTATGTCTATACTTCACATTTAAGCACAACCAGGACTACCTTAAATCCTTTACTATATATCACTATTTCTTATTTCTTGGCATGGATAATAATTACATCCACCTCATCATCATAGACAAAGATGGCTAGTCTCTGTAGACTCTGTTATAGATGACTTGATTCCCAGGTGCCTTTGGACAATGAAAAGGTCTTTAACTCCTCTATCTAATCCAGGTGACATTTTGAACACCTATATGCAGAGCTCTGTGTGATACACTATAAAGTTATACAAGAATGTATGAAACAACAATTACTACTTTCAAGAACCATGCAAATTAGGAGAGATATAGCACACTGGTGCTTAACTGTGAGTTACTTTTTTCAGTTTATTGCACACAGAAACTATAACCAGTATTAATAAAGAGCTGTAAGAGGTATGTTGGTAGCAAGGGAAGGAATCCATCAAGACCGATTTGATAAAGCAAGTGTCATTAGAATTAGGCCTTGGACGATGAGTCTGACTGGGGCCAGACCAGGGAGGATCCTATACATTTAGGCTAAGTTGCTAGGTAAGGACAAGGAAAGATCTGTATACTCATTGAATTGAGTAGATCAAGTCAACTGAAAAAGTTTTAGACAAACATCCCAGACCTGGGTTACATCACCAGGACTTGGCTGGAATACACTTGGTTTTGGAGGTTGCAAGTGGGTGAAAATTTGGCATGATATTTGGCCTGGTAATCAAGAGGCTACTATCAAGAAATGAGAGATGCTAGGTCAACTTTTAGCAGCAGGAAAGGACAACTAGTCAAGAGACACACATCTGCTTGGTATAGTTTATTAAGTATAGCAATAGGTAAAACTGCATACCAACAAATATGATCAGCATGGACTATGCCACCAAAATGTGTGCTTAACTCAAATGATAAGGGAGAGGAAGACTTACCAGGTAGTACTTTAATCACTGGATCAGCCTCTCTGGACTTCTTGGGAGAATGCACTGTTTGAGTCAATGCAAGCAGTATGCCTGGGGACCAGGAAAGCTTTCCCAACTAAAGTGGAAAAGGATAGAAAGTCTAAAAAATCAATCTCACAATGCATTTCCCTACTATAATAGAGAGGAAATAGTTGTCCATTTGAATTGATAATCTTTTTGCTGGACAGTCATTCTGTCCTGAATAATTGTCATTCCTGTATTGGAACCAATTATGAAACATTCTACGTGCTGGAAGCAATTATGAACCTACGCATTCATAGGAAGAACATAAATAAGGGAGGTGGTGAAAGGGAGGAGATAGGCTGGAGTAGAGGAGGTTTATTCTGCAATAATGGGGGCTCCTGGATGATTGGATATTGGCACAACTCCCTGCCCACTGGGGCATTGGAGACCTTGGAATGTATGCAGAAGCTAAGAAAATGTTACTTAAAGTACCTTCCTAAGACTTCTTGGATAGGATGTCTTGTTATGTAGATTTCTGAATCTCACTCTATTAAGTCAGATTATCTATGGGTAGAACTCTGGAATCTATATCTATAATAAATTCCCCCAGTGATTACTGTACATACTAAAGTCTGTAAACTAACAGCTGTTGTGTGACAGCAAGAGTATCTAGACAAGTGTTTCTTAAGTCCACCGTGCATTAGAACCTCCTGTAAGGTTTATTAAACTATGGATTGTTGAGCTCCAACCTCAGAGGTCTGATTCAATATGCCAGGTGAGACCAAGAATTTGCATTTCTCCCAACTTTCCAGGTGATACTGATACTGCTGGTCTGGAGGCCACAGTTTAAGAACTACTTACTAATGGTGAGAGTTAATTTGATGCCAGTAGTTCCAGGTGGTCTCCTTGACTTAGAACAAGACAGAACTTGGATGTACAGGAAGCAAGGTAAAGTCCTTTAGTGAAAAAATATCGGTAAAATCCAGGCAATATGGGCAGGCTCCAACCAAGCAAACTGGGTCCAGAAGAGAACTGCATAACCAAAGAAATCTTAGTGTGTTAGAAAACCAAAGCATGACCTTCTCTGGACCTAGCATTCTGGGGTCAAAGTCATAGGGCAGGGAAAAAAATGGAGCCATGGGCAAGGGTTGTCAGCTAAGGCAGCAAAACAGTGCCTTCTGCATATCTCCAAAGAGGCAAGTTACCAAAAGTGCAATATTTAAAGGTGCCAGGATGAAACAACCACAAAAACAAGTGGGAAGCTAGAGGACTCTTAACATTGTGGATGCCAAATGGGAGAACTTGAACAATCAGGAAGTAGGAAAATGATGAGGCAACAGAATAATGTGCAATAAAGAAGATGCAAGGTTATGCCTGGAAAGGTCAAGGATTCTAGCTATGGCATGGACATGAGTCATTGTGCATTTCCTGTGTCTTGCTAAGTCTTAATATAATAAAGTTGGGTTTAGGAACAAGCTAACAAAGAAAGAGTCAAATGGAAAGGAAACAGCTCAGTGAGCACATCTTATATGTCCAAAAAGTTAAAGGAGAAGTAAATAATAAAGTCCACTTCCCTAGGTTCACTAACCATTGGCTTGTCTGGGGGCAGGACTAAGGCTGAACTCAAAGAGTACCAGTGTCCACAAAGCAGAGTGCAGACAGAGAGACAAGGAAGGAAAGGCATTAAGGAGGGGATTTGTTTCTACCCATCAGGACTTTACAAGTTACAACTAACACAAATTTTTCAGTTGTGCTGTGTTATTAGTTTATTTAATTACACAAGTAATGTATAAATAAATTCTTGTAAACATTTAAAACAATAAAAATGTATTTAGGAAAAATACTAAAATTTCCCTTTTACCTGCTCATCCCTAGTGAGGTATGTATGTAAATACAGTACTTGGATGCACATGTTGGTTCTTTGGGGTTTCTTTCCCCTAGCAAAAATAAAATTATGCTCTATATATTGATATGCTACTTGAGTTTTTTGTTTGTTTCCTAGTTTTGTATTTTCTTACATGCCTGTACATCTTGGACATGTTTCCATATCCATATAGATTCTCTTATTTTTTCCTAATAGGCGCATAGTATTCCATAAGATGAATGTGCCTTTACTTAACATTTCTCCTTTTAATGGAAATTTTGGTCCTTTCCAGTTTTTCACTAGTATGAAGAAATGCTATGCTGTTAAAACCCTATTGCAACATTTCTTCAGAAAACATTGTAAAAATGAGTAAGGTTGCTGAGCTAGATATTTTGCTTGTCACTGAAGACACACTCTCCAACCTTTAGCACCCTGTTCCTTGCACAAGGAGACTTATCCATACGGACTGTAACCTCTAGTTTCTGGTCCACTTTTGCTACTGGGAGATGCTGACAAGAGATCGAAAGAATGAAGAACAGTGAAATTGAGGTATTTGTTTCTCCCAGCACTCTTCCTGCCAGCACATTCTTCTACCAAAATTTAGCTATATGCTTCTATCAAAAGCCAAAGCTCCTCGAGGGACGCCCTTCCTTATAGCTCCAAGTTCTATTCACCACTCCATCCTCTTGATCCCTCAGTCCTAGAGTGGTAATGGTTCCATGCTCCAGCAAACTTCAGATACTGTACTATCCCTTGTTGGTTTTCTTAAATGCATATT
>CM052552.1:46526341-46537502 GCA_028533065.1 Trachops cirrhosus
GGTTTACAGGAACAAATATAGAGGACACATGGACAAAAACTAGGGGGGTTGGAAATGGGATGGAGGAGGGGAGGGATGGGTGGGTGGGCTGGAATGGGAGTAAAGGATAGAAACTGTACTGAATAATGACTAAAATAAAAAAAATAAAAATAAAAGAACATCACTTTGCACAAAATAAATGAAGGGGAAGTTTTCATTGTAGATTGAGGATTCACTCATAATTGGCATCATCTTCAGAAAGTTTTGCAAAGAGTTATCATCAATCATAGTACTTAATTCCAACGGAGAGTGGTTGGCCCATTTATTACCTACATTAGTTAATTTAACCAAAGATTTCTCCATTAACCTTTGCTAAGAAGCCCAGGAGGAGCACTACTCAACCAGCATTTGAACACTTAATGGCATATTCTCCTTACTGGTTTTGTTCCTGTTATAAATTTGAACTAAGCATTGATTTATCAAAGGTCTTGAGGTAATTTTATACATACCAGAATATTCAAATAGATGAAAGTTCTGAGACACTGTGAAATAACAAAAGGCAGGTATCAACCATCTATTGCTGTGTGACAAACCACTCCAAAGCCTAGTGGCTTAAAACAGCAATAATCATTGATTTTCCTCTTGAATCTGCAAGTGTGAAGGGCTGGACAGGAACAGGGCCTCTCTGCATTATGCCACATCAGCTGGACCAGCTCAGCTGGGGGCTGGAAAATTCACTTTCAAAATGGTTTGCTAACATGTCTGGTAACTTGGTGCTGGCTGTCATCTGAGAGTTCAACTGGGGCTTCAGACCAAAGGACTCAGATCCTTTCCATGGTAGGCCTCTCCACAGGATGCTTGGGTTCCTTATGGCATGGTAGCTGGGTTTCAACCATGAAATGAACATCCAAGACTCAAAAAGTAGAGGTGCCAATTTTTTAAATCTTCACCCAAGGATATGTTTAGTGATTTCAGAGAGAGAGGGAGAGAGAGAGAAATATCAATGTAAGACAAAAACATCAACTGGTTGCCTCCCAAATGTGCCCAGACCAAGGCTCAAACCTGCCACCTAGGTATGTGACATGACCGAGAATTGAACCCACAAACTTTTGGTGCATGGGATGATGCTCCAATCAACTGAACAATCTGACCATAGCAGAAGTGTCAATATCGTAGTCTGGGTCTGGAAACTGACACATCATCACTTCCAGTATATTTTATTGAACAATCAGTCCCAAAGCCCAAATTCAAGAAGAGGGAACATAGGCCACTACCATTTAATGGGAGGACAGTTCAAGAATGTGTGGGTTATGTTTTATAATCACCACACAATGGTAGTCACAGAATGTCAAATATATAACAGCTCTTATTCTATATCCTTTTTGGACAGATGAGAAAAACAGTTCAGACAGGTAGGCATTTTCCAAGACCACACAGCAAGATAGTGACAGCCAAGCCCAGAACCCAGATCTTAATCCTGGCTTTGATCATCACACTGAAAAACAGAGCACTCTACTCAAATTGCTTCAGAAATTCTATGGACAAAGCAGTCCATAGAATGTTTGAAGATAATTCTTTAAGAAATTACATCTAGTTGCAAATGGATAAATCCCTCAAAAGTACACAGACATTTAGCACTATTATAGGGCATTGACATGGTAATATATTATAATAATGTAATCATATAATGGCCATAAAAAGATAATGATACATTAATCAACCTTCACTTGCCATTATAGTGGTACATGGAAGACAGTAATAAGCAAAACAAACAAACAAAAACACAAACAAAAAAAACCAGTCTTGCTCTCCCAAAGTGTATAAATTAATAGAAGCTACAGACAGCTATACTAAAATAAAGCTCGATTTGTTATGATGAGTGAAGTTTATATCATTATGAAAGCACATAGAAGGAGAAACTAAAACTTTGGAAGGTCTAGATATTCTTCCCAAATGATAAGATGTTTAAACTCAAACCAGAATGATAAGTAAGGGTTATTCAAGACAGATTAGAATATTTCAGTCAGAGGAAACAACATGTAGAAAGAAACCTAAATGCACATCTCTAAATGAGTGGATCAAAAAGTGGTGGCACATTTACACAGTGGAATACTACACAGTAGAAACAAAGAAGAAGCTCCTACCCTTCACGAGAGCATGAATAGATCTGGAGAGCATTATGCTAAGTGAAATAAGCCAGACAGTGAAAGAAAAATACCATATAATTTCACCTATAAGTGGAACCTGATCAACAAAACAAATAAGCTAGCAAAATATAAACAGAAACATGGAATAAAGAACAGACTGATAGTAATTAGAAGGGAGGGGGAAATGGGATAACAGGGGAAAGAAGGAGAAGGGTCATCAGGGAACATGTATAAAGGAACCATGGACAAAGCCAAAGAGGGGAAGGATTGAGAGTAGGAAGTGGGTGTGAGTGGGGCGTGGGGAAGGGGATAGGGAAAATGGAGACAACTGTAGTTGAACAACAATAAAAAATAAATAAATAAAAGACATAGAGAATAAGATACTAAATTGTTTAAGAGACTGAATAGATTCACACTATCACAGTGTCTAGCAAATAATAGATTGTCAATAAATAGTAGTTGAATAAAAAAATACACATGATTCCTTGACGATGTCAAATCACTAAGGAATAACTGATCTCCCTTAGTTGTTTCTCAGAACTGACTTAGCAACAGAGATCATTGGTAAAGGAAAAAAACAGGAAAATATGGTTAAACCACCCACATGGTGGCCATACCATACCATATGTTGTCTGGTGGTCATGGATCAGGGACAGCCTAAGAAACCTTGCTTTTCTTACTGTTTCCACCAAAGTTTAGGCTATTTATTTTTCTCTTTAAATGCTCAATGCATCCTGGAAAGGCTGTGGACAAACACTTTTGGTGCAATTATGCAATCTTTGTTGTCAGAATGTAATAAATGTTTCTCCTTTCTATAGTAATTGCTAATTATAAAGTAGTTGATATAGTTATCCAATGGCTTTAATTTTCTTTAACAGTCCCTATCTTTTCTGAACCCTGCAAGAGTGGTTCTCAGGGATCTCAGTTAACATTCCAGTCCCCCCCAGGGATTTACCCATGATTACTACTAAAAACATTTAATAAACATCTATTTGACCTCAAGAAGAAACATTTCTCCATTGAGCAGCAAACACTTCCTCCACCCCACTCACATATACTGTTCACTTCTCATATTAGCTCTTTAATTCCTGTCTACAAATATTTGAATCAATTAAGTGCAAGATGCTGAACTAAGTACCTTGGGGGTCCTAAGGATGAATAAGACAGATTGTAAACTCCATAAAGGTAAGTGCTCTTGAGAAATAAAATATGTATCAAATAATACATTATAACACATGGCAGAGTGTGGTGCATGCTCTAAGAAAAATGTCATATGACAGTGGAAAAATTTTATTTTCTGGCAAGAAGAATCCAGTAGGACTATAGTGGAAGCAACACCTGAACTGAAACTTAAAGTGTAAGTAGATAAAATTATATTAAAGGTTTTCATATGAATGGATAATCACCTGATCGAATACTCATTATATCCCTCTATTTTTTTCTGGAGAGTTCAGGGAAATGAGCACTGAACTGCCTCAACCATGTGGTAAATAGATGTTCTTCACCAATATTTGTTGTTCGTCCCTATAGAAGGATTGTACTTCTCCATTCCATTGAACCTATGTATGGTCAAGTCACTTGCCTTGATCAATGAGCAGAAATATCAGTTCTGGGTGGAGGCTTTATAGGTCAGTGTCTTACTTACCAGATTCCCTTTTCCATCTTCCATACCTCTGGCAATGTTCCAGATGAAAGATGCTCTGCCACCCTGGTCCCAAAAAGAAGGTAGTGTGGAACAGAACCACAGTCAAACTACCATGAATATATATATTGCATGACTAAGAAACAAACTTTTCTTGTAAGACACTAAAATTTTAGGGTTATTTTTTATGACAGCAAACACCAAACTTGTCCAGTTAGCTCAATGCCAAAAAGTAATATAATGCTCAAAAATGGGGTAGCAAGATATTATTTGTTCACTTGTTCCATGAATTTTATGAATTACTTTACATAAATAATTTTACTGAATTCTCACAATTTCACAATGCATAAATCATCACTCCCTTTACACGGATGTAGAAATGCAGAGTGGTTCAGAAATTTACCCCAGGTCACAGCAGGTAAGAATCATCGCTGGGATTCTTTCTCATCTTGTGTTGTGTAACAATAAGTCTGATCCTTTTATAGTGATACACTGCCTACCAAGTCACAAAGATATCACATCTTTAACTTTCCTGACAAACTATGTCCCTTATTTTGAAGTTCGTGCTTATGTTACCTAAGCCTGGACTTTCTAAACATTGGATGAAACCCTTGATAGCAGCTCTGTTATTTGATATGTGTTGGAAACATGGACAAACCAATGATAAATAACTTCATTTAAATCAAGGAAATAAGTTAACCTCAGAAACTATTTAAATCCATTTTGCCCCATCAAACCTGACAGCTAGTTACTCAACTTGGATTCTAGGTGCTTTTCTTTCTTTGTGATCACTGATAAAGTCATAGGGTTAGACTTTCATAGGACAATAAAAGAATAAAAGAAGATGATATAGTTCAATAGAAACAGAGTGGTCCCCAAGACTTGCCCTCATCTCTGTGAATCTCTCAGAAACAAAAGACTGTGATTATCTCAATCACCCTGATTTTACAGGCTGGGAATTTTGCTGTGAAAACCAGAATTTTGCAATCAATGGAACCTAGTATCATCAAGATACATATTAGGCAAATAGTCAATGGACCCAGAAGATTGGTCAGCAGGAAAAGAGTTGCATTGTTGGAGACATGTGCTGAGACTGGAGCAGAAAGAAAAGAAAAGCTTTAAATAAAAACTCCTATACATCAGTTTGGCAACCTGATAACTTCTTTTTTCCTATTATCCACCTCGTTTTCATTCTGATACACTTTCTCCTCTTGACTCTTTCCTGCCATGGGTATGGCTACCTATGAATGGTGGTCACTGAGAGAGAAATTTATATTTTTATTTTTTAAGCATCTAGTACATTTTTATGTTGAATTTTACTTTCAAATTTTACATAAAATCATTTCTTAGGTATAGTTATCTCAGTCATAATGTTAGGGCTTTTAGCTGACATTTGGAAATAGTTCTCATTTTTATAGTTTAGTTAGCAGTTTGTATGTTTCTGCATGTATATATCTGTGCCACACAAAAAGCACAGAAACAAAGAGGAGAAAAGAAGATATAAGTGAAATGGCATACAAATTAGTCACAGACTATAAAGTCTTGGGTCTGACAGCTATGTTATTGATGGAGAGTCAAGTGAATGGCAGAGAGTGGTTGGCAAGACAACCCATCAACCAAGCTGAGCAAGTGATAATGTAAAAATAAGAGGCTAAATGGACCAATGTGTTGGTAAGCAAAGTACATGGTTTTACTAGAACTTTCCTTTCAATAATTTCAATTAAATGACTTCCTAACACATTTTAAAATTGAACACTGAGATTCCTTGCCTTGAGCAAGACATTAAATAAAGCTGAGAGCAGGCTGACAGCTCTGGGGTAAGGATGGTTGGAGAAGGAGGGATCAAGCAAAAAAGGAAAAAGTACTCATGACCATGGACAACAGTGTGGTGATAGTGGGAGAAGCAAAGAGAGGTGGAAGAAGGTAAAGGGGGACAAATGATAATTGAAAAAAATACAATAAAAATAAATAGAATTTTTTAAAAAGCTGATCATGGATCCAAGATGGCTGCAGAGTAACTGGAAGCTCCATCCTCTTGTTCCCAGAGTTGGACAGGTCTTGCAGCTAAACCACAGAACAACGAACTAAAAAATCCAGCAGAGAGTGAGTGACAGCATGTGTGAATGAGTGCATATGCAGACAAGAGCATGGGGAGTGTGCATGAGTGGGCAAGAACCTGTCTGCCTGCAGGGCACTCAGGAGCAATTGACCTAGGCTCTCCTAGCAGAGCAACTGCCTCCGAAACCCACCCAACCTGCCATTGCTGGCTGCACAGATTCAGGGCAGCTGTGGAGCAGCTCAGAAACCATGAGCCCCAGGAGCGGAGAGAGATGGCCAGGGAGGTACTTGTTGCAGAAACAGTGCAGCAGGAGTAGTCCTGCCTGAGGCTGAGAACAACTGGAGGGAGCAGCAAGTGCACCCCACCACTGCCCCATGTTTATAGTATCACTGCAAGACTCTTCCCAGTGCCATCCATGAGAGATCCAAAGTGAAACTCTATCTAAACCTGTCAGAGGCCCTGACAAAACAGACTGTGGCCAGCCCTGACCAAGAGAGGCTTAATGATTTGGGGGGGAGGGGGAACTCATGAAGAATAGGCCTCCCAGGGCTCAGTGCTGCACCATGGGGCACACAAAGAAACTCTCTTGAAAGAGCAGCTGAGGTGAAACTCCAGACTCCAGTCCTCATATGCACGTGCATATGTGCACAGTGGCCCTGTAAACAAAGACCTCAGAGGGATAGAGTCATGCTGGAGGGATTGTGGGATCCAACACAGCATGGCTGGTGAGCTGTGGAATGTACAGAGTGGAGATTTGTGACCCAAGTCTCTAGCAAGAGAGTGTCAGGCTGGGGACTAGATGGCCAGGAGCTGAATTCCTGATATTTGCAGCCAGGCAGGCCCCCTCACAGAAAGGCAAGCCCAACACCCACCTGCAGGATTACATGCTCTGCAGATCAGTGAGGCCAGGCTGAGGAGCTGCTTCCTGAGTACATTTCTGCAGCGGAAAGAAGAAAAAGCTCTAAAAGGGCCCTTTACCAGATAGTAAGAGCTGCATTGTTCCTCAGGATCAGAGCTGAGAGATTAGAGACAGGTGCAACAAGGAGTGTTCAGGATCCTTCCAGCCTTGGCACCTAGACAGAGCTGCTGTCTGCACCAAGCAGGAAAGAGCTGTCCCTTTTATACAGATTGGCCTCTCACAGGAAATGGTCAGCTAATTCACCAGAAACCATACATTATTGGAAAACATCTGGGGCAAACCAAGATGTGCGGTGAGGGGATGGGGAAACATTCCCACCATCTTCCATGAAGATGGAACAGTTTCCCCCAGGGGTGACACAGAATACCCACCCTCCCAATTGCAGCAAGGACCCCCTCTGGAGGGAGGTGGAGAAGATACTGGTAGTCTTCTCAGGTCATTAAATGAACCACTTCTGGGCCCAGGACTGATGGAAAGCTGTCAGGGCAGAACAGCATGGACCAGCCAAATCTGAAGTGAACAGCCACAGACTGTGGATTGTTTGTAGTCTCAAACAGGCTGCCTAGGGCCAGACTAGGACACCAGCTGACATCACCAGGGATGGATCCTGAAATAGAAGACAGTGGTAAACACTGGATTCTACGGAAATGAATTCCAATGTAGTCTTCCTCATGATTTGTGTTATTTCCTCACCTGCATAGTTTTTTTAACATTTCTTTTTCTTCAAGTTTGTGCTTATTGTTTCACTACATTTTATATTTTAGTTTACTTCAAATCTCATATTTTTCTCTTTCATTCTTACTCCATTTTACCTTCTTCCTTCCTTTCTTTATTGTTGCTTTAAATTTTTTTTCTCTTGCTATGACTTATTTCTATTCCACACTCTTACTATTTTCCCCCTCCAGTCCCTCAAAACCAGTTTTCTCATTATTAGTCATCACACATTCTTTTCCCCATTCTTAAAATGACCTTATTCTCTCTTTACCTTTATGAATCTTTGCTCATTGGTTGTTGATATGGTTGTTGTTTTTGCATTTATTCAATTTTATCTCTAGACCTTCACTATTTTTGTATTTCAAACCTCAAGTTTTAATGCTCCCTTCTCCTGCCCCATTTTGCTTACCTCCTGCTCTGCCTTCTTTTCTTTTACATTTTAATTTTTCCCATTTATAGCCTAGTTTTCATTCCTCATTCTTAGTATTCCTTCTCCCTCTATCCTCTCAAAATCACTTTTCTTACCTCTTGATATCTCACAAGCTTGTTCTTTTTTTTTTCCTATTCCCATTCCACCTATATTAATCTTTGCTTATTTGTTGTTGATACTGCTGTGGAGAATCTTTCTCTCCAATTTGGTCCTTATTTTTTCTACTATATTTTTTTCAAATTTTTGTTTAAACCTAATACTATACTCTCTCCTTTTCTTACTTAATTCTTCCTTCTTCCCTCCCTTTTTTATTTGCAATGTAAATTTTCTTCCATTTCTTTCTTTTCCCTGTTTCTACTCCCTACTCTTATTATATCTCCTCCCTCAACCATCTCAAAGTCATTTTTCTTTTACTTAGTAATCTCATATTCATTTTTCCTTTCTCATAATAGTCTCAATCTCTTTACACCTTAATTAATATTGGCTCACTTGCTGTTGACAGTGTGGCTGTGGGTGGGGGTTATTTTTATGGATGTGGGCTTGTATCCTTGGTTGTTTGGCTTCAGTCTGGCAGCACCTGTACAACAGTATACAAGACATGGTGGGTGGTGTGACTCTCAACCAGCCAGCCAGGGGTAAGTACCCACCAAAGAATGACCTAACAACAAACAAAACTCAATTATAACCAGAGATCCCACATAAATGGCATAAAGTATATCCCAAGAGCATCCAGCTCAAGAGATCAAGGAGAATGCACCACTGATTCCCACAGGTCTTCTACCACAGAAGGCCACACCATGAAGACAGGGAGCCAAAGCAGATCCACCTAATATTCAGAAAAAAAACAAGAAGAGTGACCTAAAATGAGGAGACAAAGAAACAACCCTCAATCAAAAAGGAAAGGAGGAATCCCCGGAAACAGTGTTAAATGAAATTGAGGCAAGAAAACTATTAGGCATTGAGTTAAAAATAATGGTTATAAGGGTGCTCAAGGAGCTCAGAGATAACTACAAGGAACTCCAGGGAAACTACAAGGAACTTACTGCAAACTACACCAACATGAAAAAGGACTTAGAAAATATCAATAAGAAAATGCAGAATACAATATCTGAAATGACAAAAACAATAGAAGGAATTAAAAACAGGATAGATGAAGCACAGGATCAATCAGTGAACTGAAAGAACAGGTAGAAAAAATTCCAAGACAGAGCAGCAAAATGAAAAAAGACTCAAAAAAGAACAAAGAGGGGTTAAGGAAGCATGAAGCATAATAATATTCACATCATAGGGACACCAGAAGGAAAAAAAAAAGAGGAGTAAGGGATAGAAACTCAGTTTGAAAAAATAATCAGAGAAAAATTCCCTAACTTGATAAGGAAAAGAGTCATGCAAGTTCAGGAAGCAAAGAGATTCCCAATCAAGATGAACCCAAAGAGGCCCACTCTGAGACACTTTGTAATTAAAATGGCAAAATTTAAAATCAAAGAGAGAATCATAAAGGCAGCAAGGGAGAAACAAGTAGTGACGTACAAGGGAGCTCTGATAAGGCTATCAGCTGATTTCTCAACAGAAACATTACAAGTCAGAAGAGGATGGCAAGAAATATTTCAAAAAATGAAAAGCAATGGCCTGTAACCAAGACTATTCTACGCAGCAAAGCACTCATTTAAAATACAGAGTTTCCTGACCAAAAAAAAAAAAAAAGAGTAAAAGAATACATCTCCACCAAACCAAAATTGCAAGAGATGCTAAAGAGACTTCTTTAAAAAGAGACAGAGAGAGAGAGCAGAACATGGGTACAAAGGGAAAAAGACATGAATAAGTACCTATCAATAATAACCTTAAATGTAAATGGATTAAATGACCCAATCAAAAGACTTAGAGTAGCTGAGTAGTTAAGAAAACGTGACTGGCACATATGCTGCCTACAAGAGACCCACCTCAGAACAAAAGACCTACACAGACTGAAAGCAAAGGGACAGAAAAAAATATTCCAAGCAAGTGAACAGGGGGAAAAAGCTGGGATAGCAATACTTATATATGAGAAAATAGACTTCAAAACAAAGTTCATAAAAGAGACTCAGAAGGACACTTCATAATACTCAAGGGCAGAATCCATCAAGAAGACATAAACATTATAAACATATATGCACCCAACATAGGATCACCCAAATATAAGAGGAAAATCTTGGAGGACTTCAAGAAAGATATAGACAGCAACATACTTATACCAGGGGATTTTAACACCTCACTGTTAAAAATGGACAGATCTTCCAAATAAAATATCAACAAGGATATTGTGGCATTGAACAATGTCCTAGATCAAATGAACTTAACTGATATATATAGAAGCTTTCATCCCAAAGAAGCAAAATACACATTATTTTCAAATGCACATGGAAGATTTTCAAATATAGACCACGTGGTAAGACACAAAATAAGCCTCAACAAATTCAAGAAAGTTGAAATCATATCAAGCATCTTCTTGGATCACGATGGCTTGAAACTAGAAACCAACCTCAGGGAAAGAACTGAAAAACATTCAAATACATATAGACTGAATAACATGCTATTAAATAATGAATAGGTTAACAATGATATCAAGGAAGAAATAAAAAAAGTTTCTGCAAACAAATGAAAATGACACAGAAGAGCACAAAGCCTTTGGGACACAGTGAAGGCAGTCCTGAGAAGGACATTCATAGCAATACAGGCCTACCTTAAAAAGATAGAAAAATCTCAAATAACCAACCTAACCCTGTATCTACAAGAACTGGAGGAACAACAACAAGCACAACTTAGAGAGAGTAAAAGAAAGGAAATAATCAAGATCAGAGCAGAATTAAAAGACATAGAGACTGAAAAAAATTCAAAGGGTCGATAAATCCAGGAGCTGGTTCTATAAAAAGATAAACAAAATTGACAAGCCTTTAACCAGACTCATCAAGAAAAATAGAGAGAAGATCCAAATAAATACAATCAGAAATGAGGGTAGAAATAACAAAAGATACCACAGATAAAAAAAGGATTGTAAGAAATTACTATTAACAACTATGTGGCAAGAAATGGGACAATCTAGGGAAAATGAATAAATTTGTAACCATATACAGTCTTCCAAAACTAAATCAGGAAGGCACAGAAAGTCTGAATAGACTGATAACAGCTAGAGAAATTGAAGCAGTAATAAAAAAATGCATGGCAAACAAAAGCCCTGGACCAGATGGTTTCACAGGCAAAATTTACAAAACATTTTAAGAAGAGTTAACTCCTA
>CM052552.1:46544331-46575896 GCA_028533065.1 Trachops cirrhosus
GTGGGGAAAAGGAGGGGAAGAATTGTGGGGGGAAGGTACAGAGAATAAGAAGCATAATTGGTAGGCATAAAATAGGGAGAGGTTAAGAATGGTATAGGAAACAGAAGACTCAAAGAACTTATATGTACAACCCATGGATATGAACTAAGGGCGGGGGAATGCTGGAGGGTTGGGGGTGCACAGTGGAGGGGGACAAAGGGGGAAAATTGGGAAAACTGTAATAGCATAATCAATAAAATATACTTAAAAAAGAAAGAATAGTACAGGAAATAGAGAAGTCAAAGAACTTATATATACAACCCATGAACATGAACGAAGGGGGGGATGCTGGAGGGTGGAAGTGCAGGTAGGAGGTGGATAAAGGGGAAAAATTATGAAAACTATAATAGCATAATCTATAAATATACCTAAAATAAAAATAGATAAAAAATAAACACTAAAAAAGTCTACCTTGTTGTTCTATTTGTTACATGTTAGTTCGTACAACAAATTCATTTCAAAGTTTGAAAAAAAAAAGAATAAAATAGTAATTGGAGAAGCCAAATGACTTATATGTACAACCCATGGACATGAGTTAAGGAGGGGGGATGTTGGAGGGATAAAGGTGCAGGGCAGAGGGGGATTAAGGGGATAAAAAATGGGACAATTCTAATAGCATAATCAATAAAATATACTTTAAAAATAAATAAAAAGGAAGCCCCAGAAATATAAAAGCTGTCTTAGTCAATTCAGGCTTCTACAACAAATTACCACAGACTGAGTGACTTATACACAACAGAAATTTATTTCTCACAATTGTGAAGACTGAAAGTCAAAGATTAGTGTGCCTACATGGTTGGATTCTGATGAGAGCCCTCTTCTTAGCTACAAGATACACACTTCTCCTTAAATCCTCACATAGTGGAAAGAAAGGGCAAAAGCTTTCTCTAGGACAATAATCTTATTTATATGGCACTAATCGTATTTATAAGGGATCCATCTTCATGACCTATAATCCCCTCCCTAAGTCCCCATCTCCAAATACCTACACACTGTGTGTTAAGATTTAAATATATGAATTGGTGGAGGGGACACAAGCACCCAGTACATTGCAAAGGCCTTAAGAATATAGGTGACAAATACATCCAAAGTGCCTTCCTTAATGCAAGTAGTAGCTAGTTTAATGGATTCAGAAGCCACCATAATTTCTATTTTTTTAAACTAAGGAAACTGCAAGGATATTTGAGGGAAGGGAGGGAGGGAGGGAGGGAGGGGAAATAGGATATGGAGGAAGGAAGCAAAGAAGAAAATAAAAATGAAAGAAAAGTATGAAAGTAGAGAGGAAAGGTGGGAGTAAAGACCTTAAGTTAAAATTGTCTTTGCCCTAAATCTGATTTTTATATTTGATGAGACTGTTCTCATCATAATTAAATGTCCTCAATATGTTATATATCAAGATCAAAACATGAGTCTCTGGTCAAGAGCAGACAAGGATCAGCTGATTTAAGACTGGGTATAAATATCAGTGGAGATTAAACCATGCCAATATTTTTATTAGCATTGTTATGGTTTTTGTCAGTAGTCTAGGTAGAAATTTATATATGTTTTGAGTTGTCTACCTCCACTACATTTTTCCCATAAGCTAGTTATATCGTGTGATTTTGTAGCATAAGAGGTTTTTCAGAAATGCATATGTTGTGTTATAGCAGGAGCCTGAATAAATACATACATATGAAAGTTCAGTCCTGTATAATAATTAAAACTCAAAATTTAATTTAAAGATAAATATTTCCAACCAGCCAGGACCTTTAGAGATGATAAGACTGTGTTCTGAGAATAGTACATGATCCTTCTACTTTCTTTCTCTACCTAATACTTCCAACCTCCTACTCCCACCTGCCCTGCCTCTTCTGTGATTCTAATGGAGTCAAAGAGAGAAGAGAGAGTTAAAGATGACTTAACATTCATTGAGTATGGCAGACACTTGAAGTTGGCTTTCTCTTTTAGGATTTGAAGAGGATTCCCCCTGAGGCATTTATGTGAGGAAAATGTTGGCCCTTTTGCTCTGCCAGGCTGTTTACTTCTTGGCTTTTTTTTTGTGTGTGTGTGTGCCCACTTTACATGGATCTCACTTCTTTGGTATCCCTTTGTCCCTGATGTTCCTCGAGGACAGAGCTGTGTAAAGCTCCAAGCTGGTTCTCTTCTACATGTGGTTCCATCTCATCCACAGAACTACTCATACCTTTGGACCCAGCAAACTCTAGGAACAGAGTCCACTCTCAGTGCAGGAGCACCCACAACTTTACTCCACCACCAGAGCAAGTTTTTAACTCTTCACACAATCTGTAGGCTTCCTGGAAGGGGCCAAATATCAGTTCACAGAGTCCCATCAGCTGTGGGAACATACCAAATTCTCAAAGACATCTCTTCTGGGAGTTGAGATGAAGGAAGAACCTTCATCTCAACCTTATACAAAACCTCTGCCTTGGAAGGAGTTAAGAGTGACACAGCCAGCTCCTGCCAGAAAATTTTGTTCACAAAATCTCCAGCAACTTCTCACTGCTATATACAGCCTCTATGAAAGTAAAGGGCTTAAAACAGTTTCATAAGCAACCCTGGTATTTTGACTTTGAAATCTTTTCATGGCGTTGTCTTTGGAATACAGGACTTATTGTCTTCGTTCTTCAACCACAACTAAGACAAGTATCCTATTTTAAAGTAGGGCACACACTTAAATACTTTAACATACATACGCAAGCATATTCACACAGAAATGTTTGTAGTTTCCTATGATAAATAGTCTACTTTTCCATCAGTACACCAACACTGCTCTGTCTTAATTAGTCTTGTGTGTGGATGCTATATATAATGTAATTCTATTATATATCATATATATGTGTATATATGTTTCATATATATATATGAAAGATGGTAAGGCAAGTTCTTTTATTTTGATTTTAGTTTTCTTTTTTCAAAATTGTCTTGGTGTTCTTGGCTTTTTACTATCCTGTGTCAGTGTTAAGATTATCATATCAAAACACACACACAAAAAAAAACTGTTGAAATTTTTATTGAAATAACATCCACAAACATGTAGGGCTCTCCACCTGGTTTTCTACATTAAGTTGTTTATATGTTTTATTAAATTTTTCATAGGTAAAGGTTTCTTGCTCTAGAGAATAGGATTCTTAAAATTACATTTTCTAATTAGTTGTTGCTGATGTATTGAAACATTGTTGACTTTTAAATTTTAATTTTTCCCACTAACTTTGAAATTTCTTTTTTCTTCCTTTTTTTAAATTCAAATACAGTTGTTCAAGTACAGCTGTCTCCATTTTCCCACCACCACTTTCCCCCTCCCCACCCCACCCCACCTCTCACCCTCAATCTTACCCCTCTTAGGCTTTGTCCATGTGTCCTTTATACATGTTCCTTGACAACACTTCTCTCTTTTCCCTCCATTATTCCCTCCCACATCCCCTCTGGTTACTGTCAGTTTGTTCTTTATTTCTATGTCTCTGGTTCTATTTTGCTTGCTTGTTTGTTTTGTTGATTAGGTTCCACTTATAGGTGAGATCATATGCTATTTTGAAATTTCTTATTAGGTCTAACAGCTCACTGAGTCTCTTGAATTTTCTATGTAAGCAATTAGATTGTCTGAAAATAATGACAAGTTAACATCTTCCTTCTCATTCATAAAGCCATATTACACTTCCTGGTCTCTTGCATTGCTTATAACCTCTAATACCATGTTAAATCCAGTGAAAATGGGCAATAGTATCTTATCACTAAATATTGAAAGATCACATGCATCACTATTGACTGTGATATTTGCTGTGGATTTTTAAACTTGCATTCAGAGATTGCCCTTCTTCCAGATTACTCATTGTGAATGGCCTTCAAGATAGATAGTCAGGAGTTCTACTCAGCAACAAAATTGCACCTGGATTACTGCTCAGGGAAACAGAGGCAGTTATTTGACTTCCTTTAGGTGTCTTAGCAAGTCTCTGGCAGAGGCAGTGTTGGATCATTCCTTTACTGTGCTTGCTTTGATCAGCTACATCTGAAATGCTTTACCTACTCATCTGCCCCATTTTTGCATTGTTTTGGAATTTTAACTCAGTTCATTTACCTTTTCTTTCCAAATAGATTATAATATCCTGGAGGATAAAGGCTAAATAGTCCCTTTCTTTCATCTCTTATCAACTTGTTGAATATAAGCTCTATGAAGGAAGGAACTTTGTCTCTTTTATCATTGCTGTTTCCCCAGTGCCTAGTACAGTGTCAAACACTGTAGGCACTAAATATTTTTTAATGAATGTGTGAGCTTCATGTTCCTCCAACCCCTCACAGACTTCAGCCCAAGTCTGGCAACTTGCTGTGTGCACTGAATGTTTTAAAAACTGTTGATGGAAAGAATGAGCCATTCCAGTCCCCACTCTTTCATTTTGATACCACCATTCTTTCACCTGGACATCTCTAGTTCTAAACAGCTTAAGTAAAGCTTGATGTTGATGTTTTTGTCAATGTCAGAAAAAAATGTTTGACAGGTGTGGATTATATCCTCATGAATTTCAGAATAGATGACACCCTTTTTGATAAATGCATATGATTCTGCAGCTGAGGTAAAATGAAAATGGGGCCAAATTACAGTTTGCTACCTAAGACAATAATCAATCTTTTATCATGCTAATCGTCTGGCATGAGACTGAAAAACCACATGAAGACAGGAAACAGGAAAGTCCTCAACACTGGCTTTCTGAGGGAGTCAACATAATTTGGTTAACTAGACACATTTATCTATGAATGAATTATAGCTAAGTGTGAACCTAATAATTCACTTAAAAATATGTCAAAGCTTTCCAGAATTGATTACCACCATAACACTGAATAAGGTTACCATTAGGGTATATTTTTAAATGTCAAACAATATTTTGCTCCTCTTACAGTTCTGCTCTCTGCCCCTTAACTGGAAATACTAACTACCTACAGGTTTCTCATTCCCCCATAATGGTCTATCCACATTTGTTTTTTAAATTACATCATTGGGTAGAAATACATGAAAATATGACAACAAAGTCCTAGTTCTGCCTTCTATGCAGTGAGAGAGGGGAAATATCTTGTTTTCATGCCTTCATGTGCCACTGCCAATTTCAAGTGCTCTCTCTTTCTGCTGCATGAACTCAGTTACCTGTTTGCTGGCCCCTTTGATTAGAGGCAGAAAGCATTCCCCCTGATGTCATCACAGCCCTGATGAACAGTTGTGTGATCTGAATCCATGAGGTCATTCATCAGCCTCCCTTGATCCCTAAATATACTTGTATGTGTAGAATCTAGATTCCCAACTGTCCTAGTTTGGATTCCTCAAGATGCAAACTCCAAGTTAAGGACTTGAGTGCAAGTAGTTTTTTTTTTCCTTTGGAAGTAATCCTAGAAAACACCAGAAAGGGCATGGGGAAGTAAGACGGAAAAGGAAAAGAAGCCAATGAAAAGGGCATTATCATAAGGTTACCAGAGGGAGAAATATGAGCTCAATCCCACTGGGTACTCTGGGAACTAATGTAGAACACACACCTCACCCTTATACCATTCAAGATGCAAAGAAGCTGAGATATTTGCTCAGCCATTCTCATCAGCCATTGATTAAAGGCTACTTCCAGGTAGCAGTAACGTCCTGCAACTTCTGACCTGTTATAGGCAAGGGCAGAAATGACACAAGTAGCCAGAGAAAGCTTTCAGATGGAATTTCTGGCATTTGAAATTAGGCCAGAATGGAACTAAACACTTAAGCCTGAGGAGATACATGTGGGACCCCGATATGATCTACTACCTCAACCAATCAGGGATAATTTGGTGACTCTGTATCTAGGTAGAAGCCTTCTGATCAACCTTTATAGAGGAAGAGAAACTTTGACACAAATCCTCACACAAAATTCTAACCATTTCAACAACACTCCAGTTATTCCATGCCAAAGCACTAAATGCAAATATTCATTCCACTACACCAACTCCCTGTCTTCACAATGGCAATGTTTGAAGTTTGCAGTAGAGATTAAATTCAGAGTGAAAGTGTTCAGTATTCAAATATGCTTCTTTCTCCAGAAAAAAAGTATATATAGATAATAATTTATTAGAGCTAAGCAAATAGTTTTGTGTGTGCAAATATTCTTATTTTAGGAATAAGGGAACTATAAATCCTAAAGCAATTATCTTTAGGAAAGCAGCAAAGTAATAGAAGAAAGAGTATTGTCTTGCCTTTAATGAGTTTTTGTAATATCAAAATAAATCATTACTGACTGAGCTGAGAGGTAATTTCAATATTAAAAACAGATCAGTATAACAGTTAAGTTATCAGAGATGAAATCAACCTAAACATAAAAACTCTTTTCCAATAAATCAAGGTAGTTTTGCCCCTTCAGTAGCAGACTAAATTCCAACTAAATTTTCAAGTCTTAAATGTATCTCTTGAAGTCTTGGGTGACATTTTGACCAAATGTCCATGACCAGGGACAGGGAAACTGAATTTGGCACGAATAAAAGACTGAATGGATAGTATATAGTGAATTCCAAACAATGATGGGAGAGTGGTTCAACCAGAAGTCATAAAAACACAGAAAGAAACCATGTCAGAATTTTAACAGCAACATTTTGGAAGAACCTTTTTTTACATTGGCTTGGGTTCTCCTCCAAAAAGAAAAATCTCTATATATTTTTGTCCTGAACTGTTTTCAAAGTGTTTATTTTTAAATCTGATTGGTGTCAAGGAACATATATAAAGGACACATGGACAAAGCCAAAGAAGGTAGGATCAAGGGTGGGAGGCAGGGATGGGTGGAGTGGGCAGGAATGGTGGGGGTAAAATGGAGGTGATTGTATTTGAACAACAATAAAAAAATATTTAAAAAGTCTGATTGAGCCCTGACTGGTGTGGCTCAGTGGATTGAGTGCCAGCCTTCGAACCAAAGGGTCGCTGGTTTGACTCCCAGTCAGGGCACATGTCTGGGTTGCAGGCCAGGATCCCAGTGTTGGGGGGGGCACACTAGAGGCAACCACACATGGATGTGTCTCTCCCTTTCTCCCTCCCTTCCCCTCTCTCTAAAAAATAAATAAATAACATCTTTTTAAAAATATGATTGAATCTCTGAAAAGTTCTGTAAGATAAAAACAGACGTGATATTACTATTTTATAGATCTTGCCAGTGTGGCTCAGTAGGTTGGAGTGTTGTCCCATCTTATATACCATAAGGTTGGGAATTTGATTTCTGGTCAGGGCACATACCTAAGTTGCAGGTTCACTTCCCAGTTGGGGAATATATGGGAAGCAATCAATTGATGTTTCTCTCTCCCATCTCCCCCACCCCTCTCTTTCTCATCAATAAACAAAAAAAATCACCATGTTATAGATGAAGAATCTGAGACATGGAAAGGCTCAAGTGCCTGCACTGAGATATCACTATAGTAACAGAGCATGAATGTCACCTCACTCAGCCATTGTATGAGGATCCTTCTGAATAAAAAAGAAAACTTATATTTAAAGCTCAGGCACAAAAATACTCTATAAATCAGCAACAAAACTGGCATCTTTCAGAATATAAACACAAGACAGTGGCTCTACAATAATGAAAAGGACAGCAGAAATAGAAAGTACACAAAAACTGCCAAAAATGATCTTCAGGGATTACTAGATCTAGAGTTGTGCAAATATATTCAGGCTGTTTCATATTAGTCCTTGACAATTTCTCTTGGCTTTCATGATTGGTGGAAATAAGTATATGCTATCCCTAAAGCTTAACTCTCAAAGGAAATACCTAGTGCTGATAAAAAGTTCTATAATTTTATGTGATCTCTGAAAAGTAATGACTCTCAGAAACTTTAGAACATTCCAAGAGCAAATTAAGGAAGTAGCAATGTATTTGGTGACTTTAATAAAAAATGAAAATCCCTGAAGCAAGCAAGTATAATATGGTGTGAAATTTTTACTGGATAACATCCGTTTACTGTTGTCATCTGATCTGAGTAGAACTGACAACAACACCAGATTTATCACTGATTTGATTGAGTGAGTTATTCCTCCATTTTGGAGACACTGGAATACTTACAAATTAGTTTTCTTCCCAAATGTTTATTACAGATAATGTTAACACTGCTTTTGCTTATTAGTATCTGAAAAAAATCTGAAAGCCATTATTCAATGATACATTGCTCTATAAATGACTGTAGATACACAAGACTGTCTGGTCATATATCTGATACATTTGTAGAATGCTTACTGTATACACACACTATTCTGGCTATTTTAACTGCTGCATTATAACAGTGGAATGGGTTATCACATCAAGTATTTTAAAAATTGAACTAAATGACATTGGGTGAAGAATAGCTGAGAGGAGAATGTGATAATCCTACCTGGAATATGACCAAAATCAATCATGTACCAACATAATAATAACTTCAATTTCAAAGAACATATATGCATAACCCATGAACACAGAAAACAGTGTGGTGATGGCCAGAGGGAAGAGGTGGGCAAAGTGTATATGGGGGGAAATAAGGACATCTATAATAGTATCAATAATAAAAATGAGGAAAAAACATAACTTTTGCTTTGTTAAAACAGAAGACATTCCTAGTTTATTTTCCAGTTAAAGATGGCCTTTCCAACAATAAAACATCCCTTACCTAACTTGTATTCCTAACTCTTTATTTGTTTACACACCTCCCCTACGTTGGCAACCCCCACCACTGAATTAATCCCATAGCTCACTTTCCTCTTCTACCCTTAGTCTACCAGTAAAATTAATCACAACGAGGAGATGGGGGCCATTTCAAACAGTGCTCTTCTCCCCCAGGTAGTTCTTCAATTCAGGTAGACATTCAGGTACACAATACCTACTACTTCTTAGCTGCCACTAGCATAATTCACCCTTGTCCTGCATCTTGTCATCTAAACTCACATTATTAGTAGAACACAAACTTGCCTTTGCATCACAAGCAAAAGTATGCCTTCAATTCTCCACACTTAAACATGAAATTTTATCTAACATCTTTTTTAAATTTTTTTATTTTAGTTTATTCAGTACAGTTTCTATCCTTTATTCCCATTCCAGCCCGCCCACCCATTCCTCCCCCGCCTTTCCAACCCCCCTAGTTTTGTCCATGTGTCCTCTATATTTGTTCCTGTAAACCCTTCCCTTCTCCCCTGAAATTCCACCCCCCTCCCCTCTGGTCACTGACTACCTGTCCTCTATTTCAATGTCTTTTGTTATATTTTACTTGTTTCTTTGTTTTGTTGTTTAGGTTCCTGTTAAAGGCAAGATCATATGGTATTTGTCTTTCACTGCCTGGCATATTTCGCTTAGCATAATGCTTTCCAGCTCCATCCATGCTGTTGCAAAGGGTATGAGCTCCTTCTTTCTTTCAGCTGCATAGAATTCCATTGTGTAAATGTACCATAGTTTTTGATCCATTCATTTACTGATCTCATTTTAGTTCATTACTTCGGATCTTAGGGGAAGAGTGTCCTTCCTCATGTTGAAAGCTTATCTTGTCACCTGGGCTCCAGCCCCTCTTCTGCCACTCTTCCAAGCCAATTTATTCTTTAACCCACTATTTTCTGTCTCTGCTATTGGTTTGTCACAAAAACAGTTCTGGACCATTTTTGATAGAAACCCAATATCCAATATACAGGGTGGGACAAAAGTAGGTTTACAGTTGTTTATATGGAAAATACTAATAACAAACAGACAACAGTATATTGATTGCCAGAGGGAGGGGGTATGGGGAGAAGTATAAAGGGGAGATAAATGGCAATGGAAGGACACTTGACTTGGGGTGGTAAATACACAACACAATTTACAGACCATGCATTTTAGAATTATATACTTGAAACCTACATAATTTTATTAACTAGCACCACCCCCAATAATTTACATTTTAAAAATAAAATAATAATCAATTAATAATACAAGAATAAACTTACCCTGGCCTGTGTGGCTCAGATGGTTGGAGCATCGTCCTGTATCCAAAGTGTTGTGAGTTCGATTTCCAGTCAGGGTACATACCTGGCTTGTGTGTTTGATCCCCGGTTGGGGTGTGTAGGGGAGGCAACTGATCAATGTTTCTTTCTTACACTGATCTTTCTCTCTCTCTCTTTCTCTTTCTCAAAGCAATGAAAAGAATGCCCTTGAGTGAGAAAAAAATAAATGCTGTGTTTTGCATATTCATAACTGTAAACCTGCTTTTACCACACCCTGTATGGGGGAGTTAAAACTCTTGAGCCTTCCTTAGGATTTCTCTTTCTTTGGTTTTCATAAGGCACCATCTCCTGACCTACACTCTGCCACCTACCCTCAGTCACTGTCACTAACTTTTCCTCAGGATTTTTCTGCTTATAAATGTAACACATTCACATTGCAGAAAATTTTGAAAATGCATTTAAAAAGAATAAAATTAAATTTGCTAAGTATAAATAATCTGAGCATTGTGGAGCAGTTGTTTCTAGGCCATATGTTTTCATAATCAAATTTCAATAATGCTATGTTCATTATCTTGATTATAGTGATGGTTTAAAAAGCATATACATATATCAAAATACATCAAATTTTACACTTTAATATATGAACTTTGTTGTATGTTAATTAAACTGTTTTTAATGTAAAAATATAGGATGATATATATATTATTTAGAATATAGTTAAAGAAATAGTAATTGAACATTTAAATCTACTATAATTTTTTTAAAACTTTGGCAAAGGATGCATTAACATAGGAGAATGAAACGGGTGGAAGTGACTGCTATAACTCAAATGTAGGACTGAATTCCTTATATTCCCTTTATGGGCTGAAATTCTCATTCCTTGGGAAGGTTGTCTCTTTCTACCTGTATTGAAAAAGCATAATCTAGCAGCCATAAGAACTGAAGTGACCAGAGCCATGTTTGTGAGAATTTAAAAAATTCAGTCATACTACAAATAATTTTGTATTTAGATTTTTTCACACAAGCACTCTGCCATGTGAATTAAAATACTCCAACATGTGGAATATTTGGGATATCTCACAAATACTAAAACCATCTTTGAAGAGATTGTAATTTATTTTCCTGAATATCCAATAATAAAATGATTTATTTCTATGGTTTGATAACTATAAATAATATATATTGTTAATATTCTTCCACATAAGTTTATGCATCCAGATGGTAACTTGGAATAGATTCCTAGGAGTAGAATAATGGAGTGCAAGAGAACCAGCAGTCTTAAGGCTCTTTTTGCATTATGTCCAACTTTCTTCCTGAAAGGTTGGGCCAATTCATTCTCTCATCAGCTGTGGATAAAAATGATCACCTCACTGTATTATCAACATCTTTGTACATTTTAAAAACCTCTTGTTATTCTATAGGTGAGAAAGTATCTTGTTTAAGTTTGTATTTTGTACTAAGGGAATTCATATATGTTTCTGATATAATTTGGGAGCATAAGTACATCTTCCTTTCTGTTTTCTCATGTCCCAGTTTTCCATGAAGACATTAGTGCTTTGGTTGCTGATTGGTAGTATTTCTATGTATTAAATATACTAAGATTTGTCTGTCTTATTATACCAGAATTTATTGAACATATCTTATTTGCCTTTATTTTTATAAAGTTTTCAATATAGCCATAAACATATTTGCATATTTGTTCATTTATTTAACACACAGTAATTAATCATTTTCCTTTGTTTTTTTTCCCATTATTTATAGGCTGGGAAATACTATTCTCAATTCAAGATCAATTCTAATACTACCTATTTTATCTTCTAGGTTGTTTGTGGTTATATTTTTTTAACTTTAAATCTATCTGAAATTTATTTTTGTGTATGATATAAAATTAGAATGTATATGATATTTTTCCAAATAGTTGTCTCAGGACTTTTGTTGAGTATGTCATCCCTTCCCATTAGTCTATGATATTTCCTTTTTTAAAAGTTTTATGTATTTATTTTTAGAGAGAGGGGAAGGTGGTGAGAAAAAGAGAGAGAGACATCAATGTGTGTTTGCACTCATGGGCCCCCTCCTGTGGACCTGGCTGCAACCCAAGGCATGTGCCCTGACTGGGAATTGAACCGGTGACCCTTTGGTTCGCAGGCCAGCACTCAGTCTACTGAGTCACACCAGCCAGTGTAAGTCTATGATATTTCTTTTATCATATATTAACTTCTTCCATATGCTAGGATCTGTTTAGGGGCTATCTGTTCTCTTATTTTTATCATTCAGTATTTTTAGTCAAAATAATGCTGTAGTTTCATAATATATTTGATATCATAGTAATGCTGTAGTTTTATAATATATTTGATATCTAGTCATTCCAACTGTTGACATGTTTATATTTCATAAGATTATTCATCATTGTATTCTTCAAAAAAGTCTTCCTATAATATTCTAAGAAAAAAAATTCACTGAGATTTTAAAAATTAAGTTATCTCTAACTTATAAGAGTGACCAAGAAGAGGAGAAAGGAAGGCATTTCTGGAGTCCTCAGCTATTGAAGAAGTGAAGAGGACTGTGGAGTTCCCTTCCCTCCCCTCTCTACCCCCAAATGGCCTATAAACTTCCTCCACCAAAGCTGAACAAGCGGCAGTGAAAGTCAAGCCAGGGGAGAGGCTCCAAGGAAGCCACCAGTAGAGGCATTGGGTGTCCCTGGAAGAGGTGGAAACTGGCACCAGGTCCTGTCTAGTAATCCAATTAGGAAGAGGACTTGCTGATCCTCTCCTGGACCCTTCTGAGCTTGGGAGAAAAGCAGAAGAGGAGACAGCAGAGCTGACCATGGAGCAGTTTGTATGCCCCATGGTCTGTTTGACATTAATGCCTAAATTTCACATGGGGTCACACTAACAGCTTCAAAGGCAACCAAATTTGTGCAAGATTGCGTGTACCTCCACCCCAAGAGAGTTATGTTGGCAGTGGGAGGCTGGTGGTTGAAGAGGGCTGGAAAGAAGGTGGGGTTTGAAAGAGATCAAAGGGTTCAATGGTAAACATCTCATTGCCCTTTGCGGGAGCCAGTATTTAGACCCCATCACACAGAGGGTATCCAGAACCTATCAGAGAAGCAGCAAAGATTAATAGCAGATTGCAAGGGAGTTCAGCTAAGTCATTTGCTCTTTTCCTTAATTCTCTCCTCCTTTCCCCTACAACACAACAGAGTAGCAACAAGATGATGTACAGAGAGGGGCATCCCGGAGAAGCCACCACACACCATGTTCCCCCAGACCACTTAAGTCACAAACCTCACAGGCCCTGGGGAAAGAGAAAAGCTCTGAAGGGTAGATTAAATGGACATATTTTTAATATCCAAAAGTGAAGTAAAGAAAACATCCCAAAATGTACTAAAAGGCTCTGTGACCCAGCAGGGGAGGAACTTTTCATATGGCACAGTTGTGGGAGTGAGGACTGAGAAAGGAGAAAAATGAAACCATTTTCTCTTTGTACTCCACCGAGATGAGACAGTTCAGTAAAACACTTACATATGAATAAGTAAAGAGGAGAAAATAAAAATATGTTATCCCACAAGGCAGCCATAGCTAATACTAACCAATGTTTGCCATAGATTTTTATGTGAATTTCTTTTAAAAAATTCAATTACAATGCATTCACTGGTTTTTAATTTACCATTTATTCTCAGAGATATATTCTAAACATTTGTGCCTTTTTAAAAAAGTGTATAATACAAGTTTTAATAGCTTAGGATATTTTTATGAGTTCATGATAATTTACTCAAGCAATGTCATATTTTATATTTAAAGTTGCTTCCAATGTTTTACTATTATGTATAGCCCTATAACCAAGAAAACCAGGGCTCAGCCATGTGGTGTCTTGACAAATGAAACAACAATTAGTGTTGAAGGAAACAGGTTTTTATTAACAGCATTCCAACCTTGGGGCAAGGAGCAGGGTGGTTCTGAGAGCACTCCTGCTCAGAGCCCTCCTCTCCCACAAGACCCAGCACTTCCCTTGCCCCCAAGAGCCTGTAAGCCTAAAACATGCCCAGAAGTTCCCCAATTCCTTATCTGTTCTTTTTTTAAATTTTATTTTATTTTAATTGTTGTTTGAGTACAGTTTTCTGTCTTTTACTCCCATTCCAGCCCACTCCCCAGCTCTCTCCTCTCCCATTTCCACCCTCCCCCTAGTTTTTGCCCCTTAAGTATGTCCTTTATACTTGTTCCTGAAATTATAGGCTGAGAAATACTATTCTCAATTCAAGATCAATTCTAATATGAAATTTCCTCCCCTCTCCCCTCTGGTCACTGTCTGTCCTTAAGCCAGTCCCACACACAGGTCTCCAACTCCACTGGAATGTGCACTGGTGGGTTTCAGAGTCACCGTACTCTCGAAGCAGCTCTCTCCTTCATGATCTGGAGTACATTGTCTTCAGTCTCCATGTAATGGTTCAGGAAACTATATGTCATATTTCACTGGATCATGGTGGAGTCCAGGGAGGCACATGTCCCAAGAAAGTGGCTTCTCCATACATCCTTCAGAGAAGCAGAAGTCTTCAGCTCAACATTCCTGGTCACAGGTCAGCTCCAAGCCTCTCCCACGAATCTTTGCTTGGTTAGGCAGGTCCTCGCACAGCTTCATCAGCTCGGTTGCAGTCTTCTCATTCTTACTCCAGACCTTGTGGCACGCTCTTACTCCAAACCATGAAGCTTCCCCCTTACACACCAGACCTCATAGCCAACTCCTATCTACACCCTTTCAGATGGCTTGGCTTCTTCTCATGACTTCTTCCTCTCTTTCAGCCTGCACTTATTTTAAATGCTCCGCCTGGAACTTCCTATGTGACCTCATATCCAGCCCCTCCTATGATGTGCCATTTTTGCCAGTTCCTCCATATCTTTTACCTTCTTTTTTCTGCCATCTAGTTAGGGCAAGAGTACCTTGTGACACAGGGGCATCCACCACCCCTGGCTATGTCACTAGTCACTATACACTCTTAAGTTCACGTACATCTTTCACCTTGGGTGGTAGTCCTCTACCCTTCAAGAAAGTCATGGCTATCACCTTGCCATTGTTATGAAAAGTATTCTAAATGCCTTATCATCCACTTCCCCCTTCTCCCAATCAAGGTTGGTAGAAAATATGCTCTGTTATTTTCAATGGAACCCCTGCTTTGCACCCCATTATAATCTTACACTGGACATCCTTAGAGCCAAATTTGTGTAACCCTCCTTAATTTCCTCAGTGTAAATCCTAGTAGTGGAGTTGCTTTCTCAAAGGGTATATACATTTTAAAGCTTCTTCTATATGCTGCCAATTGCCCTTCAGTTGACATACCCACTAGTAGCCAATGAGAGTCTGTTTTTCTGCATTTTAGGCCACTCTGAGTATACATCTTTTTATGGGTTGTCTAATATTTATTTCTGGTCTAATATTAATACTTATCGATATTAATATATTGATTAAAATATTAATACTTTTTAAAATGCAATTTTTTTACTACTAGCAATAGCTGACATTTCACATTGGTTTATTGGCTATTGATAATATTTGTGCTATGCACTGCCTGTTTCTGTTTTTTGCATATTTTTCTGCTAGTATACAGTTTGTTGTTTTATAAAAGCTATTTATATATCTATTATATATTGCAAATAGCCTTCCCAGTTCTTTATCATTTATGATGTTATTTTCAATTCCAAAGTCTAATTTTTTTAGATTTGACCGGATAAAATTATTTTATGATTTATGCCAAGAATAAACAAACCTTTGTAAAGGGCCAGAGAATAACTATGGGGTGGGACATAGGGAAAATAGTACAATAATTAATATGTAATAATATAAGAATAAACTCTGCATAATACTCTACAGTTTCAACCGTGCTGTTGTGGTTGGTAGGAAAACAAAATACCATATGATCTCACCTATAAGTGGAACCTAATCAACAAAACAAACAAGCGAACAAAATATAACCAGAGACACTGAAGTAAAGAACAAACTGACAGTAACCAGAGGGGAAGGGGGAGAGGGATAATGGGGAATGAAGGGGAAAAGTCAATTCGAGGAACATGTATAAAGGACACATGGACAAAGACAATGGGGGTCGGGGAGGATTGAAAGTGGAAGGTGTGGGTGGGTAGGGCAGGGGAGAGTAATGGGGGAAATGGGGGTAACTGTAATTGAACAGCAATAAAAATTTTTTTGAAGTAAAATGAATGAACTCTGTATTTTGCATACTCATGCCTGTAAACTTACTTTTGCTCCACCCTGTATTTTAGGCTTTGCCAGCCATATGGTTTCTGTTGCAACCCTGCAGAATAAAAGCAGCCATGGAGGATACATCAATGAATGTACATGTCATTATTCTAAATTTGGTCATGAGTGGGCAGTACTTTCTCTACCTCTGTTTTAAGCTATCCCTGTCATGTTTTGAAAAGGTTCACCACTGTAAGGATATATTATTTTCTATGTTCAATTTTTACTTTTATGGCTTCACTTTTTTTTACTCGTCAGTCCTGTCTAATCTCCTATTTTTAGTTTTCAGTTAGAGTTGGCATACAATATTATATTAGTTTCAGGTGTACAACATAGTGATTAGACATTCATATAACTTACTAAGTGATCATCCTGATAAGTATATGTGGAATCCAAAACACACAATAAATGAACACAATAGAAACAAACCCATGGCTTCACTTTTTAAATTTCTACCTTTAATACATTTATAATTAATTTTGTTGATTTAATTTTTCTCAGATGAGTAACCATCTTGTCCAAAAGTATTTATTGAATAATCTACACTTTCCCAAATGAGTTGATTTGGAAATATTTTTAAATTAAAAAATATGAACACCTACACACACATTGGGATTTTTTTAATACTATTACTATTCTGGGGCTAGTATCATGTCTTTCATTATTAGAGGGTTTTTTTTCAGTGCACTTTAATATCTTGTATAGCAACTTCACACCCCTCATACTCTTCTTTTTAGGTCTTTGTTTTTGATTTTATCTTCTTTCTCTCCAAAATATTTTTCAGACTCATTTTATCAAGTTCTAATAAAAATTGCATTGAATTTTGCTTGAAACTATATTAATCTAAAGATTAACTTTTCAGGGAAACTGACAGTCTAAGACAGTGGTATGCACACAGTGAAGGTTACTTTCTCATATCTTTGGTCTCATTAATTGACTTTATAATCAATAAGAGGAACTTAAAAATACAAGTATGTAGTTTGGGATCAAATATAGTATTTTCTTTGAAAATAAGATTCAAGTGCTTAAAATTTTGAAACCCACTGGTTTAACCTACTGACATTTATTGTTATTACTAATTTGACTTCCATTATCTTATTCTATACATTCATTTAAAATTTTTTTCCTTGTGGTTTCCTTCGTTTTCTCTTTTTTTATAATAATTGACTTTAATTCTGCTAGTGCTTATTTAGAAGTTATGCTTCCAAACAATTTACAGTCTATTTAATCTGTATGAATTAAGGATGAAATTTTAACATTTGAATACTCCTGTTTCAGCCAAAGGATATATTAAAATCCTACATTTCTCACCTTCACTACCTGGCCCTATTAACCTTCTTAGTTTTTATTAATAATATGATAACAAATTTAGATCCACCATCTTTTTAGTAATCATGTATCTTCTAATTTTGAAATGATTTTTGATGTTTCTCTTTGCTTTTATAATCAGATTTTTATAATGTACCATCTTCTACTATTCTGCAGCTATTTCATGAAGACTATGTCTTCTTGTGCTCTGTTATAAATGTTAAATAGTTTCTTAAAGTTTTGCTCCAGATTCATTAGCAGAAGTTTGTTATTCTTCTGAGTCTTCTAGATACATTTCTTTCTCCTTGTTCTGTGACTTTTTTCATCTTAGTCTTTTGTTCTACAATCTATCCCATGCTGGAGATAGAGTACCTTTCTGCTACTTAAAATAAAATGAGAGGTTGGCATGCAAGTTTAAGCAAAATTTAAGTCTTTGTATCTTTGTACCATGTAAGGAGATGTCTTCTCACCCCATGGTCTGGTTCTCTAGTTTTCTGAACTGATGTGTTATATGAAAAACTACAATTCCAAGTGTGCACTGGTACCTCAGTTCTCCCTACAATGGTTCCATGTAAATAATGCCCTATATCCCTATTGCTTGTGTATGTACTGTCCCTTCTCATACCCAGTAGAAAAAGAAAGATGCCCAAGTTTCTGGCTGGCTCAAATCATGAATCTTTCTTTTTAATCCTTGTAAGTTTAATTACAATAGTGAAAACTTAGAACAAACTAAATGTTCACCATTCAAAGAATGGTGATATAATACTATACCTTAGAATAATATAAAACCATTAATAATGATATTTTTAAAAATATATCATTAAAGAAACTTTTAAGTAGATGTGATTTTTTGTTCCTTCATTATATTTTCTTTTTTTAAATTTCATTTTTCAATTACAGTTTACATTCAATATTATTTTTTATTACTTTCCAGTGTACAGCACAGTGGTTGGACAGTCACATACTTTACAAAGTGGTTCCCCCACAAATCGTGAATCTTTAGGGACTGAAGCACAGACTTTTTTTTCTACTTTTATGAAGCTGTGTTTGTGTACAAACCCTGCTCCCATTGTCTTGAAATTGTTTTCAGTTTCTTCAAGGATCTAGTATTAGATTACCTATCAGTCTTTTTTTTTTTTATTTTAGTCATTATTCAGTACAGTTTCTATCCTTTAGTCCCATTCCAGCCTACCTATCAGTCTTATTTTCCATGTTGGGAACTATATTTCCCCCCAGGTCTTCATTAGTGTTTTTTTTATATGTTGAGAGAGGCTTCTCTGGGTAATGTTAGCCTGATGCCACTTTGAATAACAACAGCAGTAGCCACTAACATTTACTGAGCACTTACCATGTGCCATCTATTTCCTCATTTAATCACCATAACAACCCTCATTTGACTGCTCTGAGACTAATTTGCCCAAGGACACTCTTTGCTAAGAGCATAGGCTGCCATATGCATGTATTTAAAGCCATTTGCAAACTGTTAGGCTGCCTGGGATTTAAAAATATATAGTATGCCGTCTTTTTATGCTTTTCTAAATTGTTTAATCTTTCTGACCCTGACTTAACCCCTCAGATGCCAGTATTTCCTTCTCCTTCCCTTTCATGTTGATATGATACATAGCCTCATCAGTTAACTCTGGATTAATCTCTTACTTGATATACATCTCATGCCATTCATGCCTAATTAATGGACATTAAGTAATCAAAGATCCTTTTAAATTCTTTTAGTTGTAGAAATTATATTTTTCAGATGCTTGAGTGAATATTTTACTGTTCTGTGTCATTTTTAAACTTAATGGGAGGTCTTTTTAAAACAATACATGGATTGAATACACTTTCAGATAGGTACAAGATATAAAATGTTAATTGTGGAGAAGTACTTTACACAAGCACCAGATTCACTAAATAGATGGTCACAGGAATATTAGAAGGCAAAAAATACACTCAATTGTTATAGGTTGGATTTTCTGGAAACCAGACTGACATGGTGTTAAACATGTACAATGTTGGTTAGGGAGTGAGCTTGGGGTCAACACCTGTGGAAAGAAGAATGAAGCAAGATTGAATAGGGGGGCAGTTGAGTTGTAACTCAGAATCAACAACAGAGCTTCAGATAACCCCCTAGAAGAGGTCAGAGCCTTCAAAGTTCTCCCCTGATGGGCCAACTAGTCAGATTGCTACAGTGACTCATCAATCAGCAATTTAAGTGGGACACCTGGGAAGGGAGTAGCCTTGGTGAAGTTGCCCTCTGCAGCCCGAGAAAATCTCTGAAGGTGCTGACATTGAAGGCTGACTGTTGGCAGCAACCTTTTCTTCACTGAAGGGGATCTAAGCAGAGAAACATCATAGGATCCACCACAATGATCTTCTCTGACAAGTCAGTGATTTCAGAGATGGCCAAACTGCTTCAGTGCATGTACAATTACTTTAATGCTTGCTGTAACTTTTATTACTTTTTAAACTCCTAATAAAATGGAGATGCTAAATAAATGACTACTTTCAATGGGACTTACCTAGTAATCACAAAATATAAGAGCATTCAGGAAGGAAAGAAAACTGATGTTCAATGAGGACACTTTGGCTCAGGCCCTTAACATACAAAATTTCATTTTACTAGCCCAAATGTTCTTTAAGCTTGTAGATGAGAAAATGGAGAGAAAATTTACCCACAGCTAGTCAATTGTATACTTAGAAGTAGATTACCACAAAACTTTTGATACACCATGATGGCTCATCCTGACCAAGTGACTGTGATGTAAAAGACATCTCACTTCTGGACTTTGGAGCGTTTTGTCAAATGGTGGCAGAGCCTATGGCCAGGGAGCCTGAGCCAGAGCAGATGGTCTGGATCATGCCCAGCACTACCCAGGAGAGAACAAAGGGCTGCCCTGCTGTCCCTGTACAAATATATTAGGCACAGGCTTCTTGGAAATCTTTAAAGAAAAAGGGTCTATTAAATGTGTCCCCTCACAAGGGTCTACAAATCCCAGCATGTTGATGGATCTTTCATGCCTTCAGGAACCTTAAGTGACAGAATCCATCAATCAACTAATACATTCTGAGAATGCCTGCCACATTCTTGGGCAGCAAAGGAGACACAAAGATATTTAAGAATAGAGTGTTATAGCAAATGAGGCATTGACTTCCTACTTCACTTAGAATAAAATCCAAATTCTTTACCATGGGTTATAATTCTCAACCTTACTTCCCTCCTATTTCTCGGATAGCATTCTCTCAATTGTTACTTTGCTCTAGTCACACTGTTTTATTCACTATCTATTTTATTTGCCTGGAATAATCTTCTCCAAATCTGTGTAATAGATTTATTCTCTACCTCCAGATTTCAGCTCAACTTTTCTGTTTCACAGAGGTTTTTTCTGATTTCCATAGCTAAAATCATCCTATATTTAACACTGCTTTATTTCCTTCATTGCAGTTTTCACTTTTTGAAATTACCTTCTTTGCTCATTTACTTGTTCAACATCTGTCTCCCCCAAATTTGTAAGCCACATGGGAATTGGGGCCCTTGTCCACAATACTTAGAATAGTACTTGACATGTAATAGGAACTCAAATATTTATTAAGTGACTAAAACAAGCAGGAGGCCAGGGTGCCCTTCCTAGTTCTACAAGCTGTGTGAATTTGGGAAGATCGTTTAACCACCTTGAATGGAAGCTTATTCATCTAGAATAAGAGTTGGCACACTATGGCTCACAGACTAAATATAGATGGTTGTCTAATTTTATAAAGAGTTTTATTGGAACACAGGCATGCTCATTCATTTTTGCATTGTCTACAGCTTTCATGCAGTAAGAACTGAGCTGAGTAGTTAAGACAGACACCGTATGGCTCAGAAAGCTTAAAATATATACAATCTGATACTTCGAGGAGAAAATTTGCTGACCTTTGGTATTCATATATTTGCTCTACATTCCCTGCAGCATTTTTATAAGGAACAAATTAAAAGATGCATGTGAAAGGTTTTGTAAAGTGAAGAATGCTATTCACATAAGCGTTAACTTTATTAGCTAGTAAGATGATTGTCATGAAGCCACTGCAATCAATCAGCCAGTGATTAAGGCACTGATTTATATGATTCACACTATTTCAATAGGGACTTCAGGGAAATATGAAATCATCCTTCAGGGCATAGACTAGGCAGCCCTACCCTGAATATTAGCTCAGACTTGAGGTGACACCCACCTCACGACAGTGGAGAAAAAAGAGGAGACAGATATGCCTAGGATCAAATCTGCACTCTACCGCTTATCAACTGTGTGCCTTTGGACCCTCACCAACTCTGTCAGGTTCCTCATCTGTAAAATGAGGATATTAAAAATACCTATTCCATAGCATTATTGTGAGGATCAAATGACATAACACATGGAAACAGAGATAGCATCCATCTCATTGTCAACATCAATGGTAATTGTCATCATTTTCATCTTTATTGTCATAATCTAGCTACCTCTGCCACATTCTGAACTAATTCTGTGGCTAAGGAAACAAGTTTTTGTACTTGTCCATTTATATCTTGGAGAGTTCTGCACAGGATACCAGGAGTCTCATTTTCCTCCCTGTTTCTTCTATATTCATTTACTCTCTCTAGGACTAACACCATCCTCTTCTGAGAAGACGTCTGAACCTTAGCTTCATCCTAGCTTCTTCTCTCCCTCATTCCCTACATTGAACAGACAGCCAATTTTTGCCTCCTGGAACTAATCTCTAGTATCTGTGCTCTAGGCTTCATCCTTGCAGCAAAGTTGTTATTTCACAGGCTAACCAGCTCCCGTCTCACCTCCTATGACAGCTTTCCATGTGGGCATCTGACTCCAGGGAACTCCAGTTCCAGCCCGTCCTCCACACAGCATGAGTGTTATCCTCTTGAATAAAATCATGCCACTTCTTTTTTTAAAAAGTTCTTGGATTCTCCATTGTCTGCTTGTTGCACAAGGTCTTTTTAAACCTTGCCACCTGTCTACTGTAGAACCTCATCTTTTTCCGCCTGTTTATTGCCGGTACCCTCCCCATGTCTGTGTTTTAATCACATGTACCTACTTACTGCTACCATAGCCAACCTACAGAGATAAGAATAAGAAAAAAAATGCCCTTTGTTGTAAACGACTGAAATTTGGGGGTTGTTTTTTCATGCAGCATTACCTAAGCAGAAATCTGACTAATGTGACAGAAGTTATAATTAAATAACTAGTTATTGAGCTGAAGTTATAGCATAATTTCACTCCAAAATAGTCATGGATTTAAATATATATATTTAATATAAATATATATTATTTTAATATTTATATATTATTTATATATTTAATATATGTATATAAACATATATATATAGAGAGAGAGGAATCATATGTGCTGTCTTTGGGCAACATTTCCTAAATGAGTGACTTATACACACATAACTTAATCTCCATTAAGTGGGGCAATTTTTAAAAATACCATAGTAAACTTCTAAATGATAAAAAGTATAACTGAAGAAAAAACAAAGAGGCAGGAAAATGTGGAGAAAAATGTCACTCAATAAAAAGCCTGAGAAGAGGTAACACAGAATGAGGACAATTTAGATTGACTGAATGATTCAGTACAAGAAAGCTCAGCAAGATCAACTTTAGTGTATGAATAAAAGGTCCCCAAAAGGGCAGAAAAAGTAAGAAGAGTGAAAAGTTGAGCTGTGCCCTGGATGTGGATCTGAGCCAGATGAGTCACCTAAGGGAGGCTAACACTATGGCTGAGTAAAAAGGCCCAGGTCAAGGAAGAACAGTGTTCCCAAGCAGAGGTAGCCACTGAATAATTCCCTTGGGCATTTATCTGAGAGCCTTAATGGATAATTGAAGATCATTTTGCCCAAATTAGCTATGAAGGAGATTTGACCCTCAATGAGAGGTATCATCAGGTACATTTATCACCCAGCTAATGGCCTAACCTCTTTGATAATGTCACATACACAGTTTTTTTCTCCCCCTGATTGGCTTTGAAGTGCCCCTGCTCCCACAATAATTGCACATTTTTTCTTTCACCTTGTTGCTGGAAAGAAAGAAAAGGAAGAAGGGAAAGAGGAAGGAGATGGGATGTGCAAAGAACAAGTTGTAATTCAGTCTTGTTAACTACTAGAGCCCATGTATAAGGCAGTGTTGGTATACTAGGAATTACCCAGCAAGATAAGATGTCCCATTTAGTTCCAAGGGCCATGTGTGAATTACCTTGATCTTCAGTGTGAATGAGGGGACTGAAATGATCCAGGAGTTGAAACCCATATCTAATTTGTAGCAAAACTGCTTGGATCCATGATAGAAAAACACCAGAAGCAGGGGTAAATACCACCAATTAGTATTAGTCATCAAATGGGAATAAAAAACATTGTTTCATCTGTACTTTTGAGGTAATTAACATGACATAATCTAAGAGCCTGTGGTGTGCAATAGGTACTAAGTACCATGGAGTGCTGATCTCAGCTCTTTAGGTGATTCATTTCAACATGAACTGTGATAAACAGAAGAAAATAAATCAAGTAGGGTATTTTTTCTTATTTAGATATTTTTAAACATTCAATCTGAAAATTATTTATGATAGTAATAAGATACTAATGTCTGCTGAAAATATCTAACTTTGGTGATTTTCAAGTTTTCATGGACCATAAACTTCTAAATCCTTGGGCACAGGCTTGTATTTGTTTTGAAAACCTCTTTGTATCTGGAACACACACCGAATCAATCAGTCAATCAATCAATCAATCAATCTTTTACATCAACAGGAAATGCCCTAGGTATTTTGGAAATGTGTGTTCTTTGATAACAGTGTCATAGTCTAGCACACAGACTTTATATCAGTTCAATTAGTACATAATAAGACAGACTGCAGTGGCACATTTTAGAAAAGGGATTCTTTATTATTCATACTAGAAAAACTTTTAATGGTAAAAATATAGCAATTGAGAACTTTAAATTACAAAAATACCCTAACATTCCAACAATTCCTAACATAATAGAATAAGTTCAGTGTTATGGAACTATTTCTGGCCATAGCATCTTAACTATTGATAAATCCACAGAATGTTTCAAGAATGTGTTTGGCAGTGTACAACATTATCAGCATCAGAAGATTTTTGTAGTTTATTTAAAATGTACTATTTTAAAACAGTCATGTCCATGTAAAAATTTTAAAACCTAAATCTAACCTCCCAGAGATAATTGTAAAAAAAATTACATTTATTCTTACAGACATTTTTCCACAAAGTGTGATAATTTTAAAGTACTTCCACAAAGCCTTTGATACCCCTTCCTTCAAAAGGTGGAGCCTGATTATCTTCCCACTGAGAGTGGATCAGACTTAGTGACTAGCTTCTAGCTAATAAAATGTGGCCAACGTATTGGTTGCAATTTCTGAAACTAAGTCATGAAAAGCATTACATGGAAACATGGACCAGACTGACAGTGACCAGAGGAGAGTGGAGAGGGGGACAATGGTGGAAGGAAGGGGAAGGAGCTAGTCAAGGGACATCAAAGAACACATATGAATGACCTATGGATATGAACAACACTGGGTGAATTAACTGTGGGAAGGGGAGTGGGCTGAGCAGAGGGCAAAGGGGGAAAAATTCAGACAACTGTAATAGAATAAAAATAAATTTTTTTTAAAAAGCATCACATGTCTATCTCTGTCTCTGTCTCTCCTTCTTTCTCTTTATCTCATCATTCTCTCTGGGGGAGTGGGCTGACATATGAGAACATTTAAGCAACACAATGGAGTGGCACATATGGCAAAGAACTGAGGCCTCCTGCCAAGAGCCACATAAGTCAGCCATTTTAGAAGCAGATCCCCCAGCCCCAGTCAAATCTTCAGAGACTGCAGCCTTAGCCAACATTCAGATTCCAATGACATGAAAAGCCCTGAGCTGGAACCAATCAGCCAAACCACTCTCAAATTCCAGACACATAGAAACTATGAGATAATAGATATTATCTCATAGTATATTGTTTTAAGCCATGATGTTTGAAGATAATTTGTTAAGCAGCAATGAATAACTAATACACACACATGCACACACTCACACTATCACACTACACACAAACATACACATAATATACACTATATATATTTTCAAAAAATAGAAAACACTTCATATACTTTTTGTAACCCTCTTAAATGTTAATTAATAATACTATATTATAAACTTTTTTGCACGTGTATTTTCAGTGATGATTTTTAAATAGTTGGGAATGCATACAACCCCTAACAAAAAAAAAAATTTTTAACTACTCTACATGTCTTATAAAAGAGAAAAAAAGTTTTTCCTCTACCCTTTTACATTCAGTTTCTGGGGCTGTACAAATTAAACTATCTAAAAAAAGATTAACAAGAGAAAGGGTATAGAAATTTATTTGATGTTAATATTTTAATTTTTACACATACATGGGGTTCTCAGAAAAGAAAGTGAATCCCAAAAAAGCAAGCCTGAGAGCTTATATACCATTTTAACAAAGAGTGATAAATTTGTTGATGTGACAAGGCTAAAAAATGAGTTTGGGCTTCTAGAGGTGCTAAATTGTGGATGATAAATATATAAAAGAAAACTAATGGAAGATAAGGGTTATATCAATAAGGTTTGTTATGCAGATTCAATCTCACACAGTGTCTGTGGTGATGAGTGTCTCAGGTTATTTCCCTCTTGCCAGTATGGGAGAGAGGAGGAGGGACTCCTTAACAAAAGGAAATTTTGATCCTGCATGTAGGCAAAAGGGGGGAGGACAGAAAAATTTTTCTGACATCTACTGTTCCTCAATTGCCTTCAGCTCAAAATAATATTTATGTCAAAGTGGCATATTTTGAGATGGCATATTCTGATCTCCTTCAGTCTACTGGGGTATAAAATTCTCCTAACAGGGGACAAAATCTATATTCAATAATTTGAAATGAGACATAAAATGCAACCATTGCTACTACTGCTAGAAGGAGAAAACAAATTCTAACTGAGTTGTTAATGGCTGATGTCCATTCTATCTGTAGTGGCTTGTTTTACTATGGGAGGTAGACTGTGATAGGATTGAAGTAGAAATAAAGACAGAGAGTGGGATGTATCTACACATACTTTGAGGTATGGTGCAGGTGATTTTAATGAGGGAATTAGACTGGAGAAATGGAGACCTTGAGTATTAATGAACTCTTCTCGAAGAAGAAGAAAATTGCAAGGACTGTAGGCTGAGCCTTTGGGGAGTTCCATACATAGATGGAGGGAAGAGAAGTCAAAACAGGAAACACAAAAAGAGATAGGGAAAACCAGGAGCATATGAGGCCATGATAGCCAGGAGAATGAGTATGTCAGGAAAAAGGCAAGGTCAAAAAGTCTCAGATGTTGTTAAAAGAAAAAAAAAGTACCATTGTAAATTGTAAGAAGGCGATTTAATGGTATTTCAAAGTACCAACTTGGGAGAGCAAGGGGGACAAGAACCAAATTAGTGCTTGTTTTTGGTTTGCTTTGGTTTGATATTTTCCTGGCTCTCCTCCAGTTAGCCTGTAGGAATTAGTTCAGTGACCACCGCCAGGAAGACTATTCAGCCCCTTTAAGTTGGGGTAGGTGCCACATTCCTGTGAGTTCCCACAGCACTCTGTGATCTCCTGCTACATACATTAATCACACATTGTGTATAGTAATACTATGTTTCTCCATATTTCCACGCCTAGAGTAGAAGCTACTTGACAGAAAGGAATGTTTCGTTTTCAGCTGTATCTCCAGAACCTGATACACTGCCTGCCATATTGCACAAGCTCAGAGAATCTTTCATGAATGAACAAGAGAGTGAATAATGTAGAAATAGAAGGAAAATGGAAAGACCTTTGTTGATATGTGTGGCCAGAAAATAAGGAAAGTAGTATAATTATAATGAGTGAGAACAATTAAAGTCAAGCAAAGGGATAACCTTTCATAGGAGGGCTGATCTGAACAAGATCCTAAAAGCATCTAAGCTGGAAACTAAGGATGTACCTACCCAACATTAGGCTCTGGACCGAATATAAAGGCAAAATCTCCATTTCTCTTGGCTCTGGCAGGCCCCAAAACCAAAACACTTATTTCTGTTACCTTCATTGTGCACAAAAATCATGTGATGATATAGATTACTGTCATATATAGTCAACATACTTGTGAAATAAATAAAATATAATTCCAATTTATTATTTTTATCAGAATGTTCGCATTCATATTCTAGATTTAATATGGAGGTACATATTCTAGATATAACTTGGTGTGAAAAATATCCCAATGTGCTTTGTATATTAAAATTCTTTAGGAATAAATTTAGGACTGTATAAATGTAACTACTCCTTAACTGTTAAGGAGTTGAAATTGCTTTAGACTCTTTGAAGGTAACTGCAAGGCTTATGTGACCCCCAGTGAAAATGAGTTTGACACCCCTGTTTTAAACCATTGAAGTATAAATGCATATTGATATTTGCAAAAGTTAAACACTACAATATCTGATTAGGTGAGAGCAACTAATTTTATATTTCAAAACAATTGTTAACAATTTTGAAATAAGTAGAGACATAGCTTGATGATTTATAATACCATACTAAGAGAGAGTATTAGTTAAGTTTTAGAACATTAATTTCTTTCTAAACAAGTATTTTATAAAAATTTAAATTCAGAAATAATGCAAGACCAAATAATAGATATTAAATTATATCATAAGCCTATCTCTGGAGGGATTAAGTGTTATCATTTATATGATTAAACAAGATAACATATAAGACTGTTTCTGAACATTTAAGAAGGCATCTTTTTTACAAAATACACACAGCTTCATTTGGGGGGCGTTGCTTCCATTAAATTGTAACATCATGACCAAAGTTCAAGTCCAAAAGATGAGGAAGAAATATCCTTAGCCTTAGTTAATTACTAGTAGAGAGAATAACGTGGCTGCAGCCTTACCCCCAGCAGAATTCTATATTGACAAAACAAGCTTCAAAATATCTTGGTTATCCTCCAACCTCATTTGGAAATGAGCATCCATTTGGTATCCCGATTATTCATTACAATGATTATACAATCAATCAAGCAGCTGAAAGAACCTGATAAAATAGTATCTCTGATCTATAAATGTCAATCTTGTAGAAGTTGACTATTATATTTTTAATAATCAATATTTTTATATTTTCAGATTTATCCTTTTGACCTAGAAGTGTAATTTATGATGGTGATATTCAGCTTTGAACAAATAATTTTTCACATTGATCTTTTAGCACTTGGCCAAAACATATATTTAGTATACTGTAATTAAAAAAAAAAAAAACATGACTCTTAATGGGAAATAGAAAATCACTGCAATGTTTGGAAGAGGTCTGTGGCTCCAATTTGAATGAAGAAAAATATTGAGAGGGGTTTTTTTCTCCCAGAGGAGGACTAAGATTGATGAGAAGATGGCTTGCGGCATAGTGCCCCTTCCCACCCCCTACTTCCTTTACCCCAATTAAGGGAATAAGAGAAGTGAGAAGAAGCCTCTTTGACAGATGACATGGGGTTAGGGGGTGGGAAGGGGCACTATGATGGGGAGGCACATTTTGTATCTTCAAGCAGGTGGTGGAAAGAAGCACAGGAAAGAACCTTCTGGTACTGCAGTGACAAAATAAAATCCCCTTCTTAGAGGGGGCTCCAAGTAGGCCCTCCTCATTCCAGATTTCTCTTTAGAACAAATGTTATCAGCATAAAGATTGGAGATGCCTGAATACTTACTGACAGATGCAGGAGTTAATTAAGCATAGTAGTGGAGGTGCTGGGGGACTGCTGGAATCTGAATCCCTGGAGTCACCAAGTTGCCAGATAGAGCTGGCACTGAATGCCCAGGTCCCACCCTCACAGCCACTTGCCATCCTGTCTGTCATTCTCAATATGGATCCTAGTTGTCCAGACCCCTAATTGCTTACCAGCTGCTTAATTCTCCCTATTGTTCGCAGAGATATTTGAAGCAAAATGAAATTTACCTTCCAATTACATAACAAGCCTAAATTGTTCCCCGCAATATCTGAATTTATCTGGGCATTTTTTGAGCACCTAACAGGAAAAATATTAATATCGAAAAGAGTCCTTGGCATTACCATAGAACAAGGTGGTTAGGAGTATGAAATATGGATTCCAACAGGGCTTGAAATACTGATTCTTTCAGCTCTTTGACCTTGGGCATTACTAAAAATTCCTGAGTCCTAGTTTTCCTCATCTGAAAAAATGAGATTAAAACTTTGATAGGACCAATGAACTCTATCTACCCATTTTTTTTAAACCAGAGTTTGCAAGTCTCCTTAACCTCCTGGCTATTCATCTGGCCTCACTCACTTTGTTAAGGTTTGAATTTTTCTCCTGGCAAAATAAAATTCAGGTTCAAAGAAGGATGTAAATTTAGGCTGAAGCCCTACTCACGCTGGATTCAGCAAATTAGGAAGTTTACTGATGTCTGTTTATGGGCAGGCTAAGGAACTAACAGGAAGACCACCTCCCAAGAGAAAGCAAAATCCAACTAGTTTGACCAGTAAATTTATCACCAAAAATCTGACCACAAGTATTTCAGTTACATTTTAGTGTATTCAATTATGAAAAGTGTACACTATCATAGTATTTGCAAATGTTGAGATGTTGTGAAGGTTTAGGGAAGTATTCCCCTCACATGTCAAAGGCTTAATATATTATCTTATAGATCCTTTCTATTCTTTTAAACAATATTTAAGATGGTGTCCAAACTCTGGGATAGCAACAGGCTTGTGTAAGCTACTAAAAACAACTGAAATCCATAGCAAACAATAAGTTATTTGCTTAGATTTTCTGGGTGGGGGATGTTTCCATCAGGTTATATTAGAACAGCATATACCTGAGCAGGGAAATTTCTCTATGTATTTACTGAAGGCTACCTATGAATACTAAACAAATAGTGTGCTTGGACAAAGGGTCACAAAGGCAGTAAGATAGGAGCCCTACTTCTGTGTTATTTGTATTTTAGTTTCACTAGAAATAACCATAATAATTTATATCATAGAGACATTTGATAATTTTCAATAAGTGTTTTTAAAGATTTTATTTTATTTTTTAATTTTATTTTAATTGCTGTTGAAGTACAATTTTCTATCTTTTTTTTAAAGATTTTATTTATTTATCTTCAGAGGGGAAGAGAAGGAGAGAGGGAGAGAAATATCAATGTATGGTTGCTTCCTGTGCATTCCCTGCTGGGAACTGGCCTGCAACCCAGGCATGTGCCCTGACTGGGAATTGAACCGTGATCTCTTGGTTCACAGGCCCGCGCTTAATCCACTAAGCTACACCAGCCAGGGCTACAATTTTCTATCTTTTACTCCCATCCCAGCCCACCCACCCAGCCCTCCCGTCCTCCCTCCCATTTCTACCCACCCTTAGTTTTTTTATCTGTGTCCTTTATACTTGTTCCTGTAGACCCTTCCCCTTTTCCCCTGAAGATTTTATTTATTTATTTTTAGAGAGAAGAGAAGGGAGGGAGAAAGAGAGGAAGGGGAAACACCAATCTGTGGTTGCCTCTCATGTGCCCCCTACTGAGGACCTGGCAACACAGGTACACGCCCTGACTGGGAATCAAACCAGGGACCCCTTGGTTCACAGGCCAGCACTCAATCCACTGAGCCACACCAGCCAGGGCTAATTTTCAAGAAGTTTTAATACCTATTCTCATTTCATCCTCAAAGATCCCTATAAGACAAGTATGATTGACTCCATTTTAAAGATGAAGAATGTGGAGTTCCAAGAAGTAAAGACATTTTTCTGAAGTCATGAAGTTAGTACATAATCACAATTAAAACAAAGGTTTTCTGACTCTAGGTTTAATGTTCACATTTACTATTGCTGCAGCATGAAAAAACTCCATGCCTTTACTAAATCAAGGTGGAAAGGAAGAAGCAAAAAGAAATTTTTGATTGACCCAATCAGGGCCCTATGGTGCGCAAACTTTTTTTTTTTTTTGCATTTTTTGTTGTTGTTTAAGTACAATTCTCTCCATTTTCCTGTCACCACTGTCCCCCACCCCACCCACCC
>CM052552.1:46575996-46601535 GCA_028533065.1 Trachops cirrhosus
ACTTATAGGTGAGATCATATGGTTTTTGTCTTTCACTGCCTTAGTTATTTCACTTAGCAAAATGCTCTCCAGACCCATCCATGGTGTCGTGAAAGGTAGGAGCTCCTTCTTTCTTTCTGCTGCATAGTATTCCATTGTATAAATGTACCATAGTTTTTTGATCCACTCATTTTCTGATGGGCACTTACGTTGTTGCCAGTACTTGACTATTGTAAATTGTGCTGCTGTGAATTGAACGTTGGGATGCAGAGGTTCCTTGACTTGCTATTTCAGGCTTTTTAAGATATCATCCCAGCAGTGGAATTGTCAGGTCAAAATGCTGTTCCATTTTTAGTTTTTTGGGGTTTTTTTTTTAGCAAATTCCATACTGTTTTCCACAATGGCTGCACCAGTCTGCATTTCCACCAAGAGTGCACTAGGGTTCCCTTTACACCACAACCTCACCAGCACTTTTTTGTGTGTTGACTTGTTTATGATGTTCATTCTCACCAGTGTGAAGTAGTTATCTCATTGTGGTTTTAATTTGCATGTCTCTGGTGGCTAGTGATGCTGAGCATCCTTTCATATGTCTCTGGGCCCTCTGTATGTCCTCCTTAGAGAAGTGTCTGTTCAGGTCCTTTGCCCATTCTTCAATTGGATTGTTTGTCTTCCTGGAGTGAAGGATCTCTTAGACATCTTTTTTTTTTTTGGTACTAGCATTGTCACAGACACAAGGCAAACTGAGTCTTAGCAGAAGTTCATTGCTTCATTGCTGGTGAGAAGAAAAAAAACTGGAAAAAAAAAACTAAATTCCCATCAATAGGGAAATAGTTAATAAAATATAGGCTATATCTATACTGTAAAATGTGAAAAATAATGAGATAAATCTATAGGTACTTATATGAGATCTCTAACACTATTTTTTTTCACTTAACATAATGCTCTCCAATTCCATCCATGCTGTCACAAAGGGTTTTGGCATTTCTGGGCCACATTGGAAGTGTTGTTTTGGGCCACACATTAAATACACAAACACTACTGAAAACTGATGAGGAAAAAAAAAAGTTTTTAAGTACATTTACAATTTCGCGTTGGGCCACATTCATAGCCATCCTGTGCCTCATGCAGCCTGCAGCCCATGGGTTGGACACCCCGGTGTCCATCTTGTCTGGACAAAAATGCCATGGAAGAATGAGTGAAAAAAAGAGAACTTATTCCCTACTAACCAAAGACCTTCAAATTAACTGGACATTAAGAAGCAAGTGGGAAAAAATTAGTGAGTGATAAGACAAACTAGAATCAATAGGGTGGTAATTCCCTCTTGTAATAATATGGTCCCTGTCCTTATGAAGTTTACAGTGTCTGTTTTGTTCAGCTTCATATGTCCCTGTGCCTATGATAGGGTCTAGGATATAGTAGATAGAGATATCACCCAAAATGTGTTGTGTAAATAAAAGATCAATGGGATCAAATAAATAACCATGAAACACACCTTAGTATATAGTGTTAGTGTAACTTCAAGTGTGATTTTAAAAAGGAATCACAAAGCAATAGGAATTAAATGTTTAACACAAGGGTTTGGAAATTATTTAGAGAAATGTCCTATTTTGTAAGATAATCTCATAATGTCAAGAAAATTTCAGATAAATCAAGGAGTTAATTAAACACAAACTTTTTAAAAGGCAGAAACTAACTATATATTATAATTTTATTAATTTCTGACTGACATGAATATAATGTAAGAAATCATACTGTAAACAGCTAATAACATGATTATATAAAACAATTTTGATCTTGGCTTAAAAGGTTAAAATTCTGTAAGTCCAAGGACATTATGAGTATTATATGATGAATTAGGAAATATGTTTACAGTAAATAATAAAAACAAAGATTAATTAATCACAACATATTTAAAATACATATAAAAACCATCACTTAACATATAACAATCTAACAACCTAATAAGAAAAACATAAACACACTAATAAAATTATCAAATGACATAAAAATCTAATTTATAGAAGAAATAAAAATGGAGCTCTGGCCAGGTGCCTCAGTTGGATGGGGAATTGTCCCATACACCAAAGTGTTGCATGTTCAATCCCCAGCCAGGGCAAGTTTGATTCCACCTTTGTCTTCCCCAGCTTGGTTGGGGAGGGTGCAGGAGGCAGCCAGTAAATGTTTCTCTCTCAGATCAATGTTTCTGTCTCCTCTCAAATCAATAAATATATTCTCAGGTGAGGATTAAGCAAATAAATAAGTAAAAATAAATAAAAATGAAAAACAGTTGAAAAATATCCAACCTCAGTTAATCAAAAAATAAAAGAATACTGAAAGACTTTTCACCTATTACCTTTGTAAAAATTACAATTATAATGCTCAATATTGCCAAAAACATGATGAAATGGTCTTTCCATAAACTGATGTTAAAAATTAAAATGCTATAAACTTTTTAGAAGTCAATTTGGCAGTCATTATCAAATTTTTGTTAATGTGCACAGACTTTCCATCAGTAATTTTGTTTCTATAAAACCATCTTAAAGAAATGATCAAAGATGAAAAAATATTTACAATGAATCTCTTCTTAAGCTTCTTGATAATACTGGCAAAATGTAAGCTAAGTACTGAGCATTAGGGAATTGTTAGGCAAATGATTCATAAGAGAATGCTATGCAGTCATTACAAATAAGATTTTAGATGAATATTTACTGAAATATTGAAAATTTGATATGTCTTTAAAAGTTTAAAATACTACAAAAGGATATTAGGGTACTATCTTGAGGGAGAAAAGGGAAAGAAAAAAGAAAGAGAGAGGGGAAAAAGGAAAGAAGGAAGGAAGCAAGCAAGGAAGGAAGGAAGGAAGGAAAGAAAGAAGGAAGGAGACAGAAGGAGAACAATGGAAAAATAATGGAATAGCAAACTTGATATTTTGCTGTATATCTCGGTATGATGACATCACAAGGGATTTCTTAATTATTGTTTTGCTTGTCTATGTTTTAAAAAACTATTCACAGTTTTGTAATTTAAAATATTTATTTATTTAAAATTGCAAAGAAAAACCAGAAATATCTGGGTAAGAGGATTACAGATATTCTTCCTTTTCTTCTTGATAGTTCTCTGTATTTTTTCAATATTTTTACAGAAAGCATGAATTATTTTTTTCAAAAGGAGAAACAGGCTTTTTACACAAAGATATGGATATTTCTTGTGTGTGACATTTTATTTCAACATAGTACTTGAAGAAGACTATGAAATATATTTTAAATAATAAATATTTGATCTAAATAGCCTAAAATAGATGAAGAGTTCAGAATGGATACAAATTTGTCAGTGAGTCCCAAGTATCTAATATCTTCTCAAGTCTTTCTATATGGAAACTGTGACAGAAATAAAGATTTATTCCTCTTATTTTTCTGTTCAGTTTCCATGGTAGCCTGTGGGATGGAGAAGGCTTAGCTACAGACATGTCCTTGTGTACTCAGAATTTGAGGGAGTAAGGAAAAATAGGACATAGCTGAGTGAAGTGGTCTTATGAATAGTATTTATAGGGTTGACACAAATTTTTTAAAAAGTTGCCATAAATAATCTGTTTATTTCACCTCTGAGGTTTAAATATTGTTGAGCAACTTTTCAATAAATAATGTTAATAAATAACAATGCCTGACATTTATCAAGTGCTTGCTCTATGCCATGTACTGTATTAAAGTTTGGAAATACATTATTTCTTTCAATCTAAACAGCAGCCCTATAAGTTGGGAACTATTTGAATCCCCATTTGACAGATTTTAAAAAGCAAGCTCAAAATGTTAAGTAAGTTGTACAAGTTTACAGTACACAGTAGAGCTGAAATTTAAAATCAAGTTTATCTGAATTTAAGCTCTGTGTGTGCTTTATAATAATGTATGTACTAAAAGGAAATAACACCCAACAAAAATGCATTCACATGGTCACCAAAAGACACAGACTAACTACAAAGTCAAGAGTAGCAGTGTTCTTTTTTATTGAATTTATTGCAATGACACTGGATAATAAATTTATATAGGTTTCAGGTGTATAATTCTATAATTCATCACCTGTATATTGTACTGTGTATTCACCAAGCACTGTCATTAAAAGCCAAAATCCAGAAACTACCCAGATGCACATCAGCAGCTGAACAGACAAATTGTGGTCTATTTACACAATGGAATGCTATACAGCAATAAGAATGAATTATCTACAACTGCATGCAACAAATGGATGCATATCACAAACATAAAGTTGAGCAAAAGAAGTCAGACCCAAAAGGACACATAATGTATGATTCAATATTTTTTTACCTAAAATATGCCAAAAACAATCTAAATTAATCCATGGTTTCAAAATCAGGATGGGTAAACCCTAGATGATGGCACAACAAGCGTTTCTGAAATGCTGATAATGTTCTGTTTCTTCATCTAGGTCCTGCTTATAAGGATGCGTTTACACATTAGCCATATGCGTACCCTTCTCTTGTGGCTAGTGACTCCAGAGGAAGAAAATAGCTGATGACAGACATCAAGTTTGGTTTCTTTGATGGGGAAACCTAAAACAAATATACTCCACACACAGGAAAGTAATACAAAATGTTAAAGAAAGATCATGGAAATACTGATCTGATAATGATCAGCTTTATGAAATATGAGCAATTAGCCCTGGGGGGTGACAAATAATATGCTACAACAAGCTCACTTGGCTACCTATCAGAATTCATCAATGTATCTGTTTGGACAGCAGGAAAGTGTTTCCTTTAATATCACCACCTGCACAATGAAATTCAACCAATTAAGTTGGGAAATTGCCTTTTGCAGATAATTATTATTTAGCTGGTTTCTAACTTCACAGTTCTGCAGCCATTTGAGGACAAGGTCTCAAAATTGACACAGGGTGTGGTGTTGGAGTTGGTCTATTTTAACTTAATAATCTGGTAGAGGAAATAACCGGCCTGGTAATGACATTGCAAATGATGCTACACTGAGAGTGTTGCAAATGCTAATAAAGGCAGAGGAACAAAATGAGAAGACTTTGCTGAAAGAATCTGGGCTTTAGTGAATGATACCAGTGTTGAATTCCCAATTCTCTGCCCTAGCAATAGATGCCTGTGCATATTACTTTTTGGTTATAAATAAAGTATTCACATCTAAAAAACCAAATACTCTATTTCAGCATTGCAATTTTAAAGATATCATTTTATTTATATTTAGAGAGAGGGGAAGGGAAGGAAAGAGGGGAAGAAACATCAATGTGTGGTTGCCTGTCACGTGCCTCCTACTGGGGACCTGGCCTGCAACCCAAGGATGTGTCCCGACCTGGAACTGAACTGGTGACCCTTTGGCTTGCAGGCCAGCACTCAAACCACTGAGCCACACCAGCCAAGGCTTAGTATTGCAATTTTAAATATTTTTTTATTTTAGAATAGTATTAAATGTATAGAAAAGTTGCAAAAATAGCACAGAGAGTTCCCATATACTGTACACCCAGTTTTCCCTATTACTAACATATTATATTGTGTGGTACATTTCTCACAATTAATGAACCAATCTTGATGTATTATTATTATTTATCAAAGTCCATACTTTTGGCCAATTTCTTTAGTTTTTACCTAATGTCCTTTTTCTGTTCCAAGATTCTGACAAAGTTAGAACATCTCAATTAGTCATTATGTTTCCTTAGGCTCCTTTTGGCTGTGACAATTTCTCAGGCTTTCTTTCGAGGATCTTGACAGTTTTGAGAAGTACTGGCCAGATATTCTGTAGAATACCCCTCAATTGGGATTTCTCTGATGTTTTTCTCATTATTAGACTGGAACTATAGGTTTGGGGCAAGAAGACCACAGAGATAAAGTATCATTCTCATCACATCATATCTAGGGTACATACTTCAACATGACTTATCACTGTTAATGTTGACCCTCATCACTTGGCTGAGATAGTATTTGTCAGGTTCTTCCAGTGTATGTGCTGTCTTTTTACCCCCTTTTCATCACTACACTCACTTAGAGAATGGAAAATTATGGCCATATCCTTGAAGGCAGAATACCTACACAAATTATTTGGAATTCTGGTGGGGATATTTGTCTATTCTCCCCCATTTATGTATGTATGTATTTATTTATTTATTCAATCATTTATTTATGTCAGTATGGACTCATGGATATTTATTTTACTTTTTGGTTTGTAATTGAACACTGCTTTGTTCCTCAAATCATTACAGCTTTAATGATTCATAGAGCTCTGTCAATTGGCTCCTTGGGTCTGTTTGACATATCACCATCACTGTGAAACTTCTTGAACACTTTGAACACTTTCTTATTTTCTATCAGAAAATGATGTTTCAGGATCATCTGTGTATTTCTTTACCTCAATCTTAGAATCAGCCATTTCTCTGAGGAGTCCTGGTTCCTTTTATTAGAGAATGGTACTAGAAAACAAGACCCAGGTTCTGGGTGTGATCAGTGCTACTAGGGTATTTTTGTTTCTAGGCCTTCTCAGCTGACAATACAAAGAAACATATGTGTGTATACTAACTGATGTGTAAACACATATCTAAATAATTATATATGTATCCATCTGTATTTATATTGAACCAGTTGTTTAAATATCTAAAGAAAGTGAAGGAGTGGCCCCTTAGGCTATCTGAAAGAGAAGTATTAGGGAACATGAAGAAGGCCAGTAGTAATCACAGAAAGAGTCACAGGAGAATAAGTATAGGGAAGTCTCATCATGTGGAGCCTCATTAACGGATTGGAGCTTTCACTCTGAGTAAGATTGAAAAATACCAGGGATTTTTCAAACAGAATAATGACATGAGTTGAAATATTTTGAAAGGATTGATCTGGCTACTACATTGAAAAGAGACTGTTGGAGGTGTGGAAGACAAGGTGGAAGCTACAACAGTTTCCTCATTCCCCAAGGGATATTTTCCAGGAACCACAGCAGGTGCCAGAATAGTGGATAGTACCAAACTCTATATATACTGTTTTCTTTCCTGTACACTCATACCTTTTCACTTAAAGGAAGCACTTTATGGTTCCTCTTTGTCATGTCCTAATAGCCAGCATTACTAGTCTTATTCTTTTGGTCCATTACTAAGTAAAATAAAGGTTCCTTGAATGCAAGCAGTGCAATACTGAGACAGTTGACCTGATAACCTAGACAACTACTAAGTGACCAGCAGGAGCATATACAGCGTGGATGCTCTGGGTAAAAACTAATTCATATCCAAGGTGGGATAGAGCAGGATGGCTTCAAATTTCATCGTGCTACTGAGAACTGTGCAGTTTAAAAGTTATGAATTATTTATATCTGAAAATTTCCATTTAATATTTTTGGACCAAGGTTGACTGCCAGTAACTGAAATCACAGAAAGCAAAACTGGATAAGGGGGGACTAGTATGTTTAGGATGCCTTTGGAATAATTCAGGCAAGAGATGATGGTAGCTTTGACAAAATGAGACATCATCAGATTATGGAATTATTTTGAAGGTAGAGCCAGAAATATTACTGATGGATTCATTGTATTATTTAAACTTTATTACAACCCTTAATAAAATAAGGGTAATAAATTTTATGAAAAGTGAGGTAACTGATCCTCAAGGAAATCTTACCTAGGTCTCTTCAAGAAAATCTTACCTAGGTCTCTGAGCTAATGAGTGACAAATCAAAATTCAAAGCTAAATCTGTCATGTTCTAAGCCCCTAACTCTGACCCTCCCACTAACAGCCTGTTAGAGTTATGAGGGATCTTTGAGTTCAGCCCAACACTTCATTTCACAGAATTAAAAACTGAAGAGGTTAAAAGGCCTTCTCTAGGTTCTACAATTAATTAGGGGAAGAACTTCAATAAAAGGCTCTATCTGATGACACATCAATGGGTCACTTTCTCCTGTTACCATACTGCCTTTTCATCTAGTAGGTGGGAATAAACAACCAAAGGTTGCAGGTAATTGTCAATTAAACCTAAGTCCACAATAAGATAGCTATATTACAAAATTCACTGCATATGGGTCATCTTTGAAGAGGCATCACAAGACAGGGGTGATATGTATCACACTGCACCCTGAACACTGCCTATATTTTTAATCATCAACAAAATAATTCAATGTCTATGGGAAGTCTTTAAAAACAAAAGAAAAAAAGAAAAGAGACAAGTAAGCACACAAAATACATAGAATCAACCAGTCCTAGTTGCCTAAAAATCATGCCAGGACTGGTGAAATGGTTGATTTCCATGAGTTTTTGTGGGATTTCTCAGGGACTTCTGTGCCAAGGGTATTAGCACTTATACAGTGGCACTGCATAGTATAAAAAATAACATTATTCTGTTCATCATAATTGGCTATTTTTCCTACAAAAGATATTCACAGGGAAAAATTAAAATGGCAATTCCTGGAAACAAATTGGGGGCTTTTGCATTTGTAAAATACATCTTTTTAACCTGGTAATACCTAGTAGTCCTTCAAATTCAACTAAATCTACTATTTATTAAGCCCTTACTATGTGCCAGAAAATGGGATAAGGGATTTATGAAATGTTTATTTAAATCTGCAAAACAACCTTATGATGTAAGTATTATCTCCATTTTACAGATAAAGTGATTATATTTACTGAGTTGTATGCCTTCTTTTGGCTCACAGAAAACCTTGGTTTTACCTCTACACCTTCACTTCCACGAGTAAATCAGGGATTGCAGTGCTATATGATGTCCCTCTCCCACTATGTTTTGAATGTCTTGAGGGAGGACACTTTTCTTTCTCTCCTTTTTAGTATTTCAACATACCTTGAAAAGTAACATGGACTTTTTTCCTAAGTGTTTTATTGAATTCCATTTATTCTTTTACAATTTTTTTACTTTTACTGATTTTAGAGAGGTGTAGGGAGGAAGAAAGAGAGGAAGAGAAACATTGATGTGAGAGAGAAACATTGATCAGTTGCCTCTTGCATGCATCCCGACAAGGGACCAAAGCCACAATCCAGGCATGTGCCCAGATTGGGAATCGAACCCATGACCTTTTGGTTTGTGGGACGACAGCCATGTAACTGAACCACACCAGCCAGGGCTAATTTCAATTATTCTTCACAATAGTTCTATGAGATATTCCTTTAATTGCCTCCTATTCACCTCATTGAAGAGGATATGAATTTTACTCTAGCATGATGAGTATGGCTGCAGACATGACATCCAACACTGGACAGATGAGATTGACAACAGTTTACTGGTCACATATACTTTTAGCCCAGAAGACACAACACCATGCAGGGCTACATGGGGATTGTACTTGGGAATAAAGTGAACCATCAGATGCTGTAGCAGTCAGGCTGTGTAATATCAAGAGAGTTAAATGCTCCTAGGTTTCCACAGGAGAATGTGACTGGCTTATTTGTATAGTTTTACAGGCTGGCAGGGAACTGAAACACCTACTCAGGGTCAGCAGGAATCTGCTTGGTCCCTGTGATAAGGAGGGTTGTTTGCCTAGGGGACCTTACCCACCAGAGCAGAGTAGGAAGGGATTTGTGGTTAGATCATTAAAGGTCCTCCTGATTTTACCAGATGTGAAGGCAGCACATTACATTGAGCCTTAATTTTAGGCCTTATGACACAGATATGCATCATTCTCTCCATTTTACAAATGAGGAAAAGGAGTTCAGGATGTTCATATCATAGACAAAGTCACACAGCCAGTGAGAGGTTGAGATTAAACCCTGGTCTCTCTGACTTCAAAGTCCTATTTAGTTTACAAATGGTTAATGGAACATCTTCAGTTTTTATTCAACATTTCAATGTGACTTCTGAGAAGTACGAGAATGGAAAGGAAAGAATATTCCATTTTTCGGTTGAAATCAATGCACAGCAGAATATATTTTTCCCACACGCCCTAGTTACCAAAATTTGGTTGGAAAGAGTTACCACAACTGCTTTGCATCGGGGGGTGGAGACAGCCACTATTGGCTTGTGCTAAGGCTCTCTCACCTGCCAGGTTGCCCATTTAGCCCATTTAGGTGTGATTTGGTCAAGTCTAGGCAAGTCTCAAAGAAGGTATAGGTACAGCATAAATTAACATAGAGATTTTAATATGCACATTTGTGTTCTTGAATGTTTTTTGAACTATTGCTTATCCATAATAACTTGTTCCAATTTTTAGTTGTTGATCTTATTCTTATTCTTATTTTCTTACATCTCAAGTTGTCCCAACCTCTGCTTTAATCGTGAAAGTGTTTTTCTCTAAGTGGTGAATCTGATTTCTAAAATATACAGTAGAGTACCTTCTTTTTCCCCTAAATTTGCTAAATCATTCAGTTACAATGAGGAACTTTGAAGTAGACTAACTTGTTCTTGCAAATTTCCTGGGAAAAATTATCTTAATTGCAATACATTGGAGTGAAGGTGGTGGTAAATAGGGGTCCCACAGGGCTGCTATTTTTGGATTTTGCAATATAAACACCAATTTTTAGGTATGAAATATTTACAAAGTTTCTAACTAATTGGATAATATGTAATTTAACAATGTCAATATACTGCATTAAAAGTGATTTGGTACAGTCTTCAGAACCTGGTAACCATGAAGAACAAAGACCTGAAAACTTTGAAGCTAGTCATCCATCCCAGTGCAAGAAAGTGATGGTGAAAAAAAAACTCATGACAAGCAAAGCAGCAAGTTAGCAACTGACATTATTCCCCATAAAACAGCACAAAAGTTGAGAGCAAGGAAAAATATATTATCAAAGTATTAGAATATCCTGGTGATAGAGCAAAATTAAATATGCAGTAATTGACCCAGAAATCCTACCTGTAGGGATCTATACCAAGAATGCACTGGTAAAGATATACTATTTAAGAATACAAGTATTCATCATCAAGAGAAAGATTTAATAAAATATGGTATATCTCCCCAATGGAGTTCTATGCAGCTATAAAAATAGAAATATCTCAATATACTTCTAGGTGGAGAAAAGTGTATAAAGTGTACTAAAAAGGGAGGAAGAACTATCAGAGAAGAGACTTCAGAAACATGTCAACTAAATACAATGTATGAACCTTGTTTGGCTTCTGATTTTCATGTACTATATACAAAATATTTTTTGAAACAACAAGGGAAAGGTAAACCCATACTAACATCAGATAACAAAGAACTGCTATTAAGTTTGTGGGTGTTATCATGATAATTTGGTCATGTTTTCCTAAAGCATAAGATAAATACTGACATTTTTATAATAAATGATCTAAAGTTTGGTTTTGCTTTAAAAACACCCCAGTAAACAAAAAAAAAAAGTGTGGGTAGAGAAGAGTCAAAACTAAAACAACAGTGTTAATAAATGTTTAAGTTAAATGGAAAATACTATTTTTCTATTTTGTGTAAGTTTGAAAAATTGCATAATAAAAAATTAAAATAAAATGTATCTATGTATATATGTATACACACACATATATACACAATGAAGGTCCCCATTTATATATATATGTAAATGAAGTGGTACCCAAAAAAACCAGAATTATCCTGGTTGATGTGGTTCAGTGGTTGAGTATCAGCCTGTGAATCAAAGGGTCACTGGTTCAATTCTCAGTCAGATCACATGCCTGGGTCATGGGCCAGGTCCCCAGTAGAGGCAACGCAAGAGGCAACTACACATTGATGTTTCCTCTCCCTCTCCTTCTCCTTCCTTTCCCCTCTCTAAAAAAAATAAATAAAATCTTTTTTGAAAAAAATGAAATTATCTTCTGGAGGGTGGGCCTCTTGTGGTATAGGCTTCCTCTGATAGGTGAGTGTTCTAGAAGCCCGTCTGCATCAGTGTACCAGCTGGCATTGTTGTGAGAGGCTGCATTCAGCTTCAGTTAATTTTTTTGAAGACTCAAATGCTTGCTCATTTCATGATGGGTGATTTATGAGTGCACTTGCCCACACCTCACTGACTCTTCAGCAGTTTTTAACCAAAAATGGCATGGCCCTTTTGCCCCACCCTCCCTTTTCACTTGATCTCGATCAGAGTGACATTTTTTTGTTTCCCTAGATGAAAAAAGTCCATGAATGGAAGCATTTTGCCAATGTGGAGGAGGTGAAACAAAAAAACAGCAGAAGCACTAAAACACATCAAAATCAATGAGTTCAAAAACTGTTTTGAGCAGTGGAAAAAAATTATCAATAGGTTTATTGCATCAAATGGAGAGTACTTTGAAGGTGACTGAAGTGGAAACATGTAAGAATAAAGACACAATTTTTAATAAATAAATTCTCTGTTTTAGGGGACCATATATAGACACACATACATGAGTATATATGTGTGTGTGTATACATATGTACATATACGTGTATATGTGTGTGTATACACATACACACAGAGAAGCCTTGGTCCCACCCAAGAGATCCTAACTCAGTGGGTATGGGGCAGGGCTTGGGTATCCGAATTTTTTTAAAAGTCCAAAGTTCTTTGGTATTTGCATTAATGAAGCAACAAGATATAGCATTTGGGGGTTAAAAATTCTCAAAGATTTTGATTATTATAAATCCATACTGACTATTAAAGCCATGATTAATACAACAAGTTTTTTCTCAGATGAATTTTTAAATCCTTCATGGTTCTAAAGTAGCTTAGGTTAACATAAACAACATGGATTTTTAAAGATCTCAGCCTAGCTTGATGTTCAGATTTGCTGATTAATAGAGTCCTAATTGACAGAATACCAGATACAAACAATACATTTAAGTCAACTTGAGGGCAGGGCTGGCATTGGCTCTGTCTTTTATACATGTCAAGTCTCTGCCACTTCAAAGGATTATAGAGAGGAAAACATGTATATTTTATCAGTGATTCAGAGTCCTAAAGGAAGTCCTTCAACAAAATTCAAGGTATTAGTTGTGGTAATAAGGAAAGCCACTCACTCAGTGGGTTCACCTTTGTCATTGGCTAAAGAAGAACCCAGATTGGTTGAGTTCCATCATCTCTGCCCAGCAGCAGGGAGAGAATGAAAGGTGCAGAGGCAATCCAGGGAATGAGAGAAAGTCTTGCTGGATCAGAAAAATGTGGTCATTTTCTCCATGTTTGAAAGTAGAAAGACATAGAACCCAGCAGTATTCCATGCTGTTGCTTGATTTCAGATACAAAAGGCAGGATCTGAATCCGGAGTTTGATCCTCCCAACAAACATAAAGATGTATTTTAGGCTAACCCCTGAAGGAAAGAAGTACATATATTTTTATTTGCATTTGCATTCTAAAATCCATTTTAAATTAAAGTTTGAGCAGTGTTGAGCCAGCAGCAAAATTTCTCTAAAACATTTTATTAAATTGCTTATTTTAATTATTTTTAAAACAAAACTGTACAAGTAAGAAATCTTTTCTTGAGGAAAACTATCTTCACTAAAATTCAGAGCATTGTTAGTGCTCACAAAGCACTTTAGTGATCTCACCACTGTTCAGGGGTGTTCCTCAGCAAGCTCAGCCTTCTTTCAGTCTTCAAGATGATCATGTGCTGGATGCTGCCTTCAACCAACAAAGTTCATTAGAGATCAATGTGTAAATTCAGTGGGCAAATTTATTAATTTGCACCAAGCAATAAAACTTCCAGACAGATTGAAAAGTTATATTGATAGACCCAATATTCATTCAACAAATATTTATTAAGGACTGTAATAGGCTGAATAATGGCACCCAAAGCTAACAGGTCTTAATCCCTGGAACCTGTATATACTTCTTAATTTGGAAAAAGGGTCTTTTTAGATGTAGTTAAAGTAAGGATCTTCAGATGTGGAGATTATTCTGGATTTATCCAGATGGGCTCTAAATGCAACTATATGTCCTTATAAAAGAGAGCCAGAGGGAGATTTGACTAAACAGCCACAGAAGTGAAGGTCATATGAAGATGAAACAGAGAAGGATTTGAACTTGTTGGCCTCTGACCTGGGAGTCATGCAGGCACTGATGAAGAAATGCAGGTAGCTACTAGAAGCTGGAAGAGTCAAGGAATTGATTCTCTCCTGAGATAATGCAGTCCTGATTTTACGCACACCTTGATTTTGGCCCAGTGGTGCCAATTTCAGACTTCTGTCTTCCAGAACTGTGAGAGAATAAATTTCTATTGTTTTAAGAATCCAAGTTTGTGACAATGTGTTACAGCAGGTATAAGAAGCAATTTCAAGCACAAACTATGCCAACTGGGCACATATAAGGAATATGATGCAACATAAACTACGTGCTCTCCATCTCCATGAAGCATCAAAGAAGGTGGTGTATTGTATACATGTATACAATACATGTATAAATAGTATATATGTATGTGCATATATACATATAAATATAATTTTGCTTGTCTAACTCTCATAGAGCACCCTGTTTTATACCTTCTTACCAAGTTAAGACACCACCTCATATAGCTAGATCTTTCATATAATTTTTAACATAATGTTTTCAATGAGAAAAATCACAGATGTTGAGCATTTGAACAAAAATAGTTTTAACATTCTAAGACAATTTTGACTAAGACTTACCGTTTGGCAAAGGGTCTGTTACTGGGACAAATGTTCTGGACATTCTGTATATGATTGTTTCTTGTGTCCCTTTGACCATACGACAAACTATAAATTATGGCATTGCGCCTTGCCAATTTTACCATAAACTTCTGGACACTAATTTTAAAGATACCTTATGAGTTATCATACTTAAGATGAACTGTCTATATTACAGTTAATAAGTAGAATGTTTTGCTTATGATATAGATCAATCGATAAAGTCTTGGTACACAGATCTAAGAAATGTCTCTAATTGGCTTCTGGAATGTAGTCCAGATCAAGCCATCTCCACCAATGCAGGCATAGGTTCTTTGTCATCCAGCCTCAAAAACAGAAAAAAAAAAATCACCCAGGGTTTGTCCTCCTCTATCACTATCCAACTTTGGAGCTTTGGGAATGAAAGGGAATAAGCAGCCATTACAACAGTGCTTTCTCCAAGCCCACAGACAGCTAACTTCACTATAAGCCTAGGAAAGGGGAAAATCCCATAATCTTTCCTGGCTTCCTGCCTCCTACAGTAGTTTCTATCTTCTACTACCAGTGCACATTTGCTACTCAGAAACAAGGTTATTTCACTTATATCTTTAACTCCCTCTAAGATTGATGATACTTTTCATGGGCTTCACATACTTCTGTTGGGGTCAGTAGGCCTGGAGAAAGAAAACTGGCTTGAACACCAAGGCAACTAAAACAGTTTACCTGTTTGCTTTGAAGAAGCATGGACTGAGGATGGCAGAATCCTCTTTGGATCATGAATTTTTTAATTTAAATATACTTTATGATTATACATCAATAATATAGCCATTGCATACAATTTTGAATATAAGTTGAAGAAAGTATAATGAGGAAAGTAAGGCCACCTGAAAAACCTATCACTCCAAAATAACCAGTATTAGCTTTGAACACATTTCTCTGTACAAGCATAGAGTTTAGCATTTTGCTTTTTTTCACTTTATACAAACTTGTAAAGTCATCATAAACATGACTTTACAGAGCTGTAAATATCCTACTATAATATATTTGACCATTTTCTATCATTTCACATGTCTACGATTTTCAATTTCTCACTGTTAAAAATAACACTTTCAGTGAAAAACTTTGCATATAAATTCTTTGTGGACATCTATAATTGTTTCACCAGGATAAAGCATTAGCTGTGAAATTACTAGATGAAAGAGTATGCAGACTTTAAAGAGTTTTTATTAAAGTATAACTTACATCCAGAATGTATACAAATCACAAATGTATCACCTGATGAATTTTTATCAAGTAAACACATCCATGGAACCAATACCCAGCTCAAAAAATACTATCAGCACCTCAGAAGCACACTTTAGGTTCCTAAACATCCCAAAGTTGATCATTATACTTATCTTTAACATAATGACTTTTACCAGGTTTTTAACTTTATGTAAATAGAATCATTCATATGGTATGTACTGCTTTTTTAAAAAAATTGGCTCCTTTCGTTGGATAGTATGTTGTTAGTGCAATTCATCCACGTAGTTTCATATAGCAATCATTTGTTCATTTTTATTGCTGGATAGTATTCCATTGTATGTATATGCCACATTCATTATCCATTCTAATGCTTATGGGCATTTGAGTACTTTATAATTAGGGGCTACTAGGAATAGTGCTGCTGAGAACATTCTAGTACATGTCTTTTGATGAACCCTATGTTGCTAGGTACGTATCTAGGAGTGGAATTGTTAGATCTTAAAGATGGCATATGTTTAGCTTCAGTAGATACTGTCACTTTTTTCAAAGTATTTGTAGAATATGCACATTTTAAGTCTTTTAATGCAAACTTCCACCATTCACAAAGGTTCTCTCCCTTTACAGTCTCTCAGAAGCACATGAGACACCGTGTGAAACCCTTCCCAAAGGTAGATATTACACATTTTTTAAAAAAACCTTTGCTATTAAGGTAGGCCAAAAAGTGGGTTTTTTGCTTCTATTTTAATTTGTATTTTCTTGATTGTTATTGATAGAAAACAAGCATTCAACAAAGAAAAAACACAAATATCCAACAAATATGACAAAAATTCACATCATTTTTAAATCATCTATTGAAATGTTTGTCTTGTTCTGGTTTTGAAAGGCTTTCCTTTATATTAAAAAAATCATGGAAGATTTTAAAATAATAATTGCATATACATGCAGACTCAATACAGGAGTACATTTTGTGACTTTTTCATTCCTCGTATTTTAAACTTGGTATTCACTAGGTGAATTTTTTGTGCATACATTATGCTCAAGGTTATGTGTCATACACCATAGTGGACACAAAATTGCTTCTCAAGTGGCTTATAGTCATTGGCTGCATAAGACTCACAAGTGGATATCTATAGTGCAGAGCAGTAAGCTATGCAAGTCACACTGGCAATAAGAAAATAAGGGACTGAGGAGTGTAAAGAAAGGACAAAGAACCTTTGGCTGGAGTAATAGACAGCACTGAAGGTGCAGCCTAGCCTCAAAGCTGAAACTTGAAAAATGGAGGACCATCTTCACTAGTTGAAGCTCAAGAGGAAGCATAGACCAAGTGGGCAGTATGGCAAGAGTAGGTTCAGGGGCACTTTTTAGGCCACAAGTATATATAAAGCAGGAGGAGAAATCAAGAAGCACAGGCTGATTTTTATCTGGAATTTAGGTAGGAGAATGATGAGTTCAAAATAAGATAGAAAGGCTGTTTGATGCCAAAGAGTTACTGTTTCCAAAGATTTCACTGACACCAAGCTGTTCCTCCATTTTAAGCATTGTGTACACTCTGGCAGAAATACCTCCGAATGCCAGGCTAAGCTGTGTGGTAAGCCACATGTACATAAAACTAAGGAACCTTTGCCATTGTGGCAGGTAAGAAAGAAAGATAGGAAGCACACTTATAATGCTGGAGTCAGATTAAGTCTCGAATGTTCTATTTGAAACATAAAGAAAAATAAAAGCAAGTGCAAACCAAAGGGAATCGCAGGTCTAATTAGAGAATACAAGGAAAGTTTATTTTTAGTTGTTTTTTTTTTGTAACTGAAGAAAACAACTGGGGATAGAGGTGAGAAGCAGACAGACAGTGCCTAAAGAGGGCCATGAGAACTTGCAAGTATATTGGCAAAAAACCACAAGTGCAAAAAGAAAAGCACCAAGATTCTGATTATACTTTATCTTAGGAGTATTGTGGAATATTCAGGGCTTTCCTCATACTTGTCATACAGGATCCAGCAGAAGTAATGCCTGCTTGAGTGTGGTTGGTAGAGTAATAATATGGGTGTGATAATTTATAGTTTTAATTTGAACATTTCACCTAAAGTGTCACATGGTGTGCATGAGTGAGATATTGCTATGTTACAGAATTACATGCTTATGATTTTGTAATAAAAGATTTTGTAATAAAAAGGGGCATATTTGTGCTGGGCACTGTATATGTACACCTTATGAACACTGTAGACAAACTTAGCTGCCTGTGTTTTCCTCACACTGACACCTACCCTCCATCCTTTGAACCCCTCATCTCACACACACACACACACACACACACACACGCAATTCTTCCTTAGAGCCTAGAAAAGTGCATGAAATTGTTCCCTGGCTTAGAGCCCAGCAAAAAAATGAAGGGCTAACTGTAAGTGACAATCACTGTATTGTTTCACAGGCTTATTTTCCTGATGCTATCAAGGGCTCTAAACAAATTATCAAAAGAGCTTGTGAAAGAGAGGGAGTAACTTTTCTTCCTGGAATTTGGTATACCACAGGTGGGGCAGTGGAAACAGCAGTCTCAGGTGCAGGCAATAAGAGGGTATATAGTTTGTAGATCATTTTAAAACATTAATAAGACCAGTGAGTAGGTCTGCTTTGTTTTCTCCATGCACTGGTAGTTCTAAACAGATTAGTGATAAATCACTCCTCCTCCGAAAAATCTTTTCTTGATGCTGTTACTTTTTAATTTTAATACTATAATATATATGTATACTTCAACATAGCATTTTTTCATGATTATCCTTCAATCAATATGATATTCCACAAGGAAATTATTTCAGAGAACTCCAAGTTCTAGAACCAGCCCCAAAACACAGACTTAGCTCTATGCATTCATTTCTAGAGAAGATCCACATCTAAATTACTAGAGCTCACTTTGAAGGCAGCTCTTGTCTTCAGTCGTCAGGCTACTGTATATTCCCACAACTGAACAATAGATTCAAAATAAACAATGAGAGCCAAATGATTTTAAAAACCAAAAAAAAAAAAAAAGAGTTACTTTAATTCTGTCAGTCCATGCATGAACTATCTTAACCTGGTAATAGTCACACTTTCAAAAGTGTTTTTTCGTATGTTTTCCTTCTTTGTTGTTGGATTTTTGTTTGGTGTTTTTTAAAAATTGAAGTAATATAATTAAAAACATTAGTCTGGTAGCTTTTGTCAATTGTTGTACTATAATGTTTATTTTATTATTTTCTTTGCATAACATATCCAAAGTTCAAGAAAAGAAAATGCTCACTGTCTACATCTATTTTCTACCTAGTATTATTATTCATTGTATTTCATGGTTATTCCTGAAGATAATTTTGCCAAGAAATGACCTGCTGTGGCTCTCAATACATCAGGCACAACACAGATGGAGACCAGTAGTTTCCTCCCTGGAGTCCCAGTGGAGCTAGGGTTCTAAAAACCCAGGAAGAAGTTAAGCCACAACAGATCTCAGTAACCCACCTGAGAAGATAAAGCTCAGAAAAAGAGAGCAAAGTCCAAAGCTCCCTTAGATATACTGAGGGTGTGATCCCAGCTCTTTGAACCAAGGAGGCTTATACACTGGACAAGGAAGGCAGCTTTTGGACTAGAAATGGGGCTAGAAGGAGACCAGTTTAGCATGCAAGATAAAAGCTTTCAAGCTTTTTCAATAGTAACCAACACTAAAATCTGTTAAATACATATGCCACATGCAACCAGAACACACATACAAATAATATACACATACATTTATTTAAATAACACTTAAACTTTACTATGGGTGATAAAATCTCTCTATTCTGCTTTACTTTTTAAAAATATTGCTTGTCACTCAATAAATTGATTTCATGATCCACTATTGAGTAGTAGCCTACAGTTAAAACTACTGACATAAGGTAAAGGAATCTTGACCTCTTAGTGTTCCAATAATAATCTGAAGTTTGTTGGTCTTTTACTCCAGAATGAGCTTTGAAGAACTAGGTGTATCTTTTTATCCTGTGTCCTGGAGCAACCTGAGCTCAGACATCACTGAGAATGAGAAAAGGATGAGTTAGGGCCAAAACAAAATTAAAACAGGACCAAAAAAACATATTAATGTAAAAAAAGAAGACCTCAAAATTGTGTGATATTTTTAACTAATAATGTAAGCACTCTTCAACTAAGAACATCTCCATAAGTTGACAGCCTAATTTATTAGTGCAATGTAAAAACAATCAGAAATTTCAAGAACTAGTTTTTGAGAATAAACATATAATATAATACTATGTAGTTTGCTTACAGTAAACAATATTTACATAGTCATAATAATGTGAACAGTTTTTATTTTGACTTGCAGAATTAACATAGAAAAAGCAAGGATTGATTTCTTTAAATTGTATATTTATAGTTGTTATCAACCTTCCAATTCAAGAGTAAGTGTAAAGTAGTGTATGATAGCAAATGTTAAGAGGTGCACATGTGGGAGAATAGTTGAGGAATGGTAGGGTCACTGAGATCTTCACCTTAATAAGGGTTGTCAAGGAACACATATAAAGGACTCATGGACAAAGCCAAAAGGGAGTTGGATTGAGGGTGGGAGGTGGGGGTGGGTAGGTCAGGGGAGAGTGGTGGGGAGAAAATGGAGACAACTGTACTTGAAAAACAATAAAAAATAAAGAGTTAAAGATACTGTAGTTCACCTCTAGTTGGTAAAATAGAGGACAGGTTGTCAGTGCCCAGAGGGGAGAGGGGAGGGAATTTAAGGGGAGAAGGGAAGAGTTTACAGGAACAAATATAGAGGACACATGGACAAAACTAGGGGGGTTGGAAATGGGAGGGAGGAGGGGAGGGATGGGTGGGTGGGCTGAAATGGGAATAAATGATAGAAACTGTACTGAATAAACTAAAATTAAAAAAATAATATAAAATAAATAAAAAAACAAAACAAAACACACACACAAAAAGATTCAAATATATCACTTAAAGCTACAGAAGTAACCAATAGTAGAACCTAAAAAAAGATATGAATGTTTTTGTCAGCTGAAGAGAGAAGAACACATCTGTGAGTAAAATTCTCATTTTCCATAGCAGGGAGTCAATATATAATGTATGCAACTGTTAAATCAAGAAATAAAACATATATTACATTTAGGGATGTAGAGATAACTACAAAAAAGGGGAGTAAAGTTATTTAAAAGTAGATGCAACTTGGAAGGGGTGGTATCAGAGATGATTGTTTTTTATTACATATTCTTCTGCACAAACTGACTTTTAAAATTATATTCATATATTACTCTGACTTAAAATAATGCTAAAATTAATAATAACAGTAATGATAATAATTAGCGTAACCAGGAAATCTATAGGTTTTATATTCTATTGACCTTTTAAAAAAAAACAAGTTTTTTTAAAGATTTTATTTTATTTATTTTTAGAGAGAGGAGAAGTGAGGGAGAAAGAGAGGGAAAGAAACATCAATGTGTGGTTGCCTCTCACGCACCCCCTACTAGGCACCTGTCCCACAACCCAGGTATGTGCCCTGACTAGGAATCAAACCAGCAACCCTTTGGTTCACAGGCCAGCACTCAATTCCTTGAGCCACATCAGCTAGTGCTCTATTGACCTTCTAAAGTTGTGAATCAATGGTTGAGATTAAAATGATCATAGTGCTTTAAGGTTCTCTCTTTCTCTTACTCCTGGCCCAGTTTCCTGGCTTCTACGATGATTTTATAGACCATTCATTCACACATGACCTTTAAGTATGAGTCAAATAAAAACATTCCTCAGAAATTAATGAACTTCCATGGGATAAAGAGGATTCACTAGTATTTTGATAATATTTTATGTTACATATTTGGTTGATATGCTTCTTACTGCTAGTAATATCCCGTATAAGAGAAAAGCCATTTTCCTTTCCATTACATAACTTACCTGCACTGCCAGGACCTATAGAGAGAACTCATGTTTACAAGCTGTATTAGCAGTGTCACATGAGGTGTAGCTGGGATTCCTATCAGTTTGCTCAGGTATAAGGTGGAATGTCAGAGCTGAAACATACATCATAGATGCTCTATCTCTTTGATGCTTAAAGTGGGGTCCCAGGATGAGCAGCTGGAGCATTACCTGGGAGCTTGTTAGACATGTACAACCTCAGCCCCCAGAGTTGCTGAATCAAATTTGCATTTTAACCAGATCTCCAGTTGATTCATGTTCACATTAAATTTGAGAAGCCCATGTCATTCTAATCTAATCTCCCTCCCAGTTCAGGAACCCCTCTCTCCAGCATCTCTGGCAGGTGGTCTCCCAGCATCACCTGTGTTGAGAGTGATGAAGGTTATTTTGCAAAAGAGATATATCAGTGTGGGCTTTAGGGATATTAACTTCATGATGTGCTAAAAATAACCTGGCAGACTGAGGCGAGAGGAGGGCAAGCAGTATTGTGGTTGGTGGAAATGAGGGGAGCCAGTGTGGTATGTGGGGGAATGGGACAACACACTAAAAACCAATCAGGGTGAAAGGGCTAGGTCTGAGATGAAAGAGTTCAGCCAAGGAGCAGAACTATTGTGAACAAAGGAAAGTGGCTGATAAAAACTCAGAGAAGACAGTCAAGGCTAGAAAACAGATAGTCAGTGGATGGTAGAGAGCCTTTTGTAAATATTGCCTTAGGCTGGTAAGATAACAGGGTGTTTTTCCTTTGAGGATCTTCCAGTTAGTCTTTATGAGCTTTTTTTCACAGCTTTATTGAGATATAACCTAAGTACCATACAATTCACCAATTTAAAGTATATGACCAATGGTTTTTAGTATATTCACAGAGTCATGATTCCACCACTACAGTTTTAGAACATTTTCGTTGCCCCAAAATTAAACCCTGCATTGCTTAGCCATCATTCCCCTTTGCCCCAATACACACATAGACCTCACTCCTCCCTACTCTATACCTGGCAACCACTTATCTCCTTTTTGTCTCTATGGATTTGCTTATTCTGGACATTTCATCTAAGTGAAATCATACTGTGTATGGTCCTTGGTGACTGTTTTCTTTCACTTAGTATGTTTTCAAGGTTCACCTGTATTGTAACAGATATGAGATTTAAACACAAAATTATACTAACAATAATATCTCCCCATTCACCTGTGATGCCTTTCTCTCCCAAAAAAATGATTAAACTCTCCATTCTATCATAGTGTGTTGAAGTGTTGTGCAATGGTATGTATGTGTGTAAAAAAAAGCTTCCTTCTCTCAATCCTCCATCCTCCTATTCCATATAGCAAGATAGCTCCTCAGGCTTTTGCTGATTGATCTGTAGCTCTCATCCTAGGATTTCTCTTTCACACTCCCCTGGGGTGTCATCATTTCCTGGATTCCATGTCTTCCTTTGTGTTGGTCACACCATTGCTTTGCCACAATATATCCTCCAGAAATACCCTAAACTCTCATCAAAGTGAGAACAGAAGGAACATACTTAAACATAATAAAAGCCATATATGACAAACCCACTGCCAGCATCACACTCAATGGGCAAAATCTACAATTATCCTTTTTAAGATCAAGAACAAGACAGTGATGTCCACTTTCACCTCTCTTATTCAACATAGTACTGGAAGTGCTAGCCACAATGATCAGACAAGAAGAAGAAATTAAAGGCATCCAAATTAGAAAGGAAGAGGTAAAACTGTCTTTATTTGCAGAAACATGATACTGTATATAAAGAACCAAAAAAATTCAACCAAGAAACTTCTAGAACTGATAAATGAATTCAGCAAAGTAGCAGGATACAAATTAATATCCTATCCTATTGTTTTATATGCCTATAACAAACTAACAGAAAGGAAAATAAAGGAAACAATTGCATTCACATTTGCTTCAAAAAGAATAAAATATCTAGGAATAAACTTAATCAAGGACGTAAAAGACCTGTACTTGGAAAACTATAAGACAATGAGGAAAGAAACTGAAGAACATACAAATAAGTGGTAATACATACCATGTTCAAGGATAGGAAGGATTAACATCATTAAAACATCCATACTACCCAAAGCAATCCATAGATTCAATGCAATCTGTATCAAGATTCCAATGATGTATTTCACAGAAATAGAACAAATGTTTCAAAATTTTATATGGAACCACAGAAGACCCCCCATGGCAACAGCAATCCTGAAACAGAAGAACAAAGTTGGAAGAATCATAGTATCTAATATCAAACTATATTATAAGGCCACAGTAATCAAAACAGTCTGGTACTGGCATAAAAACACACACATAGATTAATGGAACAGAACAAAGAGCACAGAAATAAAACCACACCTTTATAGTCACTGAATATTCAACAGAGGAAGCAAGCACATACAATGGGCTAAAGATAGTTTATTGAATAAATGGTGTTGGGAAAATTGGACAGATATGCACAGAAAAATGAAACTAGACCACCTTATTATACCACACACAAGAATAAATTCAAAATGAATCAAAGATTTAAATGTTAGACCCGAGACCACAAAAATACTAGGAGAAAACATAGGCAGCAAAACCTTAGACATTGCCCATAGAAATTTTTTATTGGATGTATCTCCCCAGGCAAGGAAAACAAAAGAAAAAGTGAACAAACTGGACTACATAAAACTAAAAAGTTTTTGCACAGCAAAGGAAATCATCAACAAAATAAAAAGTCAACCTGCAGAATGGGAGATCATATTCATCAATATATCGGATAAGAGGTTAATATACAAAATTTATAAGGTACTTATAAAAATCAACACCAAAAAAACAAACAACCCAATTAAAAAATGGGCAAAGAACCTGCATAGACACTTCTTCAAGGAGCACATACAGATGGCCAATAGACATATGAAAAGTTGCTCGAAGTGGCTAATCATCAGAGAAATACAAATAAAAACCACAATGAGATATTATCTCACATCTGTCAAAATGGCTATCATCAATAAATCAACAAACAACAAGTGCTCACAAGGATGTGGAGAAAGGGGAACCCTTTTGCACTGTTTGTGGGAATACACATTGATGCAATCCTTGTGGAAAGCAGTATGGAGATAACCTCAAAAAATGGTATCTACCTTTTGACATAGTGATCCCACTTCTGCTAATATATCCAAAGGAAACCAAAACTCTAATTTCAAAGAACATAAGCACCCCTATGTTCATTGCAGTGTTATTTACAAACACCAAGATATGGAAGCAGCCCAAGTGTCCATCTGTAGATGAGTGAATAAAACAAATATGGGACATTTATACAATGGAATACTGCTTGACTGTACAAAAGAAAAAATGTTTTACCCTCTGTGACAGCATGGATGGACCTGGAGAACATTATGCTAAGTGAAAATAAGCCAGTCAGAGAAAGACAAATACCATATGATTTCATGAATATGTGGAATCTAATGAACAAACTGAATTAACAAGCAAAACAGAGACAGACTCATAGATGAAGAGCAGATGACAGCTAGCGGGGGGTGTTTAGGATTGTAGAGAGACTGAGCAAAAGGGATTGAGCACATGGGCAACAGTGTGGTGATTGCTGGGGAGAGAGTCGTATAAGGCAAGTAAATAGTAATGGAAAAAAATAAAATAAAGATTAAATCAAAAAAGAAAAAGGATCCTAAGATAAGATGTATAGAAGACAAGTCTCTTTCTACCTTCATACTTGAGGGCAGACTGGGTTAGAGGAAGGGAGAATTTACATGCTGAAAATTATTCTCTCATGCCTTAGAAGGTCATGCTCCATAACCCTTTGGTATCTAGTTTGACAATGAATATTTTTAAATATTTTATTGATTATGATATTACAGCTGTCCTATTGCCCCCCTCCATCCCCTTCCACCCTGTA